>CM076085.1:43445000-43472500 GCA_038088235.1 Zacco platypus | reverse complement strand
GTCAAAGTTGAAATAATCTGGACTCTGAGCGTCACATTACCACGCTTGACCTGCACATAACACCTAGCTAGGGTTAACACTAGCCTGACTAAAGTCACATGAACATAACGCATTGTATTTTTTAATTTAAAAAAAAAAAATCAAGAAATTCCTGTTTCCATGATTTGACTCTAAACTGACTGTTTTTGTTCATTTTTTAGCATTGCAAGTGATTACATTATTGTTATTCGCTATTAGTTTAATAACTTTTCTGTCACGTCACTATTATATAACTTCTGAACAGTAGTTTGTCATCAGTCTGAATGTTTTCTAAAGAAATGAAACGGCCAAATCAAATTGATCAAAAGTTACAGAACATACATTTATAATTTTACAAAAGATTTTTATTCAAAATATATGCCGTTCTTTTCTACTCACCAAAGAATCATTAAAACAACAACATATCAAGGTTCCACTAAAGTCTGAAGCGCTTACAAAATTGATAATAATAAATGTTTATTGAGCATGAAATGATTTCTGACTGGAGTAATGATGCTAAAAATTCAGCTTTGATCACAAGAATAAAATAAATTTTACAATATATTCAAATAGAAAGCATCATATCCATAAATCTCTAAAAAACCTGGCTTCTTTCTGCCACTTAAAGCTCATTTTTCACAATCCAACCAATTCCTAAAAGATAAAAGTTGAATATCGTGGTATGAAATACGTCACATTGCATCATTTCATGTTGACTTACAGTTACCCAGCTCAACACTGGTCCCAGAACAGTGTTTCTTGCGTATAAGTTCACTAATCACTCATGGATTTTGGTGATGGACGTAGTCGTGGCCTAATGTGAGGGAGTCGGGCTTGTAACCTGAAGGTTGCTGGTTCGATTCCCACACCGGCAGGAATTGAAGGTGGGGATTGTGAATGACATTCAGGAATTGTGCCCTTGAGCAAGGCACGTAACCCCTAATTGCTCCCCTTGTAAGTCGCTTTGGATAAAAGCGTCTGCCAAATGAATAAAAAATGTAAAAATGCAAATGGATTTTATTAGCCAGCTAAAGCTGCACAGGAGCTCCGGCAGCCAATGAGATGCTACACGCGGCCTGCGAGGGTCGACACATGTTCCACAGCCCCCTCTATCAAAACAACACTCAGAGACAGAAGCGCCGCCAAGCGTCGTCCGGGTTTGCCCGGGCCATCTGCTTCTAATGATTAAAAGTGCAACTGTCTCTCCACCCATTAAAGTCCAGATAATTCGCTCTGACATCAGCGTGACATATCGTCGGCTGTCCAGTGTCACGCGTACCCACTCGACATGAAAGAGTGAGGGTGAGGTCAAAGGGGGAGAACAAAGGCCTCAAAATCATTCCAGGCTGGGCGGCAGACCTGTTTATTGAGTGTAACGGTAAAAATATGGATATAGATATATCTACTGATATATATATAGTGGGCAGCGAAGATCTGACATGTCCTAAACAATTCAAGACAATGAAAAATATTTATTTTCAAGAGCTGTTTGTTATATTAAATTAATTTAAAAAATGTTATATATTTTTTTATATATATATATATATATATATATATATATATATATATATATATATATATATATATATATATATATATATATATATATATATATATATATATATATAATTAAACATTACTCTTTTTAATGTTTTTGAAAGTGTCTTACGCTCATCAAGCCTGCATTAATTTCATCAAAAATAAAGAAAAAAAATGTAATATTGTGAAATATTATTACAATTTAAAATAATGGTTTTCTATTTTTAATATACTTTAAAATATAATTTATATCCTGTGATCAAAGCTGAATTTTCAGCATCATTGCTCCAGTCTTCAGAGTCACATGATCCTTCAGAAATCACTCTGATATGCTGATTTATTATCAATGTTGGAAACATTTGTGCTGCTTATTTTTATAAGCTGTGATACTTTTCTCAGGATTCAATCTTTGATGAATAAAAGGTTAAAAAAAAAACAAAAGAACAGCATTAATTTAAAATAGAAATCTTAATATGCTCTACTGTTCAAAAGTTTGGGGCGAGTCATTTTTTTTCTGTCTTTCTTTTGAAAGAAATTGATACTTTTATTCACCAAGGATGTGTTAAATTGATAAAAAGTGAAAGAATAAATATATTCTGAATAAATGCTGTTATTTTTTTTAAAGTTTTTATTTATTAAAGAATCCTGAAAAGACTATCAAAGGTACCAAAAAATATTTTAACAATTTTATTATTTAAAATTTATTATTTTTTAAATTTAAAAAATGTATTATTTTTTCAGTTATTTTGACAATATTACAGTTTTTCTGTATATATATATATATTTTATTTTCAAATAAATGCAGGCTTGATGAGTAGAAGACTTTCAAAAACATTAAAAATAGTAATATATATATATATATATATATATATATATATATAAAAACACACACATATATAAATATATACATACATACATATATACATATCTATACATATATATATATATATAAACACACACATATTTAAATATATACATACATACATATATACATATCTATACATATATATATATATATATATATATATATATAAATAAACACACGCATAGTATTAATTATTAAACATTAAAGTAGTCTAATAATAATATTTAATTAAAGACTAATATTATAAATTATAATATCTTCTGTCCATCAACTAAAAAATGAAAACAAAATCAAATGAGATGAAGTACCTTTCCTTCACTGCTATCAGGTTCATTTATAAACTATTTTTCACTGCATTGTTATCACTATAGTGATGTAAAATGAATCATACCAAGATATAAATTTTGCTCATACCGCCCACCTCTACTCCAGGCGGTCACCTACTGCAGAAGGTGAGAAGGAAGACACAATGTGAGAACAAAAGGGTTGCAAAAACCGGACAGAAGAACCACGTATGTAAGTGTAAGACTGTGAGTGGGTGGAATGTTTGAAAAGACACAGATGGAAACAAAGACTTGAATTATCTGTAACGGCACCAAATATCATTGTACACTTCCACCTGACCCCATGAATAATGGAAAATGTCTGATCCGAGGTCAGTCCAAAAGGGGCCGTTTGCTTTTGTTCCCGTCTGCGAGCTGACTGACACACTGACTCCAGAACAAAGAGTCTGAGCAGCCCATGCCCTCAGATCCAGGGTCACATGAGGCGTCTGACGCAGCCGAGAGCGCCATCTAGTGTTTGCTCTTGGATCTGCGACTGGCATTGTTCCTCAGCGCTGACACGACGTCACCCTTCTTAGGAGGATGAAAACTGATAACATTTATTTCAGTTGAGCCCAGACGCAAAGGACATCAACGGGGACAGGATCTAAGCAAGCAACTTTATTGTAGGATATCAATTCTCATAGTCTGGCAACTAAAAAAACAAAAACAAAGCAGCCGCACAAACTTGTGCTCTCACACACACACACACACACACACACACACACACACACAGAGAGCAAGTAAGGTGCCGTATCGATCAGCCGCTACATCGCTGTTTGGCCAAGGTCCATTAAGTTTGTAGAACCCACGGGCTCGGACTCACACACACACAGATCTATTATTCAGTATCCTGGAGCTCTCGTCCTGGTCAAAAAAGCCTGGAGGAATGTATACAGGATTCTTTTTTGGAATTTCTGTCATCATTTGGAATCAATCCTAAAAGGATCCTATTGGGAATTCAATGGGAATCAAATCCGTTTCCTCAGGATGAACTGGAATTTTTGTACCTATTGAATAACAGAGTGTTTTTATCGGAAATATACTCGTATGGTATTGAAATAATCCTATTATAATATCAATCGTCCGATAGATTTCCGCTAAATCTACTACTGCGCTGCAAAAGCACGGCTTACACTCTAAAATAGTTGTTTCAAACCAAATTTGGGCCAAATATGGACAAACCCAACCATTGGGGGTTAAACTGGTGGTTGATTATGATTATGTTGTTGCTGTTTGAGCAGAAACAACATCTGGAAAGTTACGACGCTCAAAGTTCAATGCAAAGAGAGATATTTTCTGTTTAAGGACTACAACAAACGGCTGGAAGGAACTACAACGAGCTTCTTCCCGGGTTAGTGACATCACAAAGCCTAAAATTTACATAAACCCCGCCCCTGAGAACACACAACAAAGGGGGCGTGGCCATGTTGGGCTGCTTTAGAGAAGAGGAAGAGTTGTTGTAGTCGAGTGTTGTTGATGCCGTCATTTTACGCCGGACTGCTTCACAAACGAGGGTCAATTCAAGGAAAAAAGATGAACATGACGACACATGCTAGTGATGAGTTGATCAACTCCACAGCAACTACATCAATTTATCCACTAACCGTTCAGAAACGTCTAAAAGTTGAACTTCTTCCTGAGTCTCTCCATCAGTGTCGACTCCGGTTTGAACAATGTAAGGATGAACACTGTCGTCATTTTGTCTTTGTGAGATTCTCCAGCTTTGTTGTTGTTGAGCTGTTAAAGCTCCGCCCTCTTCTGGAGCAGCAGCTCATTTGCATTTAAAGGGACACACACAAAATGGTGTGTTTTTGCTCACACCCAAATAGAGGCAAATTTGACAAGCGATAATAAATGATCTGTGGGGGATTTTGAGCTGAAACTTCACAGACACATTCTGGAGACACCAGAGACTTGTAAAAGGAGCATAATAGGTGTCCTGTAAATTTTTTAAATACATTTAAAAACCAAACGTTTGGGTTTGTCCATATTGAATCAACCCAGCATTTTTTAGAGTGAAATAACTACACCAACACTGGAGCAAAGAATTTTTTTTTTATAATAATTTTGATTTATTTGGTATTAATTTCACACTCTCCGCATCAAAGCACAGTTAAAACAAATTCTTCCTTCACGGTCTAGGCATTTGATTATGTTTTAGCACTTTGTCTTTGTTGTGCAGTAAAGCCAGGGTCCAAAATGAACGCAAGTAACACGGTTGCTGCACACGGTTCAAGTCTAATCTTCGCAAATTCGTAAATTATGTGAATGACTCAAATCAAAGTCCTATAAACCATCTACAAAATAAAACATCTGTCCTGACTCTATCCTCAAGAGGAAAATTTACCAGCAGACGTTTATCTATGATGCCTGAAGGCTGTTTTTCTCCAGAACACCATGTGGAGACACATATGTGGGAATGTTCCTCACATTAAGCCACCAAAACAAAAATATGAAAAACAAAATCACAATGTGTCTTCACGTTTATGTAACAGGAGACAGGAACAGGCTCATTTTTGTATATGATGCTGCGTGTGACAAAACAACCTTCAAGATCGCTTGCTACACATATCCAGGGAAAACACTAATCATATTGTCAAGGGAGCAACAATACACTTTTATAATAAAAAATAATCTAGCTGGGACTCGTTAAGTGTAAACAGATGTGACGTAACGGTTTTATTATAAAACATTATTACAAGCGAATCATTGTGAGTCAGGCTAAGATAAAGACACTGGCTGGTTATGTACTCGATCAAAAATTGATTTTGATTAATTTTTAATTTAAAAAAAAAAAAAGTTACGTGCTGCAGCTTTAAGTTTATTATTATGAAAAATGCATAAAAACATTATTTTTGCATTATATATGAAATATATTTTCCAAAACAAGTTTTACTCAAAAAACGGTGAGAACAATCAAATCCATAAATCTAAATAAGCTCCAAAATTGAGGTTGATATTTCAAAAAATGAGCTTTCAGTAAGATCTCGATTGGGCGCAGTACCAAACATTTCCACTAGATGACATTCGCTTCCCATTCATTTCCAGTGCATCGTTTTTGACCGCAAACAGTACAAGTGTGACCTTTTCGATCATATCTGGGATTTTTGTGTTCACATAGCAAGTGCAAAAACATTTCGATGAAGTAAAAAATTCTAAACCAAAACGTAAAATAATGCGAAAATGAACAAACAACATCAGAAACTTAAGAGAACTGCAGTCTTAGGATCAGAAAGTCTCCAAAACTATGATCACATGCCATCTAGAGCACTTAACCACAACAATACAGTCTCTCTATGACTAATATCTATCTGAAAACGAACCGCAGAGAACATAGGGAACAGACATTCGCTTAAAATAACACATCTGTAAGTTCAATACCTCTGTTTGTTCTGTGGCAGAGCTTTGGAGTCCACGGCAAACATCTTTGACACGAAGACAATTACAGGCGCCGTCTCATCAGCTGAACAATCTAGAAATGCTACAGGGGACAAACACACAGAGCAAAGAGATTAAAAAGAGTCTTATTTAATGCCAGCAACACTAGTGCAATTGTACAATTCGGACTTTGAACACAATATGGACGGGACACGGTGTGGTCTTTTTATATGAATACGAAATCAAACTGAATTTCACACCTAAGCGGCATCAGAAATGACTTTAAAGCGTGATATTACAATCCGTAAGCCAGAACTGAGGATTTTTAATGCATGAGCTCAAAGAAACCTCAGCCTGAGGCCACGCGATATTAAAAGCATCCTGCTATTACACAAAATCTTGTCGCAATTGTGTGAAGGCTGCGAAAACAAATGCCCTCGGGAAACTCTTAAGACAGACGGCTACAGAGGTCGGTTAATAAGCGGCAGGTTCTTCAAGGCAGCACTACAGATCGGACACTTTCAGCTGTATGGGGTTCTTGAGCAGCTATTTGGCTCTTTGTAGATTAATAAATACGTTTTTGAGGTTCATTAAAGGTTCATCATATTGACTTCTGGGGCCTTTAAAGGGAGCAGAAGCAAAACGCAGTGACGTCCAGAGGGGATGTTTATTTTAATTACCCTACAAGTTTGAAATATTTTATATACATTTCAATTATGAGGGAAAAACCAAAGACTAAACTTGGTTAATTTCTGACTAAATTATTTGGCAAAAGAAGTGCATAGAAAACCAAGCTTGCATTGACTACAACATAATGAGTTATTAACCCTTGTGTTATGTTCCGGGTCAATTTGACCCGTTTAGATTTTCTAGTTGTTGGAAATACTGTTTTTTTTTCTTGATATTTTGCAACTTTTTCTCATTTATCATCATGAACACGCATGCAAAGTTTCAACATGCTGGTGTTTTTTGACTTATACAAACAAAATTACTATTTGACCCGCACATTTTAACGCTCTAAAGCAACTGTACTGACCCAAAATAATAACATTTCTTGGTTATATTTTGTTATTTTATTTTTTTACTACGTTATGAAGCTAAAAAATGAGGTTTTCCACACTTATTTCAACACAGAAAAATGTTTTAAGCAGCAGCATGTGTGTGAAGATCATGTGCAGAAAACACACACTTGCTCATCATGTCAGAAGAAACTTCTTGACTTTATGAAATGAGTTTACAAAACAGCCAACTTAGGAAAAGTACATATTTTCATTATACAGCTACATTTAATTGTTCAGTTATGATGTTCTAAGAAAAAAAAAAGTTAAAAAGAAATGTATTTATTGTATTTAAAAATGTACTGTTTATTTTCACATTTTGTCAAAACAAATCAGTTTTAAAAAATGGTTAAAAAACATTTTAATTAAATCATATCTTCAGATATGTATTTTTTGGAATATTTGACAAATGTTGATATTAAAAGTTTACAGTTTGTACCTGAATCTTTGTTTTCATAGTGTGATTTTTGAGGAATTGTATTGAATCCAATTAGGATCAATTTGAAATCCAACAGCGCATAAGGGTTAATATCATGTCTTGTTTTGCATACGTTCATAATTTCTTTGCATGACAGCCTGGACAAAAATGACATCTGCACAATTTGGCATGTTTCATTGTGTTATCACAAATAAAACAATTGATTCGAAACACAACTATGCCATATATATTATTTAAAATTACAAATTTTAAATAATATTTGAATAAAGGGTGAAAGTGTCCATTTTCAGAGCTCTTACTTGTGCCTCCTGACCGCTGCAGATTCGTTTCGGTGGTGAAAGTGTTGACGTAGAAACACATAAATCCGAGTCTGAGGACGTGAGCGGCACAGGTTGCCCATCTCGTAAGTACGGTTATGACACGACGTGACCGCAGCATAAGATCATTGTTTTGCCTCAGGAGGAACTGTAAAAGGCTCTGCTGTTTCACATGTTGACAGACGGGTAGGACATGGAGTCATTGGATGAACGAGATTTCCACAGGAGATATGTTATTTTTTTTTTTTTATATTTAGGCACTTCTATTATTAATTGCTATCAGGATGTGAACAGCGTTTCAATCAGCATAAAGTTTATAAAACAAATGAGCTACCCTAGCTTTAAGATGTGGACTAGTGTTATTTAGGTATCCAGATCCTATTATAGTTTTTATTCATATTTCAAATAAAGTTTTGTGCTTTTATTCTTCTTCTTTGTTTTAATTTCAAATAAAGTTTTAGTATTTTTTTTTTGTCATGTTTTAATAAAAAAAAAAAGTGTTTTTTTGTTGTTGTTGTTTTTTTAATGACTATAGTTTTTGTTCATTTTCAGTTTTTGTTAACACTTTAGTTTAGGGTCCAATTCTTAATTGTTTTTCGTAGCAATTCTTTGCATACATATTAATAGGATATTGGCTGTTTATTAGTACTTATAAAGCAGATATTAATGGCATATTCTCATTTTTGGGTGAACTAACCCTTTAATAATTAGTTAATTGTGAGAATTGGACCTAAATTTTATTTAGTTTTTTAATGACATTTGTTTTTCAGAACAAAGGTCCAAAAAGGAAACAATAGTAAGGTATACCGAATATATAAATATATAAATATACTATATATATAAATATACTATATATATATATATATATATATATATATATATATATATATATATATATATATATATAGCTCTGGAAAAAATTAAGAGACCACTGCATATTTTTTGTTATTTTGACCAGTTGTTGCTTTTGGCAAATAAATGCTCTAAATTACAATATTTTTATTTGGAATTTGGGAAAAATGTCAGTAGTTTATAGAATAAAACAAAAATGTTAATTTTACCCAAACACATACCTATAAATAGTAAACCCAGAGAAACTGATAATTTTGCAGTGGTCTCTTAATTTTTTCCAGAGCTGTATATATATACATATATATACATATATACATATATATATATATATATATATATATATATATATATATATATACACACACACAACTTTTTTTATGGCGCTTTTGTGCTTAAATTAAGCTTTTTTTGATTGACAGCAAAAAAAAATCATGGACAATTCTGCATTCTGCTAAATCTTTAGTGTTTCATGGAAAATTACACGGTTTTGCGATGACATGAGGGTCTTTTTTTCATCTTTTTTTATTTCTAGGTGAAATATTCCCTTTCAGAGAGGAACGCAGCACAAGGCCACCATCAGACGGCTTAAACAAGCCCTAAGGCAAAAGTGGAGCTGTTCGATCCAAAAACATTTCACAGAGCAGGTGCTGTACACCTAGGAAGCTTCCAGTGAGCAGAAAATGCTAGAAAAGATCTGAGCGTGTCTTTTTTCCTGAGCGAAGAGCACATGCGTGCAATACGAGTGTGATTTTTCAAAACGGTGTATCCGCAGATGGAGTCTGGCGGTAGGAAATGCTGTGTGAATCACATCCTCTGCTGTAGCCGTTAACACGCACTCACCTTTTTTTAGCTCCTGTGTTTTCTCGGGCAGGGAGTCGAACCTGCGCGCTCCCACGCTCATCAGCTTTTCCACTCTCTCAGCCGAGATCTCGGCTGGGCTGGGCAGCTTTTCACACACCATTGCTGAGTAACACAGTTAAAGAGAACACACTCGACTGGCACTTTCCACAAATAGGGTACAAAACAGAGCCTGAAATGTGCTCTTTTTTCACAAACGGACAGTGAAATGTGGTGCTTTATTTCAAAAAGCAAGGATGTAGATGTAAATATCACATGCTTTTTATACGACATTGAAGTGTGTTGAAACGCACAGCATTATTCAACGTGTTGATGTAATTTCCACTGAAACAGGAAGACAGGGCGGGATATATCGAACAGCTTTAAAATAGCCAATAGCGTTTCATTTATATCACAGCTCGGCCAGAGCTGTTGAACTTGGTAAAGCCTCAGTTTCCTCCTAATGTCCATAAAAATTAGGTTTAAAATTTAAAATATAGAATTTTCATACAGAATTCAAATGGATTCGATATGTTCTCTACTTGCGGATATGATCCACTCTGTGCTCTCGTGTGTTACTATCGTGAAACCAGACTTCATTCGCCTCAATTGAAAGCATATTTACACTGTCTTAATCGCTCCCTATCCCCTATATAGAGCACTGTGTGTTCACTATATAGAAAATAGTAAATGTGTGAACAAGAGACTGATTTCAGCGTCTATATATAATGTAGGGGGCGGGACTTCATATTCTGGAGAGCATTTGATTGGACAGAAAATCTGATGAGAAGCTGAAGTGCAGAGTGATGTCATCAAAATTCGTTTTGAACTCTTATATCTTCTAAATTCGAATGTTGTCATTGTTTTAAAGCACACTAGCTTATAGATAATAGTAAGGCTAACATATTCATACTAAAAAAACAAAAAACTTAGATAACATAGCGACTAACTAAATTAGATAACATGTACTAACAAGTGATACTTCTACCGCATTTATTGATCTTAGTGGTCACACTTTAGTTTAGGGTCCAGTTCTCATTAAATAACTATGACTTTTGCCTCCTAATTGCTGCTTATTAATAGTTAGTAAGGTTACGTTTATGTATTGGGTTGGATTAAGGGATGTAGAATATGATCAAGCAGAATAAGACATTATTATCACTAATAAACAGCCAATATTATATTATATTATTATATTATATAATATTATATATATATATATATATATATATATATATATATATATATATAATATTATATAATATTAAATAATATTCATACTAATAAGCAACTAGTTAATAGTGAGAATTGGACTCTAAGTAAAACTAAAGTGCTACCATCTCAGTTATTAATCTCAAAATTTACTAATTTGTATCTGTTAGCATTAGTTAATGTAACGTGAACTAACATGAGGTGATAAATACTGTAAAAATATATTTCTGATTGTTAGTGTATTAATGCATTAACAAATAAGACATTATTTGTTGATATGAGGCTCATATTTAGTCCAAATTAAGCTATTTACTTGCAATTATTGAAATATTTACGCTGCTGTTCAACAGTTTGGGGCAAGTAAGATTGTTTTAATGTTGCTGACAGAATTCTCTTATGGTCACCGAGGCTGCACTGATATTGCAGGACCCTAACTTAAAATAACTTTTATAAAATGTATTTTATTCCAGCAGAATTTTCACAAGATGAGCAAAAGTTCAGTTGTGCTGCTTTATATTTTGGTAACGCTTTACATTAAGGTTCATTAGTGAAACATTAATGCATTAACTAACATGAACTAACCATGATCGTCGTTAATGTTAGTTAATGAAAATCCAGTTGTTCGTACTACATTAACTAGTTCAGTTGTGCTGCTTTATATTTTTGCGGAAACATGATCATTTTTTAGGATTATTTGATGAAAAGCATACATTTAGAACAAAACTCTCTTATAAAATAAATATTTTTAACATTAAAAAAAGACCATTTTACTGATTCCAAACCTTTGAACAGTAGTGTACATTATGCAATTTTTTTTTTTCTTATAATAACTTTGGTAACAGGGTTGAACGTTGAGCTTCACAAACAAAATTATGAGGTTTCTATGACTTTAATAACTGGATACAGTGGAGAAGAGGTTTGTTAGGAGAGACAAAAAAAATTAAAAATCAGCATTTTCAAGCGAGCGTACACATCTGAGGAGTTAAACACGCTACTATCCATGCTTATGTAGGTTCAATTTACGTCAAACAAGTTTATCTGACATATCTAGTAGTTCTCACCCCTAAAAAAAATTGCTTTGAAGAGTTCCAACTCCTCTCCATTCACTAAAGAACACACAAACACGAACACCTGCCAAGCAGGCCGAAACCGCACATTTGCGAAGTATTTTGAGAATCACTCAATTACATGTTTAGGAAACAACTGACATTTTACCAAAAGTGTTAATGGCAGTAACGGTTCACTCCGAGCACCTGTCGCCACAGTAATTGCGAGGCGTGCCCGCGTCAATCATACTGGCGCAGAAAGAGCCGTCTAATAACGGTCGGATCTGCGTTTCCCCCCCATGCAGCTGGTGAGATGGCGGCGGGACGGGTGACGGCTGAGGAGGCGGACAACGCCAGTCAACATCTAGTGCTGATGTGGCTAACGTCACTGGAGGTTGGGTGTAATTAGAGGACGCTTCTAGAAACTATACTCTGAAACCTGGACAGTCTAAGATACAAGAGGTTAAACCGATGTTTATATGTCAAATGTATATTCCCTCATTTGTTTTGGTCATTGTATTATTAACTAAAACAATCTAAGTTTAAAATTAATCTCGGCACCGCTTGCATCAATTAAAAAACGTAAAGCAAAAATAAATAGTTTTTAAGGAGCCGTAGAGGTCCGTCTGCGTACTAAATGCATTAAAACGTGACATTAAAGGCTGATTTCTGTTTCAAATAAATGCTTTTGAACTGTCTATTCATCCTGAAAAATATGCATCATGATTTCAACACAAACGCAACAACTGTTTTCAAAATGTATCTTGAGGACCAAATCATCACATTAGAATGATTTCTGAAGGATCATGTGACACTGAAGACTGGAGTAATGATGCTATAATAAATGAATGAATGAATTACATTTTAAAATGAATTCAAATAAAAAAAATGTTATTTAAAATTGTAATAATATTTCACAATATTACTGTTTTTGCTGTATTTTTTGAGCAGAAGAGACGTCTTTCCAAAACATAAACAAACAAACAAACAAGCAAGCGTACTGACTCACTCTTTTTGAATGGTAGTGTTTTTCAGCGAGCGCCAGTGTTTGTGAGGTAAAGGATACAGAGCACAGCCTGAGACACAGGAAGCCACTGGCTACAGATGGCACTCAGAAGCACTTTGGGGTCCGAGTGTTTTAGATCACGAGGCATGACTTTTAACCCCAGAGAGGTCACCATCTTCTCCACCTTTTCTTTGTCCCTGAAAATGTGAAAAAAAAAAAAAATAATAAATAAATAAAATAAAAATAATAATAATAATAATAATAATAATAATAATAATAATATTATATATATATATATATATATATATATATATATATTATATTATATTATATATATATATATATATATATATATATATATATATATTCGAATTTGCAAATTCATTAATTAAAAAGGGAAAACAAACAATTGCATAGGTATTTGTACCCTTAACTCAATACTTAGTTAAAAAAAAAACTTTATTTATTATTTATTTATTTATTTATTTATTTATTTATTTATTTATTTATTTTGGGTATGATGCGACTAGGGCTGCACCATATATTGCGAATAAATCGCACGCAATTTGCCAAAGGCTGCGATTATTTAATACGGCTCTGTGATCAGTAGTAAATGTTTCTCCATCTGAAAGCCAGAGGGCGCTCTTGCGCAGAAACTCAATATGCTCTGCAGCAGAAGAAGATAACACATGTCTCTGTAGATGAATAAACAGAAGATTGAAACACTTCTACTAATAAACACACGACTGCCTTATTCTGTGTAAGAATCACATCATCTCACAGAAGCTCAACTGTTATGAAGTGAGTTTTTTACATGTTATTAAATGTTGGACAAGATGTTAATAAATGATGGAAAGATGTTTGATGCGTGTTGCTTTTTCAAACGTACATTATAAGCGACTCAAACTCGCAGTGCTTTCAGATGGATCAGCATTTGGAGCCGCACTTCACTGACAAGCTGCGCATAAAAAATAATCACATTAAGAATCGCGTTTAAGTTAATGTTATTTTTAGTATCGTGCGATAAATCGTGCAGCCCAAAACTTTCTTTCTTTCTTTCTGAATTGTATGCTCTGACATATTACGTACAATTAGACGGGAACATGCATTCATAAACAATACAGTTGTATTTCATATTGTCTCAATTTAATAACACCAACTGTTAGCACTGCTAAGGTCCATTTAATACCACCAGTGTTGTTTTAGTATTTTTAACTTTCATAGTATTAATTAATATTTGAAATTTGCTCTTATATTTTATATATTTTCAGTTTGCATATTAATTTTTAAAAATATTTATTTAGGTTTTTAGCTTAATTTTACTAATTATAATACCTCAATTTACATTTATTTACACTTTTATTTACATTTAAAAAACATAAAATCAAGAAATATTACAAAAAAAACTTTAAGTTTATTTTAAAGTTTATTTTTGTAATATTTCTTTATTTTATATTTTTTTTACGTTCAAGTTGTTCATCAAATATTTATATTTTAGTTTATTTCACATATTTTTACTAATCTTAGTTATAATAATAGCAACACTGAATGAAATATTGCCTACTGAAAAAGTTAATATTAAAAACGCCCTGGTTTTTAATTACGTTGCATCTCTCAGCATACTCAATTACACCAAAAAAATACGTTTATTGGTGTGCATTTCTCATATGACAAATCGGCTCGTTCAGAAAGTTACCTTCTAGTGACCACAGCGTCATACATGCTCCAGATGTTATCCAGGACAAGCTGCACAAACAGAGGTTTCTTTCCTTTGGACTGTGAAGACAGAGAGAGTTGATGAGAGTGATGTCCATCAGGACAGTAAACAAAGTTAATATCCATTGCATGCACACACAAACTAAGTCATCGTGTAAGTGACCCAGGGACTGCACGGATTCATTAGCTGCCCATTTTAAAGATTTGGACCCACAATCAAAAGTTTCTAATGTGACTGAATGAGGTCAAACTCAACAATTGAGTTTAAAGGCTTCGGTTAGGCTTGACTCTGTCAGTCCTGCAAATCAATGTTGTCGTCTGGAGGTCACGTCGCCCTCCATAACCAACTCTCTCCGAATGAGATCTGTCTGACAGAGCGGACTAATGGCTGATAAGTCTGGGCAGAAGATTGTCTAAATCGTCTGGTCACTGCAGATTGATCTTCAAAACGTTCATTATTCAGATCTTCATCCTGTATTACTGTAAACATCTCCAAACAAGACTGTTCTTATTAACCAATGAACACTCATTCCCGATGAAGACCAATGTTCTCATTTTGTTTGAGGGACAAATGAGCTTCAAAATCGCTTCAAATCAAGTTTAAAACACACTTTATAAATCCGCTCAGAAAAATGGACAGTAGAACAATAAGTTAAACCAACTTTTATAGTCAAACAGGCTCATTTTTATCTCAAATAGTCGTATTAACTTGGGTTTTATGCGCTGGTTCTGCATTATGTAGTGTCAGAGATGCTTTGCCAGAGAATCAACAACAGTACAAACATGGTTATCAATGATGGTTAAACAGATGCAAATTACAGTAGGCAAATAAATGCAAGAAAGTTGACCAATTATAATGTTGATTATTATGTCAAAGTCAGTGGTATATTTACCTGTAATCTTAATTTCCTTAAAAATAAAATAATAATAATAATAATAATAATATTTATTTATTTGTTATCTGTATACCCAGAACAAATTGAGGATAAAAAGAAATTAATATTAAATCAATACTTTAGAAATAAAATACGAAAGCAATACTTGTAATTTAGATTTTTTTAAATAGATCAAAAGTGACAGTAAAGAAAAAAAGCATAAAACACTATCAAAAACATTTTAAAAAGTTAAAATTTTAACAGTAGTGCACTTTTTAAAAAATAAACAAATAGTATTTCACTATTTATACTGCGTTTTATTTCCGAAATACAAAATAAGTCCAACAACTGAAGTGTACGGGTCAAATCACCGTCTGTATAATTTTCATTTATTTATTTAAATAAATAAATACAAATACGAATTATGAGCGTCACGTTTTTGACCCTTATAACACTGTATCCAGATCTGATATGTTCTATTGTGTTATGATCATTTGTTGCACAGGTTTGAGATTAGTGTGTGTGTGTGTGTGTGTGTGTGTGTGTGTGTGTGTTCTAGTTATTAAAGTGAGGTGTCGGTGAGAGAACCGACATCCATTACGTCCATAACTGAAGCATATTTGAATGTCCTAAATGGCACTACAAACCCAGAGCATCTAATGGAGAGTCTCATCACTCCTGTAGCTCTGTCAGCCCACTTCCTGTCAGTCCTGGCAGTGGACATATGGGCTTGCTGATGATTTAACATTTCCAGAGATGGTCAAACCAAGTATGTAATGTAACAAACACTCCATAATCTAATTTTTCAGCTTAAAAGCATTTAAAGTGAAATTTCAGTCATTAATTCCTCATGTCGTTTTACACCCGTAAGACCTTCGTTCATCTTCACAACACGAATGAAGATATTTTTGATGAAATCTGAGAGCTTTCTGTCGCTTTACTGACAGTCTGTACAACTACAATTTTTAAGAAAGGCAGTAAAGATATCATAAAAGTACTCCAGTGGTTTAACCTCAATTTCATGAAGCGACTGCCTTATTCTGTGTAAGAATCACATCATCTCACAGAAGCTCAACTGTTATGAAGTGAGTTTGGAGTCAAAACATGTTATTAAATGTTGGACAAGATGTTAATAAATGATGGAAAGATGTTTGACGCGTGTTGTTTTTTCGAATGTACATTATAAGCGACTCAAACTCGCAGTGCTTTCAGACGGATCAGCATTTGGAGCCGTACTTCACTGACAAGCTGCGCATAAAAAATAAATCGCACTAAGAATCGCGTTTAAGTTAATGTTATTTTTAGTATCGTGCGATAAATCGTCCAGCACCATGCGACATTTTTAAGAAAGGCAGTAAAGATATCATAAAAGTACTCCAGTGGTTTAACCTCAATTTCATGAAGCGACACGAGCGCTTTGCACCAAAAAAAACGGCTTTATTATCTCACAAAAATCATTGTACCTGAGCTCCCTTCATGATTTTTTTGGCTTTGGCATTGAGGTAGAAATCGCCCCACAGGGTCTTGAGCAGAACCCAGAAGCGGATGCCCATCTTCTGACTGTACATCTCAGCAAACTGATGGATCCTGTTACAGAAAACACAGCTCAGCATCATTACTTGCACTTGTCATTTGTTATATTATTTCATGCCATTCATTTGTATGAATGCAGTTGAAAGAAGGGAGGGATCCCTAAGGACAGCTGTATAATTAACAGATAGAGAGCTGCGATGTTCAACATCACACTGCTGTTAAGTCATATTTAGTAAGATATCATTAGCATTTAACTTCACAATCATGTTTCTGTTGGAGTCGTGGAGCGGTGGTTGCATGCAGACACACTGCTCACGTTCTGGTCTGTGTGCGTATGCTGGATAGAATAAAAATATATAGTAAAATAAAACATCACATGATCTATTTGATATACTAATAATATACTATATATCAGGGATTAGCTGAACCCTTTTGACTTAAAATATAATATAAATATAAAATACCCCATGAGATTTAAAGTGTTTAAGTGCTTTCACGTGTTTAAGGTTCTCTGGTGTTGGTTAATGGTCACATGATATGTAGGTATCCAATTGCAACAATGAGTAATTAAAGTGATTTTATGTATTTATATTTTATGCAAAATGGCTGAGAAATCATAAATAAAACCACTAGTCAGTCCCTCCAGAAAAACGTGATTATGCGATCGCTTGATTTCATGCATAATCAGCCATATTTATGCGGGAGTCGCATTTTTTCAAAGACGCCGCACTTTCTCCGCATAAATTGCCAATTTCAGCGAGCAAAATATGCAGGGCTAGCATTATTTCATAATCCCTGTATTTTCGTTGCAAAAAAGTCACATATATCTTAGCAGAAAGTTGAAAAATACAAGTAAAGCGCCATTATTTTCTCCCTGTTGCCATGGGAACCTTATGAAGTGACGTGATTACGCGACGTGAACATCCTCTGCAAACCCCGCGGTGAAACCGTGATGAAGAACGCAAATCATTCTCATACTGCCAACAAAAATAAGCGCAAAAGAGCGAAGCAGTTTCCCGGTGTGTCACATGACAGTGGGGGCCAATTATTTTGCACCACAGATGACGCTGTATATTAGTAGTGTGTAAAATAATTCACGTTGCAGTAAGAGATTGGAAGCTCTTAATTTAACAGAAGATGTGTGTTTTGTATCGCTACCTCTGTAAAACAGGAAGCACACATTTTATTTGTTTATATTTTATTTATTCATTTTTACAGAAGTTGTTGAATATTCCTTTTGTGAAGCGACAGAACTTGTTTGACTCAATGTTTTGTGAGTTTGATTCATGTGTTCATGAAGGTCTGAAATAAAACAGAATGAGAACTTCAATATTCTGTGATTTAGTATCTTGAAGAGATCAGAAATGACATGAAGGTAGAGTCTAGAGAGAACAAGTGTTGGGAATCACCTTTTTTTCATCAAACCGCAGTTTTTGCAAGTTCCCGCAATTTCATCGCATAAAATTGCAAAAATATTCCATTGCATTTTTTAAGAAAACGTGCCATATAATGAAGGATTTTTGCCTGCAACAATCACAAAAAAAATCTGTGTTTTTCTGGAGGGACTGACTAGTAATATGATTTAATTGCTTATTTTTGACCAATTGCAGGCACTGCTATCAAACTGATGAGGTCAGTGTGAGGAGACAATGACACGTATAAAGTTTGGTGTCAATATGCCAAAGCATGCAGAGTTATAGCCTCAGAATCATCTTGTCATCATGTTTGTTGATACATTATACAAATATGTATTAATTTAAGCAATGTAATAATTTAAAGTAGAAACAATGAGCTCATGGATGAAATGAATACGTTAGGATGTTTAGCAAATTAACTACGTGTACTTACTACAGAGTTACGGTTATGGTTTGGTTTAGGGTTAGTTACTTGCAATTATTTACTATTGTAAGTACATGTAGTAACGTGTAACTACATCATCATAACACTTTACTTTCAGTGTTACAGTGTAATTAAACATTTAAGTACTGATTAATAATAATTATCTACATGTACTATTTATTTATTTATTTATTTTTCATCATTTAGCAGACGCTTTTATCCAAAGCGACTTACAAGGGGAGCAATTAGGGGTCAGGTGTCTTGCTCAAGGGCACTTTAGTCATGGTATTGAAGGTGGAGAGAGTGCTGTTTATTCACAATCCCCACTTTCAATTCCTGCCGGCGTGGGAATCGAACCAGCAACCTTCAGATTACAAGCCCGACTCCCTCACCACTAGGCCACGACTACCCACGATACTGATGTACTAATTATACATACTACAGTAACTACAGTTAGTAGTCGTGGCCTAATGGTGAGGGAGTCGGGCTTTTAACCTGAAGGTTGCTGGTTCGATTCCCATGCAGGATTGTGAATAAACAGCTCTCTCTCCACCTTCGATACCATGACTAAGGTGCCGTTGAGCAAGACACGAAACCCCTAATTGCCTCACTTGTAAGTCGCTTTGGATAAAAGCATCTGTTAAATGTAAATGTAATGTAAATGTAACATGTGTAACAATGACACTGTAAAATAAAGTTTTACCATGCATTTTTTCAGCCATGGTCTAAAGAAGACGAGAGCTAACTTTGGTGAAAATCCACAAACCATCTAGGATGAGTTCAGGAAAAATAAATAAATAAATTCAAAACGGCGGACAAATTTTCATGTCGGAAAATGGCGTCATAGAGTGCAATCGAATCGTCTGTTTCTAGCCCTTACGGTTCAAAAGTTTTTAGGATAAACAGAAAGTTGGTGGCGCTAGATGGATTGAGTCTCCAAATTTGACACACTGTCCTCTATCCGCAAGCATTTTCATGGGCTGCCTTAGGGTGCGTTCACACTTGTAGTTCGGTTGGTTTGGTTCGTTTGGACCAAAAAACAAAACATATAGTCCTGGTCCGCTTAGCGTTCACACTGGCATTTTTAACAGCGAACCTTAAGTTACCGAACCAAAGGCACAGGGATACGCTCACGACCTGATTGGTCGCTTTTATGACGTATATTTCTCGACGGAGCTCGCTTACCGAACATTCAAAACAACGCTGTGTTCTGGATTAAACACCATCATTTTATGCTTTATTTTTACCAGCTGAGAATCACAAAGAGCTCATAAAATGTTCAAAACATTCAGAACAGCAGCAGGATTTCCTCCGTTGTTCACAGAAACAGAAACTTCACCTCCTCGTTGCTCCACGTTTGCCCTCGACTCATTTTGGATACACCGATCGTCCCGCGTCGTCAAATCAGCTGACTTGTAGCGTCGCATCTTGTGACATCACGTCCTGTTTTTGGTCGTTTACACGTCTTTGGTCCGTGTTGCGTTCATATATCAACCGAACCGCACCAGAGTTCGTTTGGAAGCGGACCGAGACCCATCTTTTTAGCGTTTGTTTGGTGCGCACCAGGGTTCGGATGACAGCGTTTACATATGAGCCGCACTGACTGAGCAATCAAACCAGGGTTCGTTTTAATCGAACCAAACATGACAAGTGTGAACGCACCCTTAGACTCAATAAGAAGAACACTAACAGATACGACAGCTTTGACTCATAATTAATAAACAAGCTAAATAAATTAATAAAGTGTCAGTTGATTTGACATCAATAAATGCAAAGGAAAAACATTTGAATAACATTTATATTAGTCTAAGCGCCTGCAGTGCATGTCCAGCATCTTAAATCATCCATCCAAGATGTAATTACATATTCATAAATAATTATGTCTTTACATAAAGAACCTGAAGCTTAAGATTACACTTCCACTAAAACAGTTTTAATTGCTTTTTTGTTCATGTGTGACTAACTAGGTCACCTTTTTTGCTCCACAACTAAACGACAACTAGAAATGTCAAAACAAGGCCTAAACCAAGTACTTCTTATAGTAATAGAGCCTCTGTGAAAATTAAACTTAAGACTTTGGATCACTTTGGTTCATTCCTCTTTCATTGTATGGAAAGGACACTGCATCTAACCACACATTTTTTGTTTCACTGAAGTACGAATTTAATACAGGGTTTGGAGCGACATAAGGGTGATTAAATGATTGATGACCAACTTTCCAGGCGACCTATTCATTTAATCTTAAAAATGCAAATTGGTACTTTACTCGAGTGTTTTTACGGCCTAAAGCGTGCTGAGCTTTGGTGCGAAAACGTCCTCATGCTCACCAGAGTGCTCTGTTCTGTTTGCTCAGCTTTTAGAAATGTCCACCTACACCAGTCGTATTAGTACTTTAGCACTTATTTCAAGTGTCTAAAATCTAAGTTATGTAACACCTCAGAAATGTGCAATCCATTAGAAGGGTGGGGAGTCCTGATGTTGAAATCTAGTCTAGCGTTGCCATCTTGTGAGCCGTCGTGAGTACTACAACCACTGCTGGGATGTGAAGGGTGAAAGCCAACCATGCTGAATTTAATGAAAGCATCAGATAATGTGATAATGGCACCCTCAGTTTCAGAAAGCGTAACCCATACCTGAAGCCCCAGCCGTCTATAGCGCTGGCGAACACCACATTTCCTCGGTCAGGACTGAAGTAGAGGTCAGAGTCGTCGGTTTCCTCTAAACCGGCGCTCCAGTCGTACACCTGATCTCCGCTGTCGTTCTCTGTATAGATGCTCGGAGCTTCCGCTTCTTTCTCCGCTCGCTCCTCCAGAACTTTAGAGGTGAATAACGAGCCTGTGACTGCGTTCACCTGTAGGACAGGCACAACCAAACATTCATAGCCTCAGAGTTTCATCTTTTCATCGCTCAGAGACACGTCATACCGTAAAGAATCGATTTCTTTCATCTGTGGACTAATGAAAGTTTTTAAACTAATATTTTTTTAAAAAATGTGTTTTTGAAAGAACACCAAGGCTGCATTTATGTGATAGAAATACAATAAAAAAAATAATATGAAATGTTATTACAAATTACAATTGTTATTATTTATTAATTGTTATTCAATAAATATTGTTTGATTATTCAAATTGATTATAATTTATTCATGTGAATGCAAAACTGTCACATGATCTTTCAGAAATCATTCTAATATGCTGATTTGCTGCTCAAGGAACATTTCTTATTGTTATCAATGTGTTATAAAAACAATATTTTTTGTGGAAACCGTGATGCATTCTTTTACAGAATTATTTGATTCGAAAAATAGCATTTATTGTAAATAGAAATGTCTTTTCTTCCACTTTTGATTAATTTAATGTTTTAATGTGTCCTTGCTGATTAAATGTATCAGCAAAGTATGCTTAAAAAAAATCTTACTCACCCTAATATGGATGTTATATTATATTATAATATATATATATATATATATATATATAAAAACAAGAAGTATAGACATTTTCCTATAATATAAGTACAGTTTACATTTGTATACCGTATAAGTTGACCTCATAAAAGCAGGACATTTATCCTCACACACACAATGTATTTTCAGTTGTGTGTTTGAGCCTCACCTGCTCTAGTATTTTCTGCAGGTGAGCGAACGCCTCCTGTGAAGTGAGTTTCAGCTCCACAATCAGCCGGTCAATTTTGTTGATGACAAGAACAGGACGAATATTTTCCAGCCAAGCTTGTCGTAAAACAACTTGTGTCTAAAGCAGAAAAGAAAGAGATGATGTTACAGGATGATGTGAGGAAGAGTTTAAAGATCTGAGACATCATTTTCATAAAAAAATCAAGAAATCGGTAAGAATGATTCATGTCCTTTGTTTATCTGTCAGTAAATTAATTCTTTGTTCAAAACACTGATTCCTGATTTGTAAAAAATTAAAAATATAAAATATCATATATAAATAATAATTATTGTATACTTAACTTAATATATATATATATATAATTAAACATACAATATTACATATAAAAAATATATATATTTTATATGTAATATTTTATAGTTAATTATATACATTTTATATAATATAATATACATAAAACAATATATAATATTTTATATGTAATATTTTATATTTAATTTTATATATATATATATATATTGTAATTTATACTATTTAAAAATAATGTATATATATATATATGTATATATATAAAATATTTTATATGTAATATTGTATATTTAATTATATAAAAATAATAAATAATAAATATAAATAATATATAATATTTTATATTTAATATAGATATATATATATATATATATATATATATATATATATATAATATAAAATTAGTTAATCTTAGTTAATCAGAGATGCCATTAAAACATCTCTATTTTTACATTAGAATTAATGACCAAATAAAAAGTGCATAACAGTGTGTAATTTCTACGCACTTATACAGTGAAACCTGAAGGTGAAAACACACTCAAGTCATGGATGATACCTGCGGACACACTCCCTCGACGGCATCAACGACAACAATGGCCCCATCACACAGTCTGACGGCAGTGGACACCTCCGAGGAGAAGTCCACATGACCGGGAGAGTCGATCAGATTAATGAGGTAGTCAGTTCCTCCTGCAACAACAAAGACACAGTTCATAACCGTGAGTTACAGGCAGGGCCTAAAACTTATTTTTTGCCGCACCTGCCAATGATCGGTGACTTAAAATTACTGGCCATAAATATTTTTTTACTAGCCATGAAACCAAAAAATGCAGGTAGTCTATAGAGTCTAAAGCAATCAAATGTAAAATAACACTGCGTAGTCTTCTCTGTACAAATTAAACATAGATTAATCCTTATTAAAGTTACAAAAGTTATTCAGTAAAGATCAGCAAGTGATTTTTCTTTGTCTTTTGCTGATTGACTAACATTAAGCACACAGACGATAGCAGGAATATTAGGCTTCTGTCACTTTAAGAGCTGCACGGATCTAATATACTGATACCCGTTTTCTTCATCAACTGTTTATATTTATTTAAGACATGTTTGAGCGGATACTCACCAATACGGGCATTTTCGAGCATAAGAATACGTGAAAGAGAGCTCAATTCAGTGTTGGCTCTGTGATGGCATTACCTGTAGCATAATGTAATGAAATGGCGCTGGACTTCATGGTGATTCCTCTGATCTGCTCATCCTCCCTGCTGTCCAGATATCTCAGCTACAGGAACAGACAGAAAACATCATTTCACGCAAACCAATAATTTGCCACTGATTTTATGGGTAGTTAATGGTTATTGTTTGTTTGTTTGTTTGTTAGAATAAAAAAGTGACAGAAATGTTGATTACATGAAGATAAAAATCAACATACTCTATAGTGCAACACACTGTCACTGATCTCTGACTTAAAATGAGTTAAAACTGCAAATTCGTGATGATTTGTGAGATTGATCGATAGATAGAACGATAGATAGATCGATAGATAGAACGATAGATCGATCGATAGATAGAACGATAGATAGATAGAGAACGATAGATAGATAGATAGAGAACGATAGATAGAGAACGATAGATAGATAGATAGATAGAGAACGATAGATAGATAGAGAACGATAGATAGATAGATAGAGAACGATAGATAGAACGATAGATAGAACGATAGATAGAACGATAGATAGAACGATAGAACGATAGATAGAACGATAGATAGAACGATAGAACGAACGATAGATAGAACGACAGAACGATAGATAGATAGAGAACGATAGATAGAACGATAGATAGAACGATAGATAGAACGATAGAACGATAGAACGAACGATAGATAGAACGACAGAACGATAGATAGAACGACAGAACGAAAGATAGAACGATAGATAGAACGACAGAACGAAAGATAGAACGATAGATAGAACGATAGATAGAACGATAGATAGATAGATAGATAGATAGATAGATAGATAGATAGACAGACACACACTACTATGATTATGCTTCTATTAATATGAATTTACATTTATTTGTATATTCATAATCTTCGTTTTCAGTTTAGTTTAGGATTTAGTCATTTAAGTTCTTCAAATTCAACTTATTTATTTCTTATTTCTAATTTTCATTCAAATTTAAGTTTTTCATCTAATATTTATACTTTATATTATATATACTTCATTTCAGTAAAGAATGTTTAATGATTTTAGTTAACAACAACACTGATGACAATAAGTAGTTCAAATGTGTCGTTATTGTTATAGTTGTTGTAATTAATAACATTTTTTGAAAAAAACAAAACATGTTTCAAATAAAGTATCAGTTATTGTGTAGTTTAATCACGGCTCCACTCACCTTCCCAGCTAAACGACTGGATATAATACCATTACTCGCCACCAGACAGTCGGCTAATGTCGTCTTCCCTATGAGCAACACACATTTACAAACAACACTTTAAATTTTCAGGAATATTTCATGGCAGATGCTCGACAATTAAAAAAAACAAAGATCCGACACACATCAGCAAACTTTACACTCACCGTGATCCACATGAGCCAGAATACACAGATTTCTGATCTGCGTCGTCTTCTTCTGCAGCGCGATGATCTTCTCCAAACTCGTCACACCCATTTTTGACTTTCTATGAAGATGAAGATCACGTCATCATCAACACAAACACATAAAAAGCATCTGGAAGTCTCTTGAAAATCTGGGATGTCATTGCATTATTAAACTCAGGGAATAAAAGTAAGATGTTCAAGAGGTAAAAATGCTTCACTTTCGTCTATTTTGAAATGATGTTGATATAAATACATGTAGAAGTGTGCTGACGGCTCAAATGTGGCGGTTTAGACACAATATCACATCCTGAATAGTTCAAAAATGACCTTAAAGACCTGACAGGAGAATTCATTTACAATAGTTTGTCAGTTTTATCATTCAAAAGCTAAAAAAATACACATTTCTGTGAGATGTTCTGTGTGTACGGCTATTTTCAAGAGTCCAACAAAATTATTTCAATGGAAATGAAGTCGATCAATTGGCAAATGTCCATAAATAAAACCAAATCAGTGAGTGTGTGTGAGTGTGTTTGTTGTGTGTGTGAGAGAGTCTGTTTGTGTGAGATTGTGTGTGTGAGTGTGTGAGAGTGAGTGAGTGTCTGTTTGTGTGAGTGTGTGTGTGCCTGTGTGATTGTGTGCCTGTGTGATTGTGTGCCTGTGTGATTGTGTGTCTGTGTGAGTGAGTGAGTGTCTGTTTGTGTGAGTGTGTGTTGTGTGTGAGTTTGTGTGTGTGTGTGAGTATGTGAGAGTGAGTGAGTGAGTGTCTGTTTGTGTGAGTGTGTGTGTGAGTTTGTGTGAGTGTGTGTCTGTGTGAGATTGTGTGTATGTGAGTGTCTGTTTGTGTGAGTGTGTGTGTGTGTGAGAGTGAGTGAGTGAGTGAGTGAGTGAGTGTTTGTGTGAGTTTGTGTGTGTGAGTGTTTGTGTGAGATTGTGTGTGTGAGTGTCTGTTTGTGTGTGAGTGTGAGTTTGTGTGATTGTGTGTGTGTGTGTGAGAGTGAGTGAGTGAGTGACTGAGTGTCTGTTTGTGTGAGTGTGTGTGTTGTGTGTGAGTTTGTGTGAGTGTGTGTCTGTGAGTGTGTGTTGTGTGTGAGTTTGTGTGAGTTTGTGTGAGTGTGTGTGTGAGTGTGTGAGAGAGTGAGTGAGTGAGTGAGTGAGTGTTTGTGTGAGTTTGTGTGTGTGAGTCTGTTTGTGTGAGATTGTGTGTGTGAGTGTCTGTTTGTGTGTGAGTCTGTGTGATTGTGTGTGTGTGTGTGAGAGTGAGTGAGTGTCTGTTTGTGTGAGTGTTGTGTGTGTGTTGTGTGTGTGTGTGTGAGAGTGAGTGAGTGTGTGTCTGTGTGAGATTGTGTGTATGTGAGTGTGTGTTGTGTGTGAGTTTGTGTGAGTTTGTGTGTGTGAGTCTGTTTGTGTGAGTCTGTTTGTGTGTGACTGTGTGATCGTGTGTGTGTGAGAGTGAGTGAGTGTCTGTTTGTGTGAGTGTTGTGTGTGTGTTGTGTGTGTGAGAGTGAGTGAGTGTGTGTCTGTGTGAGATTGTGTGTATGTGAGTGTGTGTTGTGTGTGAGTTTGTGTGAGTTTGTGTGTGTGAGTCTGTTTGTGTGAGATTGTGTGTGTGAGTGTCTGTTTGTGTGTGAGTCTGTGTGATTGTGTGTGTGTGTGAGAGTGAGTGAGTGTCTGTTTGTGTGAGTGTTGTGTGTGTGTTGTGTGTGTGTGAGAGTGAGTGAGTGTGTGTCTGTGTGAGATTGTGTGTATGTGAGTGTGTGTTGTGTGTGAGTTTGTGTGAGTTTGTGTGTGTGAGTCTGTTTGTGTGAGTCTGTTTGTGTGTGACTGTGTGATCGTGTGTGTGTGAGAGTGAGTGAGTGTCTGTTTGTGTGAGTGTTGTGTGTGTGAGAGTGAGTGAGTGTGTGTCTGTGTGAGATTGTGTGTATGTGAGTGTGTGTTGTGTGTGAGTTTGTGTGAGTTTGTGTGTGTGAGTCTGTTTGTGTGAGTCTGTTTGTGTGTGACTGTGTGATCGTGTGTGTGTGAGAGTGAGTGAGTGTCTGTTTGTGTGAGTGTTGTGTGTGTGAGAGTGAGTGAGTGTTTGTGTGAGAGTGAGTGAGTGTC
>CM076085.1:43365000-43440000 GCA_038088235.1 Zacco platypus | reverse complement strand
GCAAAACAACAATAGATAAGGACCTGCCATCAGCAGCCATTAACAGATAGATACATCCCCCCAACACACACACACACACACACACACACACACACACACGATCTAGAGTGACTATAACAGAGTAAGTTTTTGCAAAGGTGTGAAATAAAATCAGTAACAATATGGTAAAATTGAGCCAAAAGACTCAAATAAGAGGTTGAAATCAGATCAGACCCAGGTTTATTAAGCTGTGATAAAACATACCCATTCATTTTTGTCAAATTTTTATTGAATTTTGATGTTATGTGTAACAAAATGTCCTCTGTGTTCAGGTTTGACTGTAATAAAATTAATCCAAAAACCGACACTTCAAATCAACATTTCAAACAAAAAAAATCTAAACCCTGACAAAAGTAGTCTTTGAGAATGTCTAAATATAAATCCGAATCCAATTTCGTGATGGCAGTTGGTAAGACAGGCAAGTGGAAGAATAGAATCAGGGTTTGTAGATACATAAAGCTGTGTATCATCAGCGTAACAGTGGAATTTAAAACCATATTTGGAGAAATAGTACCAAGAGAGAGAAGGTAAATTCAGAACAATAGAGGACCTAGGACAGAATCTTGGGGGACACCACTGCTAACAGAAGTTTAGTTGCACAAACTGTGTACGGTTTGAAAGGTATGAAGCGAACCAGGCGAAAGGAATACCAGTGATACCAATAGCGGATAAACGGTTCAACTGTATATTGTGTGAATTGGTGTCAAAAGCTCTAAATCAAGCAAAACAACAATAGATAAGGAGCTGCCATCAGCAGCCATTAACAGATCTTTAGTCACTCTCACTAAGGTGGTTTCTGTACGATGCTTAGAATTTAATAACACAATTTAATCATTCATGGCTAGTCTTTATAGTTTTATACATTAACAATTCACTGGATCAAACATGCAAAGTGTAAAGTGCAAAGTAGCAGCTCACTGGATGTTGGAATGATCTCCTTTCATATAACCTGAAACACTTTTCTGTTTTTCTCAGGATGGACTATATCCCATATCCGGTCATCCATCGCCCTGAGAGGCATCAGGTCGAGTACAAGCCCAAGCCCGGAGAGATTGATTTAGGAACGACCTATAAACAAGACTTCAACCCATATGACATTCAACCATTTGTTCCTTCACGCCCTAAAGAGAGGGTACACACCAGGAATGCAAAACTGGACACCGTTCCCACCTATAAAGGTAACCTATATAACCTAAATGCTAAATATATATCTAAATAATACCTAAATACCCAAATATATAAGGATACTTTTGGTCAGTTAGGTCATGTGATGCTTTCTGAGTATGCAGTTACTGGAGCATTTCTGAAGTAACCCCATCTATCTGCTGTTAAATCAACTGTATTTAAATGTAAATATGTACTGATTTAGCAGACACTTTTGTACAGATCAGCTTAGAAACATCACAAACAAATTACACTTCTATTCAAAAGATTGAGGTCAGTAAGATTTAGTTTATTTTATTTATTTAGAGAAAAATACTTTTATTCAGCAGTGATGCATTAAGATAATCATAAAGGACAGCACAACTGTTTCGCCAGAACAGCATATCAGAATGATTTCTGAAGGACTTCTTTTAAAAAACATTAACAAAATTGGTAACACTTCACAATAAGGTCTCATTTATTAACATTTAGTTAGTGTATTAACTCTCATAAACTAACAATGAGCAATATATTTGTTACAGAATGTATTAATCTTTGCTAATGTTAGTCAATAAAACACCAGCTGTTCACTGTTTGTTCATGTTAGTTCAGAGTGCATTAACTAATGTTAACAGATACAACATCTGATTTTAATAACGTGTTAGTAAATATAGAAATTAACATTAACAAAGATTAATAAGTGCTGTGGAATCATTGTTAATAACGCGTTTTGTTAACCCTCTGGTCCTCTTCGGTCAAAAATGTGCAGAAAATTTTACATTTTGAAATTTAAATTTTTTAATCGGAATAGGATGACACCAAGTGCCACCAAAACTTGGTGACTTTTGTCGCATTAGCTACGTAAACACGCAAAAAAAAAAGGAATTCATGGACATGATTTGGATATGTTACAGGGTCTAAAAAAATAGTCACTTGGCTCCTTCGCGGTCAAAAATGACCAACATTGGAAATGAATGGAAAATATGAAAAAAATCAGACAAATCTTTTGGTGGTACAAACAATAATTCGGCCACTGTGCAGAAAAAAAGCGCACAGCAATGAAGAGGTGGCACTCTAAAATATCAAGAGTGCAAAATAGATACACCCCCCGCCCAACACACACACACATATATATGATCTCGAATGACTATAACAGAGTAAGTTTTTGCAAATGTGTGAAATACAATCAGTAACAGTATGGTAAAATTGAGCCGAAAGACTCAAATAAGAGGTTGAAATCAGATCAGACCCAGGTTTATTAAGCTGTGATAAAACATACCCGTTCATTTTTGTTAAATTTTTATTGAATTTTGATGTTATGTGTAACAAAATGTCCTCTGTGTTCAGGTTTGACTGTAATAAAATTAATGCAAAAACCGACACTTCAAATCAACATTTCAAACAAAAAAAATCTAAACCCTGACAAAAAGTAGTCTTTGAGAATGTCTAAGTATAAATCCAAATCCACAACTTAATAATAATAATAATAATAATAATAAAGTATTTATCTCTGAAAACCACTTTATTAGCCACTTTATATAGAACTAAACAGGAATCTAGTGGTGACACTGTGGCATTACACAAGTTTTTCTTTTCTCACTGCCACCAGATGGCGCTAATCTACCTTCAAAAATTGGATTTTAAATGCCTTGTCTCTATTTTAACATGGAATACTACTTTAATTGAAAAATAATTTAAAACTATACCAGAAAATGGGAAAAATAGCTGATAAAATTGTATAAATATTGCATAGTATCATAAAATACCCTCAAAATGTTAAATAATAATCAAAATCACGTTTGACCACAAATGAGTGTAGTGTGACCCCTAAACAAAGATGACCAGAAGGTTAACTAGAGTAGATAACTAATGAAACCTTTTGTGAAGTGTTACCAAAAAATCTTACAGGCCCCAAACTTTTGAATGGTACTGCATCAAAAAAGCCAAAAATATCTGCAGAACACAGTACAGTAAGAGCAAGACTAATACTTAGTAGTTATACCATGTGCCTTTGTTAAAAGTTTTGCATGATGTTTTTAAAGAGGATTTCCGTCAGTGGGAGATCAGCAGACGGGAACTGACTAAGCCTGATACGACATATCAACCTCCCACTGCAAAGTTTGGGAATTCCACAACGTTCCAGGATGATTTCATCCACCGAGGCCTTGCTCCACGCGAGAGCTACAAGCCCTCTAACGTGGCCAAGCTATCCGACGCTCCTTTTGAAAACCTGACCAGTAACAAGCTCTCGTACGTGCCGCACGCTCTGGAAGCCCGTTACTTTAAACCGCCGGAAGAGTACAAACCCAGCAATGTCCCTTTCCAGGACCTCACCACCCACCGACAAGACTACCAAGGCCTGCCGAGTCAGCTGACCAAAAGCTGCAAGCCCGAGGTGGTCAAAGTGGCCTCCGGCAAGCCCTTCCAGAGCAGCACGGAATTCCGTGACCATTTCCAGCAGTGGCCCGTCTCCCTCAGGCCAATGCAGAAATCCGTGGAGTACACGAGTCCCACGGCACACATGGACCTGACAACCACCTCGCAAACCGACTACATCAAGCACCAAATCCAACCCTTCATTTCCGCCAAGCCGTTCTCACTTCCCACAAAGTCTTCCAAGCCTTTCCTGGCCAACACCACCATGAGGGACGACTTCCAGCCGTGGGTGGCGCAGCGTCAAAGCGTGATCCGGAAGCAAGAGGAAATCCGGCGAGCCAGTGGGAAAATGGAAGATCTGACCACCTTCAAGGCGCATTTCATCCAGCATGAAGCCCAGCCTACTCTCAGCTTCAAGCCCCCAAATGCACCCCTGCGGACTGATGCCCCCCTACAGAACGAGACCATGTACCGCACGGAGTTCACGCCCAAGAGGATCAGCATGTGTCCGGCCAGTTTCGAGTCTCCTCCAGGGTTTGTTTTCGAGAACTGCGACGATCAAGGCCACCGTTTCTTCCGCAAGACGTCGTCCGCCGACAGGATCGAGACGCCGAAGGAAATGGTCTTGACAGCTTAAGAAAGTCATTGTGTTATTTCTATAAAAGATGACACAAACTAGAATATGATCTCTCTAAATTACTGTACGGGGAATCGTAATGAATTACAATGTATTGATTATGCATATTTTAGTTCTAGTTGAAATTGATATGATATCAAACATACAATAGTGCAATACTATATTTTAATCAATATCGATCAGTTTATCACTTAAAATTAACGATATTTATATATACACCACCATTTTACTATCCTGTTTTTTAAAAAATAATAATACTTTTATTCAGCAAGGATACATTAAATTGATCAAAAGTGACAGCAGACATTTATAATGTTACAAAACATTTATATTTCAAATAACTTTTTCTATTCGTTTCCACTAAAATATTAAGTTTTCAACATTGATAATGTTAAGAAATAATTCTTGAGCAGCAAATCTGCATGTTCAGGAGGACTCTGAAAATACAAAACAGTCATAATATTTCATATTACTGTATTTTTGATCAAATCAATGCAGCCTTTTGAACGAAAGCGTAGCTAACCACACAAAGCACGATTTAAACGTTACACTTCTGTCACAGAATAGAATACAAAGGGATCAATAATTATAAAGATATATAAAGAGATTGGTAAAACTGTATTTTATTGTATTTGTATCACATAGACTGTATTGACGTGAATAGTACCAAAACTAGCGCTTCCTCAACAGATTCATGTAGCGATGCTTTCTCCACATAGCAATGAGAGTAAATTCATGGATGAACTCTGTGAGTGTAATTAAAATACATGCATAAAGGCCAGTAGGAAACCAATAGAGATTACGGAAAATCCACTTCAGGTGCTATACGTACGTAGATCTGTGTTGTGTTTAATCTTAAATATAGATAATAAAAGACAAACTAAACCAAGATGTAAGAAAATAAAATCCAAACTTTCTACACTCAATGTACAATATTGCACTTAAAAACACATTATATACAAGACATATTTTACAATGCAGCACTTTGTTTGAACACAAAACGTACATCTAAAAGACGGCTGGAGAAATGTGACTTTTATGGCACGTGCCATTTCAATCAGTCAACGGGTTTTCTGTCGTACATTCTACACCCATATGAACACATTTCGTAATAATAAAGTCAACATGAATACAAAATTAACCCTTTTTACTTTCTTAAAACATGCTACTGCTCTTATTGTGCACAATTTGTAGGTATATGTTATTTAAAATGTGTATATATATATATATATATTTGGCTGACTTCATGGATGCTTTGTAAATGCGTCCTAAAATTGTGTGCACATGTTCTCGTCCCCAGGGTCACGGCACGAGAACACACTTAAAACTTAATTTTTGGAAAAATACTTTGTATTAATTAATTTATTAACGCAATACAGGGAGTGACGAGAGTCTGTGGCCTCCCAGTGGCTCACATTTTTCAAGTTCAGGATCAACTTTATTAAGATCCCTTGTGGGCAATTTGGATGCAGCGTAATAGACATACATAAAATAAAAATGATTGGCAGTTTAGTCATTAATTTACCTCAAAACAAAAGATGTATGCCTTCATCTCCAAAAATGGTGCATTAGTTATGAGGAACACCCTACAAATCCTTTTTACTTCTTTTCCGCCCCCCCCCTGACCACCTGACCCGATTCACCGGTCAAGTCCTGATGGATTTAGCTGTAATGATGTCCAGCCCAACATTTTTCTTTGAATATCCTGTTTCACTCTGAACTATAAAACTATAAATCAAAAGTAAAATGGCTTGCGACAGCATTTCATGTTGACTTTATGGTAGGGCTTTTTAATTTTTTGATAATGTCTCTCTTAATAGCGGTGTACTACTGATATTATAAGTATCAGTGCATTATGTACACTCCATTAATTTCCTTCACATAGGTGAATGGTCCAATAAGATTGTCCTCATATCCACAAGAAAAAAAAAAAAAAATGCATGTCTCTTAAATTAATACACAATCACTTTCAGGGCAAGATAAAATGAAATCTGCAAAGAGACAAGTCTCAAATCTCATCAAGTGATTTTCTCTTTGGACTTCTGATGATTGTGGAAAAGCATCCAGTGAAATGTAGTCCAGAAAACACACGTCTGCCACCAGTAGAACTCTTTTAGTCCACACACTCCAAGGGCTTACACGATTTAGACAAGATTCTGCATTACGAGAGACAATCAGTGCGGTGACTGAAAAGGGCATGTGTTTGGCCTCTGGTGCTCACTAGGTGGCGCTAGTGTCCTGTGAGCAGGTCTGGCAGCAGCGTTGCCGGTACAGATCCACAGGGCAAAGCTTGAGACGTTTCACCACAGGACAGTAGTGGGTTCTGTCCGTACACTCGCCTGGAGAAACACACAAAACACGGGTTACTTAAACAACAAGATTATTTATGCACGATTCACACATGAATTGGCAAATTATGCAAATGTAAACATTAAAACAGACTAACCAAGACAAATAAACAGAAAGCAGATAATTATGCGACAGGAATCAGGACCGTTTGCCATGACTGAGGATTAGAGGTAATAATTTAATCAAATAAAAAAGGTTTCTCGCACAGACTGGTCTTTTCACTTCTTATTAAGATGATGTATCGTCAGGAGTCTGGGGGATTCATTTTGTTTTGTCTGAGCATGTATTTATGAATCTCAATGTGACGGAACCCATTGACTTCTATTATATGAATCAGAGGACCAGTTTGAGCTAAAAAATCTTTACTGTTCTACTGAAGAACAAAAGTCACCTTCATCTTGGATGGCCTGAGGGTGAGTAAATCAACAGCATATTTTCATTTGAACTATCCCTTCAACTGCTAGTTGGTCAAACTCGTTTTTAAGACCCCCTGTAGTCAATCATTTTATGCTTTAAAACTCCTCTTTGATCACCAAAATTACATATTTAAATGTTTTATTTTTCCTGTGGAAAACATGCCTTATAATTGCTTGAATGTAACTCTACACCCTTGCTTCATTAGGTACACGCAGACCAATGAATATGCAAATTAGCCCCGCCTCCACCCGCTCACACCAGCTCAGAGATCCACAAGGTCAACTTTTCTGCACAATGGTATTGTATTATCGTATTATTGCACAATGGTATTCTTATCAAACAGCTAATAATGTGTTGCTGATGTCACACAAACCATGATTCTTGATCTCAGAGTCAGACCGCTGACTTCTAACAATCAGCATCCTTACAAACGCTTCAACAACTCTGAACGTCAGTGGAGAAACTATATAGTTCATAATAACATCGTAATATACAATAATAATTCACCCGCTATACTGCTAAATCTACGCGATTTTTAATATCAACAGAAAAATATACCTGGCTTCTCTTGAGACTCCTCTGCTTCAGAGCGGTCAAAGTTAATGATATGCAAAAGCCCGCCCACACTTTGACGGGATTGGTTACAACATGTTTGTGATGTAAATAACAAGGGTGTTCACTGGGATGTTTTAAGGACTCACATAAAAGCTTGCACAAAGTTTGTCTTAAAGTATATTAAAAACACCACAGACATGTGAGCAACGTTAAAAACTTGCGCATTGACGCACGGGTTTCCGTAGGCAGGGGCCTACTAGCTGCACTAAAACAATATTTTTCAAACAATTATTTTTATATATGGGATTTTACAGCAGTGATTCTATAAATAAACTCACATATCGATACATTTTCAGGACTCACAACTAGCCCTGACTGGACAAGATTTAATTAAAAAGCTTGTTTTCAGTAACGTCATGCCGCGCGAGAGAGGTGAATGAGGGCTCAGTAATTCACGAAGGCATCTGTGTTTGTGTCATCTGAAGGTGTTAGATCCAGTCACTGTCCTCCATCGGTGCTGCTTTAAAGTCTTAAATTTAGGGATGGAAAAATACAAATCATGATTTGGCTTAACATGAAAAACTCCAAAAGTCTATGATTTAATTAAATTAACGTGAGCACTGCACGTTTCAAAGTAAGGTCCAGATGAACTATGACTACTTGTGTAATTTGTTGCGTTTATACAGTATAATACCTGTAAACTCGTCACATTTTGACCAGGAAAGTTTTGATGGAATTTTCTTTTTAGCTTACCTCCATATGCCTAACAACATAAGGCCCTATTTTAATGATCTAAGTACATGGCACATGTGCATTCAGGGTGTCTGAATCCACTTTTGCTATTTTAACAACAGAAAAAACGGTCAGCGCACCAGGCGCATGCTCCAATAGGGTTGTCCCTTGTCTCTTAATGTGTGTTTTGGGTGCGTAATGTGCAATAAAGCAATCAAAGTCTCATCTCACTTTCACTTTAAAAGCCAGGAGTGCTTTTTACACTCGCTATTTACATGGCAGAATTTGAAAGTGGAAAGACTGAACGTTTCTCTAGCGAGGAATCCTTTTATTTTTAATATTTGGCATGTTTGTGAACTGCTGCGTGTGTAACAAGAGTGTACAAGTGTTTTGCACCCGCATATAGCTGCATATTACTAATGTAACAGAAGTTACAGCCTTTAGCCTCCTTGTTAGAGTGTCTGCCTCATATGCCAGAGACCCGGGATTGAGACCCGCACAGAGCGGGGCAAGTAGGGCCTGGGGAAGAGGGGTTACACTATCACGACTTTAGAGCAGGTTTTTGTTGGTCAATGGCGAAGTCGTTTTCAGTTGCCTCAAAATAGCAACAGGCCAACAATGCACCTGAACACACCTCGTTTTCAGACCAGCACACACATGAGAGAACAGATCGGTGGGAGTGCATTTATTATTTAAACAACATGGCGTTGGACATGAAAATGATAACTGTGTCGGGCTGAAACTGGCGTCACATTGCGCTGGGTTTATGATAGGGCCCAAAATGCTTATCAGCAGTGCTAATTAGTTTAGAGTGGTACTACTCTAATTCTGCTGTTCCACAGCGCCACTTACTGGTAGAGAGTGAATTTACATATTCACCAACCCATATTGTTATGTACGATAGATTATCGACATAATAAATAATTGACAAGAAGCTAACTTATCTTAAGGCGGCCCTGAACACAGTGGCTAAGTTTATCGATCTTGGATCGAAGATTTGTAAAGACTATTGTAACGAATTTTGGGAGTTTGTGCTTCATTGACGTCTTTACTCATGGGAAACGCAAACTTATGCAAAGACATTTTGTCTTCTGCTGCGTATCAAATTCACTGCAAATTCGTTATAGACAAAGACATACGAATAGAGGATCTAAACGTCAGGGATTGAAACTGCAGGTTTGCAGAATAGATTTTTACTAATATTATCGTTTGTTTTTAGTGATTTAATGTTTATTAAGAAGAGCGCGATATGATCCTGTTCGCTGCGGTGCGTGAAGAAACACGCTCGAAGTCTGGTGTGACCGCAGCTAAATAAAGTTCATTTATTGGTGTTATTTTATTAAATATTTCTGCACCCAGAAACAAGTTAGATGACACAAAAAAGTTTCATTAAGTTTCAGCACAGAAGGGTGAAGAACAAAAAGCAGATGTTTGGACAGACAGGATTCCTGAAACGAAAAGAAACCCTACGAACAAGAGCGGGTTCTCTCGGGATGTTGTGTTAGCTTGTCAAAAAAAAAAAATGGACAAATAGCAGGTCTTCAAGAGTGGCGGAACAAGCCAATATATTTCACCCTCAGGTCGGTAATATTTTCCCTAATAAAACTTGAACGCTCTAATGGTGTCAGAAGAGGGCATCTTTTGAACTGTACTGACAGTGATTTATAACAAGGGATTTCAGAGCTAAAATTAAAAGACCCACTGCCACAGGAAGTGATGTTGCAGTGTTGCCAGGTAACAGGCCGCCGTTGCCAGGCACAGTGCTGGTCAGGGAGCGTTTTTTTGTTCTGCCGATGGACGCATTCCACACGGCGGGACTGGAACCCGCTACCGCACGCCACGGTACACGTCCTCCACGGTAACACCTTCCAGTGCACGTCGCACATCTCGGATGAGCAGTTCCTCACGGATGACGGCCTGTTTGGGAATCACACGTGAAATTCATAACAAGTTAAAAGAGCTTTGCATGTGAGAATAAGCGATGCTGAATATTCCACAACAAGTCTGGCACCTTTCTTTTGGGTCACATGTTTTGGACGTGGAGTTGCTGAAGCGTCTGCATGACACCGTTCTGCTCTGTGCGGCCACCGCAGGCCCCAAACAACGACCCGTGCACTGTCGAACACATCACGTGACGCATTAAAACCACAGCATGGCAGTGTATGCAAAGTACATAACATGCAGCTATTGCTGAACAATGTCTGAAACTTGTGTTGGGAGCACTTCCTGTGTCTATTTGCCTCTTCACGGGGAATCGTATTCCTCACTTGTAAGTCGCTTTGGGTTAAAGCGTCTGTTAAACAGGTATAAACTGCATAAACATGATTATGGGTATTTGACAAATGACATGTACAGCATTTTACATTTTTAATAAAACATTGTTTAGTTATTTTTTAATATGAGGACTCGTGAAATGTCCTCATAAAACATGTTTACGTCATAATACCAGTGTAATACCCATGTCATTATACAAATTTGCGTCCTCATAAACCATGAAAACAAGCACGCACACACACACACACACACACACTCACACACTTGTCGTCCAAATGAACATTTGAATAGTGTAACTGCGCACATATAACATTGCTTACGGTACTACCGTATTGAAGATACTACAGTTAAAAAAAACAATAGCATCACCAATATTTAGAAGCTTTAGTTTCACGATTCTACAACTGTACTGGTATACCATGCAGTGTTTTATAAAATGTTTTGCACAGTTATAAAACAGCTCGTCACTTAGTTACTTTTGATGCCTACTGATTTGAAATCCAACAATCCAATAATTCCTAGATTTATTTTCATAATTTTCATGACGCACAAAGTCACGAGTGCAAGCTTGGAATATGGAAATCTTGCCATCACATTGATTTTCAACTTAATTAATTTATATAGCACATTTGTTGCCCAAAGTGATTGTATAAAAGTAAAATATAGAAATAAAATAGCAAAACAACTTATCAAACTACACGAATCACATTATCGTGACTACACGCCCAATTTCTCAGGATCCTCTACCTTCAAAAGCTAGATCAAAAAGATGTTTTTACTTGAGGCCGGAGTTAAACCAATGAAAAACTGCTGTACTGGTTATCGGCCAGATCTCAAAATGGCCAACTACTTTAGATCACTGTTCCACATTAAAGAGGTTAGAACGAATGTAAAAGTGCCAGTGAACGCACCTTCCCCCAGGGGCCCGTGAGCCACTCCACACAGGCGTGAGAGGTGCACTCTTCCCTGTCTTCAGGCCGAGGCGACCCTTCACACTCGGTGCTGGACAGAATCTTCATCCTCCCTGATGCCTCCACCTGCTGACAGGAGACCCGCCTCTCTCTGAAGCCCCGCCCACAGGAACTGGAGCATTTGGACCACACTGTTGATGCCCAACTGACATAGACAGAAAGAACATAGTTCAAAGTCAGAAGAGCTTCAAAACGGTTAGTTTTTAATTATAATGTGGTATTTTGTCATTATAATTCCACTTGGTGCTGCAGAAACCTTACTGTCATGATCATCAGAAACTCTAGAAGGCACTCCAACATGGACTCACTCACTCATCCATGAAGGCAGACTACATTTCCCAGAAGCCCCGCACACATCACTGATCACTCCACCAGCTGCAACTCATTACCCAGTCACTGATTACATCACCCAGCCCATTCTTATCAGTAGTGGTGGGCAGAGCGAGGCTTCGAGAAACACTGAAACAGTTGAAGCAAATGTGCCGTACTGTGGCGAGGCTTCGAAACTATACCGACACCCGTCTCCACGGTGACACCTAGTGGTCAATTGCACATGTTATCTGAAACAATTTTGACAACAAACCGTTTAAAAAAATACAAATGTGGTGAGTTTTTAACATCCTCACTATATAACTATAATATATAATAATAATAACCAGGTTATTTTGGTCATGAAAAATGAAAATTAATAAAACAAATCAATCCACAATGGTCTCATTTTTTTTTTTTTTTTTTTTACAGATTTTTATTCAAAAATATTAATTGCCTTCTCCTCTCACAAAAACCCACGAGGTGAAGGTGCATTAACTCCTCTTTTAAACTTTGTGGGAGTTGAGACAGATGTGCGATCGTGTGGTTTGTTCCCGTCCCTGTCAATCAAACGGCGAGCACGCCTCCTGTCGAAACGCGCAGAAGCTTCGTTTAGCCATAGTCACGTGACATGGGTGTTTTGAATCACAGTTCGGAGCAGTGTTTCCAAACATCTACGCTTCGGGATCTCGACACTGTGTCGAAACGTTAGTTTCGCGTCAGCCATCCCTACTTATCAGTCACACTATTTAAGCACAAACACACATCCAGGCGAGGTCTTGATCTTCTGTAAAGTAATCATTTCTGAGCGTTATTCCCTGTCTTGTTTTCCCGTTGCCATTCGGCCTGTTTCACCGTGTTCTGATTGTTTCGCTACCTGCCTTTGGATTATTGCCTGTTTTCTGGATTGTGAAAGATATTTCGGCCCGCGATTCTGCCATTCCTCCTACATACCTGTTTTTGCTGTTGTTTGACCATCCCTGTGACAAATAAAGCCTGCATTCACTTACATTACATTACAGATAAAAAAATATCTTATTTCAATTATTACAGGACATGATTTATCTTCACACTGAAGATCCACCTGCTAGCTGCGTATGAACAATTTCCTTTGCACTCACACAGTTAAACACACACTAACAATCCTCAAACTTCTTGCAAACTCTGGATTTGTGCCATTCCAAACCGACAAGAATAAATATCGCCATACATTTCAACAGCGTTCCTAACTGGCGATGCGTACGGCTGGATATTTCTGGTTCTTGAAAAAGCACAGGTTGTACCCAAGTCACCGGGGAGCTCGGAGCCTCTGCGGGGCATTCGGGGTTGTGTTGGAGCGGGAGAAGCAGTAACAAAGACACGCTTTGTGAGAGGATCTCCCGCTGATGGCTCTGAACTGACGCTAAGCGCTTTTACAGAGCCATATGATTCATGTGCTGAGCCCAGACGCATGGCAATAATCAGATGATGTTTTTGGCATGGACGTATAGAAGTCAGAGAGCGTTTGTGTGCACTATCTACCCTGTGTTCTCCGTGAAACCCTGAAACCCTCAATCAATCAGCTCGCGATACGAAACGTGGACTATGCTAATGAGTCAGACTCGGAATATTTTCTCTGCAAGAAACTCCTGCACCGAAGAGTGAGAGTATGGGCTGGTAATATTTAGTTGACAAAATTATTTCAAAATTAATTTCTTAGTGTTATTTAAGGTAGTTTTATTAATATATTGAATTAACTTTTATTTTTAAATTTTTTTTTTTTTTTTAATATTTTTAGTTTTCATGTTAAAAGCCAAATCTGGTTACGTTTATCAACTAATATTTGTGTTTTATCTTATTTACTTCAATTAACAAAAATGTTTTTAATAGTTTTAGTTTTTTTTAGTACAGAATAGTTTAATAGTTTAATAGTTTTAGTACAAAAATTTTTCATGAAAAATTAAACTATCAATATTAAATTGCAATTTTGCGAACATAACCATGGCCAAGTGAAAATAAATGAATAAAATAAAAAATAATAAGCAACTAGATCACATTATAGAAGTTAAATGTGCTATGTTTCCATCGCCCTGTTTTTATATGCATTTTGAAGTATTGCATCAGAAACGAATGATGGAAATGCCAAATTTCGAATAAAAAAGTTTTACGCTCGCTTGAGGTGGTTTTTGACTTGTGCGAAGAGTTAATGCGAATAACGGGAGATGGAAACGCATTTGCCGAATAAAGTCTGACGTAGCGAACGTTAAACCCACGTGACTAATTGATTGTGTTGTAACGGTGAACTTCGTTTGATTCTGTTCTGATGCATTAATTCTGGATGTACCGGCGCTCGTTGTCTGGATTGCCGTGGATCGGGTCATGCCCGATCGGAGTGTCGCGGGTTTCCGCACACGTGTGTGACGCTCAATAAAGTCGATAAAGTTCAGCCGGCTCTCGTTTATTGTGTTCTTACTCATAAGTGTTTAGACGAACCCTTCACAAACACGGTCACATGTTTTATTTCAGCTACTGTTGGTGACTAGACTTCCAACACCACCGTCATGCGCTCACACAACATGACGGAAACGCGCATAATTCGCATTTTTCTGTTTTTTTTTAACTTTTAAAAGATTCCTTCATTTTTGTCAGCAAAATGAAATGAGGGACAAAAATGCCCTGCACAGTTGCAAATAAAATGAAATGTGAAATGTTGAAATTAGATCTGCTCAGAATGCATGATATTTTTATTATAACCAATCGTGTGTTTCTGTTGAGCTTATGAACGCAATGGCCAATCAGGAGCACTTTAGTCATAAGGAACATTGTGCTCGCTTTCTATATAGAATTTATTCCCAGTTTGAATAACTGCTTTTGTTTTTCATGCTACTAAAATAACCAATGTGAAATCTAGATTTTCTAATGCATAAAAAGCAATAAACTAGCTTGTTTTGTCTGCATATCCAGAATATAACGTGCAATTTCCCCAAACACAAAAACATTTTTTATGTATTATATTCATTTACATTAATAATAATTATTACAATATAATTATAAAAGCAATAATGGGCACACATATTCACTATTAACTAGGACTTTTGCCTCAATAAACTCTTAATTACTGCTTATTAATAGTTAGTAAGATTGTTAAGTTTATATTTTGGGTTGGATTAAGGGATGTAGAATATGATCATACAGAATAAGGCATTAATATGTGCTTTATAAGTACTAATAAACAATGAATATGCAAGCCAATAAGCAAATAGTTGTATATATATATATATATATATATATATATATAATTAAATTATTTCAATATAATTTCCAGAAGTTGAAATGTAGGGGTTAGGGTGCGGGACAGCCACCTCCCAATTGAAAGTAACCAATAAATGATGATTTTATTTATATTAAGCTTACTGATATTTTAAATATTATTGCGGGATTCAATAGATAATAGAAGGATCTGAGTAAGCATGTATAGTTTGAATGTGTTCAATCATCATGATAACAACTTTTGTAACATCATTAATTTTTTTTAAAAAGTCCATAGAAATCAATCGACGTTGGAAACGTCAATTTCTGACCCTTGTGATAAAAATAACTTTCAGAAAACCTTTCATTCTGAACGTTCTGATTCCTCTGCATTGTGTTGAAATGGTAAAAACTTCTCTAGCCAGACCAGCGCACCGACAAAAAGAGGCTCTTATACCCTGACAGCTGATATCTGCTCTTCTCCGGCCCCATTGGACTCATACAGTTTGATTCATGTGCTTCGTTGAGCGTCTGCACAGCCCCTGAAAAGACTGATGCTGGGAAGGGAATGATAGATGGGCTGTTTGATGGAGAGAGGCACTTTGGCTGGGAATCAGAGGATCGGGGTGCTGCTCGCAGTCAAATGTATCACAGCTCACAGGATTGCGAAGGGTTCTGCTCTCTTTATATCGAAGTCTATGGAGAGATCCGTCAGCAGACGCTCATTTATCAAAGACAGAGCGCCTGTCACTGTGTCAGACTTCTAAATCGCTAGCGTTCAGAGAATTGGGGTAATTATACAGTACAATCAAGGCGTTTCAGGGAGTTCAGAAGCTGTGCTTACTGATATAGACAATAACTCTCTTTGGAGTGACTTTCTGCTTTGCTCTGCAGATCTTTTTCATCGTCAAACATCCCCCTAAAGTGATACGATAAAATCACCTCAGTTGCTATTATGACTTCATCAGAAATCATTCAGACTAACCACCATTTTCTTTGGGAGCAAAATTATTCGCCAATTATTAACCCTTGTGTTGTGTTCCGGGTCAATTTGACCCGTTTAGATTTTCTAGTTGTTGGAAATACTGTTTTTTTTTCTTGATATTTTGCGACTTTTTCTCATTTATCATCATGAACACGCATGCAAAGTTTCTACATGCTGGTGTTTTTTGACTTATACAAACAAAATTACTATTTGACCCGCATATTTTAACGCTCTAAAGCAACTGTACTGACCCAAAATAATAACATTTCTTGGTTATATTTTGTTATTTTATTTTTTTACTACCTTATGAAGCTAAAAAATGAGGTTTTCCACACTTATTTCAACACAGAAAAATGTTTTAAGCAGCAGCATGTGTGTGAAGATCATATCCAGAAAACACACACTTGCTCATCATGTCAGAAGAAACTTCTTGACTTTATGAAATGAGTTTACAAAACAGCCAACTTAGGAAAAGTACATATTTTCATTATACAGCAACATTTAATTGTTCAATTATGATGTTCTAAGAAAAAAAAAGTTAAAAAATGTATTTATTGTATTTAAAAATGTACTGTTTATTTTCAAATTTTGTCAAAACAAATCAGTTTTTAAAAAAATGGTTAAAAAACATTTTCATTAAATAATTTCTTCAGATATGTATTTTTTTTAATATTTGACAAATGTTGATATTAAAAGTTTACAGTTTGTACCTGAATCTTTATTTTTCATAGTGTGATTTTTGAGGAATTGTATTGAATCCAATTAGGGTCAATTTGACCCGCTCCATAACGAGTGAACACAGAAATCCAACAGCGCATAAGGGTTAATGTAAAGCTGCTTTGACACAACTTGCATTGTAAAAAGCGCTATATAAGTAACAACAGTGACTTGACTACTAACATGCAAAGTGTGTCGTGGCTTATTCTTCAGATTATTGAATGCATTTATTTATGGAAGCATACCTGGGAGGGCAGTCCAGGCGGTTGCACGGCCGTGGGTGACTGATCGGTTTGGGAAGATGATGACAGACCGAATGAGGCGTCTCCCTGCCCTCTGATGTCAGACATCGAACCTTCCTCATCTGAGTCCCTCTGCTGCCACAGGAAGCGCTGCATGAGCTCCACTCGCCCAAACGCCACTCAAACTCTAGAAAGAGAAATATGCGCACAATTAGTGAGTTTTGGCTGATAGTTATTTAAAACTGATTTTAAATTTTAAAATTTTTATTTTTAAACGACATTAATTAATTATTAATGTTATTAAAACGACATTAATTAATTATTTTTTATTTAGGCAAAATAATGTATAGTATAGTAAAGAGTATAAAATACTATCGAATTTTAATATTGACCATCTATTAATTATCAATAATAAAATTCTAGATTATCTGCAATAAATAAATTCAAAATAAAACACTTTTTGTGTCAATCACACCTCTGAAACTTTTGTCCGTCATAATAAAATTTGGATCGAGTTCAATTTTCTGCATTTTTTCGTATCCGTAGCAAGTATTTCAAGAGCTGTTTTGACAATTGACCCTTCGCAAAGACCCGCCCCCTTTAGTTACTGTTGCTATGTCCGACAAGTCATGCGCTCTCACGCCACACATCATGTTCTCACAAAGTGAAAAATACATCGTGGAGCAAAGAGGACACTGACAACATATGAAACAGTTTCATATTTAATATATTGTAATGTTTTAAAGAAGTTTAATCAATAAATAGTGTCTAGTGTGTGTTTAATGTGTGGTGACAGATCGCTGTAGCTCCTCGTGAACCGATCATCTCTTCATACTAGTTCATTTATAGCATCAAATAAACATGAATGAACATCAGAAGGAATGTTGTTTCAAGCGCAGTCAGGTCAGTAGGTGGCGATGTCACTTCATAAAGAAACACTACGCACCATTAGACTGAACACGTAATACACATACGCATGCCGTCACCGTTTTCACAAATTTACATTTTTGTAGTTTTCACAGAGACAAATTCTTGCACTTCGAAACCCGTTTTCAAAAGTTTGCTTCTTCAGGCCCCCAAAATGCTGTAAATGAACTGTTGTAATTTGTCTTTCGTCCACTTGCCACTAGATGTCGCCCTCCCATTTCATGGACTCTGTCCACCACACTACATTTCCCATAAGTCCCTTACCTTCATGTTGATTACTGTGCAGCTGTAGGCGATCTAGTTCACTATTTAAGTTTACTCTGTAGCCCATGTTATTTGCGAAGTCTTGTTAATCCTAGCATTACAATTCCGAGCGTTATATCCCTGTCTTGTTTGCCTGTTTCCCTGTTTTTGATGTTTATCTGCCCGCCTTTTGACCTATCGCCTGGATACTCACTACGAGCCTGCCTGTTCTCTGCCACTACTGTTTGCTGTTTAATTGACCATTGCCTGTTGTACCCCGTTTTGTCATTGGATCTTGACAACTGTAAATGAAATGTTTCTATTTTTAGTTGAAAATGGTGTCATGTAAAGGCCCCCCAAATATAAAAATAGGAAAACTGAGAATGCACAATTAAATACTAGACAATATATATCCAACATAAACAGATACTGATAAATAAAAAAGCCTAATTTTGACCAATAACTGATATAGTACCAAATTATCACGCATCCCTAAAACAATATATGTGTGTACACTCCAAACATGCATCAAAATGTTCAGTGAAGTTCAATTATAAAGGACGAAACGGGTACGGCATGAATCAATATCACAGCAGTAGCCAAATCACCTGATTCACACTGAGAGGTTATAGAGATCATTTACAAGCTCTTAAGGGTTTCCAGGAATCTGGGCTTGAATATCCACACAATCGTCTCTGCCTTTTAAAATTCCTGGCATTGTGTGGGAACTGAGAGGAAGACATGGAGCTTTAACAAGACACAAATGAGCTCTCCGAGCGGTTGGTTTTCTACAAGACAGAACTGAAGTCCAATTCAAGTCCAAGCCTTCAACGTAACGCATAACAATCTTCCTTGAGTTTCATCGGAAGACTACGGCTATTCATCATTCACACACTTTATTGTCACATTATAAATACAACAAAAAGACACACAAACCCAGTCACAAATAGCAAACTAAATGAATGAATGAAAAACAAAACCATAAATATTTCATATATATATATATATATATATATATATATATATATATATATACGAAAGAAATAGAGAAAAATCGTTTTGAATCAAAGATCTTTAATGCCTTGTGATTTATTTTTTATATTTACCCTCATTTATTTTTAATACTGGTGATGTCATGTGATGTTTGTTTTGCTTTTCTTTCTCTTCAACAACAGCTTTATATATATATATATATATATATATATATATATATATATATATATATAAAATGGGGACTTTTTTTGTTCTAAGCTGAAAGCTTGGATGACAGGAGCTTGTCAAGGTGAACTGTGGAATTGCCTCCTCTGTGAAGGATATATGCAATGACGCTTGGTTAAAGAAGCTAGCTTTATGAAAGTTTTCAAACAAGAGTGTGCATTTGATGCCTGGAGATGTTGTAGGATCACTGGGATTTGAAAAACACTGCATGGTATACCAGTACAGTTGTAGTATCGTGAAACTAAAGCTTCTAAATATTAGTGATGCTATTGTTTTTTTAAACTGTAGTATATTCAATACGGTAGTACTGTAAGCAATGTTATATGTGCGCAGTTACACTATTCAAATATTCATTTGGACGACAAGTGTGTGTGTGTGTGTGTGTGTGTGCTTGTTTTCATGATTTATGAGGATGCAAATGACATGGGTATTACACTGGTATTACGACGTAAACATGTTTTATGAGGACATTTCATGAGTTTAAAACAGCTTTAAAAACATACTAAACAATGTTTTATTAAAAATGTAAAAATGCAGAATGTTTTGTGTGATGGGTAGGTTTAGGGGTAGGGGTAGTGTAGGGGGACAGAATGTACAGTTTGTACAGTATAAAAACCATTACGCCTATGGAATGTCCCCATAAAACATGAAAACACATCATATGTGTGTGTGTGTGTGTGTGGGTGTGTGTGTGTGTGTGTGTGTGGGTGGTGCGTCCAAAAATGAATCACATAGGCCTATAGTTTTAGACAGTTTAGACCGCTTTTAAGAATGAAGGACTTTCAAATACTTCGCACAATTTTTTCCAGCACTCAAAGCTCAAAAGTTTGATTTTTATACAATTGACCCTTTGTAAAGACCCACCCCCTTTAGTTACTGTATGAAACAGTTTCATATTTCAAATATTGTAATGTTTTAAAGAAGTTTAATCAATAAATAGCGTCTAGTGTGTGTTTAATGTGTGGTGACAGATCGCTGTAGCTCCTCGTGAACCGATCATCTCTTCATACTAGTTCATTTATAGCATCAAATAAACATGAATGAACATCAGAAGGAATGTTGTTTCAAGCGCGGAAAGACGTGAGGACACACAATTTATCAAGTTCACCAACGTTAATCTACTAACTCCCCTGACTGCTTTGTCGGACAAAATGGCGGATTCAGGGTTATGATTGGTCAGATCGCCTGTCAATCAAACTGTTTGCGAAGGGTCAATTTAAATGTGATCACCAAAACGTTTTTTGTTCATCTTTCAAAGATTGTCGCCATTTGTAAACCTAAAACTTTCACAATGTAGTAAAATGTTAACAAACACTTACTTTAAAATAAAAAAAGACAGGAAAATAGTAGATTGGCTCATATTAGCCATTTCCATTCCTTCATATATATATTTTTTCACATTTTGATATAGAATTTACTTTGTGTTTATCAAATCCCTATTATAACATTAAAAATAAAATGTCATTTTTGTCTATTTTTTTGGTCACTTTTTGTAACAAAGTGTGAAGTTCATATTTGTAGTCATGAAAAACGAAAACTTTTCTTCAAAGTGTGAATGAAATTAGACAGCGAGTAAAGAGCACTTCCGGTAACACTTTATTTTCCAGTGTCATTGTTACATGTTGTTAGTATAGTAATAACTATAAATTATGCATAATTACATGCAACTAACTCTAAACCAACCCAAACCCTAATCCTAACCCTATTGCAAGTACATGCAGTTACTTTATATTACTCGATACTTAAATGTATAATTACAGTGTAACAAGGACACCTTAAAATAAAGTGCAACCGCACTTCCTTTATAATCACTGAAGCTGTCAGTCAGTACAGCGCAAACAGAGAGTGAAAACTGCCATTTTAATCAATAAATAGATATGAATTATGAATTAACACAATACTGCACGGATACCACTTGGTATCGTGATACTTCAGCTGGTGTGTTATCTTAAAATATGTTTATGGCATTGTTTCTCCTCACAAATACTGTTTCTGTTCATACGAACCTTGTGAAAGCACGTGAATCGAAGCTGTGAGACGCTGCTGGTTGTTGATCTGTGTTTGGCACTCGTAACGTCCGTCAAATTTGCCTCCGTGCGTGTTCATCTCCAGAACACGTCCTCCCACCAGCATGCGGAAGCTCGCGCCTGGACTCTGCTTCAGGGTCTGGTTCTGATAGGACCACTTGATGGGCTTCCTGTGACTGGGGACCACCGGACAACCTAAAGGTGGGTGTTATGGGTGAATTTTAAGAGGAAATGGACTTGACGTCTTAAAAAGTAAGCTGTTTATTCACTAAAGTCTGCAAAACTTACTAAAAAGCATTAAACCGTCTGAACTCACAGACAAACAAACAAGAAAACACATTCAGTGCTCTCTGCTCTCCTGATTTAGCAACTATAATTTATGTCGTAGAAGGAAACAAGTCTTTGCTAGAAAATGATGACTTAAGTTTTTAAATAGCATTTTTTTTTTTAGCTATTCAGATTAAATATATTAAAATTCTTGAAATGAAATACATTTACTTTGTGAAATAAGTTACAAATACATGAGAGATTCTGCCAGTGTAGTGAGAAAAATACAAATTAAATACATATTCTCTTAAAACAACCATCATAAACAATAAAAAATGGCAAATAATGTAGTAAAATACGTAGTAATATTCACCCAAAAATGAAAATTCAGTCATTAATTCCTCATGTGGTTCTACACCCGTAAGATCTTCGTTCATCTTCAGAACACAAATGAAGATATTTTTGATGAAATCCGATGATTCATTGACTCTCTATTGACAGCAAGATCATTTACACTTTCAAACGCCCAGTAACATATTTAAAATATGTCTTAAAAAATATCTTTTTGTGCGCCAAAAAAACTAAATAATGACTTTATCCAACAATATCTAGTGATGGACGATTTCAAAACACTGATTCATGAAGCTTTACGAATCTTTTGTTTTGAATCAGTGATTCGGTTCACGTATCAAACTGCCAAAATAACGTGAACTATTGAAATCGCGAAACACTAATGACGTAACGAAGCCTCGTTTACTGAAATCACGTGACTTTGGCGCTCCGAATCACTGATTCGACACAAAAGATTCGTAAAGCTTCATGAATCAGTGTTTTGAAATCGTCCATCACTAGATATTGTTGAATAAAGTCATTATTTTGTTTTTTTTTGGCGCACAAAAAGTATTCTCGTCTCTTTAAAACATTAAGGTTGAACCACTGTAGTCACATGACCTGTTTTAAATATATTCTGGGCGTTTGAAAGTGTAAATTATCTTTCTGTCAATTGAAACTCACAGAACCATCGGATTTCATCAAAAATATCTTCATTTGTGTTCTGAAGATGAACGAAGATCTTACGGGTGTAAAACGACATGAGGAATTAATGACTGAATTTTAATTTTTGAGTGAACTAACCCTTTAAATTCCAAACCAAGCTCATATCATTTAAACAACATATGAAGAGCACCATACCTATCCGTAAGATCTCTCCAGGTCTGACTGTGACGCTGGTGCCGATCACCGAGGCCATCAGAACCCTCTTCCTGTTCAACTCCTTTGAAGGCTGGGGCTCAGATTCACCCAAAGATCCTCCTGCCATCAAAAGAGCTTCATCAAATACTTCACAATCAAACGCAATCATCCGAAGCGTTCCCATAGGTAGATTTCTTTTGATGGTTGAACGACCTCAAGGAGCTGAATTATTATTCTCAGAGCGGAGAGATTACGGCTGACTGTAACGGAGACAGAAATGACCTCAATTAATGAAATACTGAGGGAAGTCCAAACAAGGCCTCGACTACCTTCTGTTTGTGGCCTATAAGCTCTCCGGAGATGAACAGCCTCTATAAAGAAGTGCATTTGTCTTCATTTTGCTGCGCAGATGGATTTTACCACCCCTGTAGGCTGTAGGTCTCAGGTTATTTCTCAACGAGACGCGCCAAACGATGCCAATATCAATACGCGACTCGCAAATCTCCTGCTGACTTTGTCGGAAACGGAGCCAACCCACAAAGTGCGGTTCACTTAGCGCCGAAGCGCTGTCGCGCAAGGATTTCCCTGTCACCCGGCGAAGTGTCGACTGACATATGGCTACTACGGGAATCTCTACTCACCCGCCACACGCAGCAGGCTGGAGGCCACCGATTTTCCAAAGCTGTTGGCAGCCACGCAGGAGAAGGTGCCGTCGTCTCGCAGTGTGAGGTTTCTCAAGAGCAGAGATCCGTTCAGAAGCGGACTGGCGCCGGAGCCCAGCGGACCCTCCTTACGGTGCCAGCTGACTGTTGGCCGAGGGACACCTGTTCACAGACAAACACGTCTCTCTCACTGACACTAATCACCACTTTCTTTGAGTTTTGCTGTCCCGTTACTTTTTAAAGGTGTTGGAAGGACAAATTCGATGTTGTTAGACACATTACATAAACTATTATTTAACATTTAAGAGAGGACTTAAACAATGGTTAAAAACAAAACAACAGTGCTCACATGAATAATCCTTGATACTTAACCCTCTTATGTCCTCGGGGTCTATATGACCCCGATTGACGTTTCAGTCGTTAAAAAAAAATGGTTCCCTTCATCTTAGAGGAATGAAATTTTGTGACTTTTCCTACATTATCTATCTATACATGCACAGAAAAGCTGGGCTTGATTCGGTTGTTCTAAAGGTATGTAAAAAAAAAAAAAAGTCACACTCATGACCTTTGGGGTCAATATGACCCCACATTGAAATGAATGGAAAAATCGATTTTTTTTATTTTTCATTTGTCAAAAAAAATCTATAAATCCAGAATAAATCTGAAAATTTCCATACCACAATGAAGTCCTGGTACTAGAGCACAAATGTAATGTGGAACGGACATGATCACTTGCACACACACATGCTCGCGCACACAAACACACACACACACAGGTGTGACTCCAATTGAAAGCATTTTTTTAGAAATTGACAAATAAAATCAATAATTCCAGCATAAATCTGAAAATTTCCACACAGAAATGAAGGCCTGGTACTAGAGCACAAATGCAATGTAGAAAAGACATGCTCACTCAAACACGCACACACACACATACATTTAAGTATTTTTTTCATAAAAAATTAATATTTCACACGCAGGCTAATGGTATAGTTGAGGAATTGTGTGGTAAATAGGTACAAAAGTACTTTGTATATCCAAAAACACAGCATTACTGTATAGATGAGAAGTAAACGAAAAAAATAATATATTATATGTATTATTAAAAATGTAAATTTTTTTTACAATCATTCTTTAAAGTTTGGGGTCATATAGAGTGTAAACAGGAAACCGCAGACATATGAGGGTTAATTACTTTTGTGTTATTGTTTGATTGTTGCCTTTGCATTACAGCTTATGTATGTAAATAATTTTGAATGTCTATTTTATTTATTTATTCTTGAAATTAATTTTTTTTTTTTTCCTTTCTATCCACTTTTTTTTGTACTATTAGTGTTGGTATTATTATTTACATTTTTAACACTGTTATTATTATGTTTATTATTGGTATTGTTGGTTTGTTTTTGTTTTTTTTCTCCTAAAAAGCCTCCTGTGGACTAGTGTTGAAAATTAGCATATGTGCTAAAACACTTAAGCAAGTGCATATGGTCTGTCCAATGTAACTGTGATGTCCATGTCAAATAAAGAGAGAATGAACATAAAATTATCACAGCATGAAAATAAAGTATTTTTAAACATCAAATACCAAAATGGCAATTTTTGCCACGTGTGTATGGACTTTTTGAGTGTATCTAGCAATTAAAACAGCTCGTACTTTTGAATAATTTTAATTTAACCTATATTATGTTAAAAATATGTATAGTTTTTATCAATTAATTTGGTCACGCTTTAGTTTAAGGTCCAATTCTCACTATTAACTACGACTTTTGTCTCCATAAACTCCTAATTGCTGCTTATTAATAGTTAGTAAGGTTGTTAAGTTTGTAAAGTTATTTATAAGGCATTAATATCACTAATAAACAGCCAATATCATAGTAATATTCAAGCAACTGAGAATTGGACCCTAAACTAAAGTGTTAGCATTCATTTTAATCGAACTGTGTCCTACATTTTGCACATGATCCTTTGTCTGCATCGCTTTCCCTTATTACCAAAATAAATTGCAAAAAAAAACAACTTTCTTCAAATTTCTGAAAGCCAAAAATAAATCTCAATTTTTACACAAATTGCACTGTTGGTTATTGGCAAGTTCAACAAACTAAGCAAAAAACCTTTATTATTATAATACCTTTATTACACCTTTATTAACCATCTATAACCCACTATTTGGTCCTAACCGTATATACATATCATCATTATTATTATTATTATTATTAACACTTTAATTATTAACTAGTTGCTTATTAGGATGAATTACTATGATATCGGCTGTTTATTAGTACATATAAAGCACATATTAATGCATGATCATAATTTACATTCATACCTAAACTTAACAACTACCTTACTAACTATTAATAAGCAGTAATTAGGAGTTTATTGAGGGAAAATTCATAGTTAATAGTTTGTATGTGTTCCCTATACTAAAGTGTGACCATTATTACAAACAATCACAGAGAACAACAATAATAATAATAATAACAAAATCAGTAAATTATGTTTAAACAAACATTTTCCTTTGTATTATTTCATCCCATCCCTGCATTACAAAAACATTAAATTATTATTAAAATTGTTATTTCTAATAATAACAGAATTATACAAACTAAGATGTGCCAACATTAGTTGCGTAAAAATGCTATATTTAAAAAAAAACAACTTCATATAATATTTAGTTTGGCGTTTTTAAGAGTCAATATATAGCGGTTACCGTTTCAGACCCTGTGCCCCGTTCACGAAAAGTGCCAAACACACTGGTCTGGGAGCAGCTTTCCCAAAAACAAACATAAACCCATGACAAATCACTCAACAAGATCCAGTATTTAGGGGCAACTGCTCTCTTGCCCTTAAAAAACTCCTATATCAACATCAAAGTTCGAGAATTATTCGAACCGCAGAAAATGTTGATTCAAAGAGCAGATCAACAAGAGGCCCGCAGATTGCCACAAATTACTTGTACAAATGGGCACAATGAATGCAAATTGCCTCCCTCCAACCAGTTCCCATGGGACGCCCCGGGTGCAAATAATGAGCAGCACATGGATCGGAGTCTGAGTTTTATGGTCCCCCGTTCTGCCGAGTGGAGACATTAGTACTGACATACGGCCGTTAGTCTGAGAGCCAATGAATAGAAACGCTCTCAGGAATGGAAAATAACATCGGAGGCCTTGAGATGTGTGTGTGTGTGTGTGTGTGTGTGTGCATCAAGCGTACACGTGGGCATTGACATACTTTGGCACCAGTAAACAGTCAGGCGTGCTTGCAAAGATGGCAGGAACTGATGTTGTTAATGCAGGATTAATATTGGCCACCGGAGTGACCTTGTGTTTTCTTGGCGAGGGAATTTCCACTGGGAGGAAAAACGTAACAATAACTACGTGATTATGAAGCAAAAATAAGACATAAAAGAAGATATATCGCATACATAATGTTTATCTCCAAGTGCTGACCGCCTGCTGACTGCCGTCTCGTACAAATCGGAAGATCCGCACTGCTTTCAGATCCAGATGACAAACATTTCTTTGGCTTTTGACCTGTTAAAGGTAGTTCTTTGATGGCGGTCATCTTCGTTTTGATTATTATTGTTGTTAATTTCACTATTCCTGTAATTATTTATTAATTTTATTATTATTATTTTAAATAGCATCATCATTGTTAATATTATCTTAGGTTTTGAATTTGCATGAACATACACAATAGCTGGCTGTTTTAACCATATTGAGAATTTATAATAAAATAAAATCAGAGAAAATAATGTGTTTATTGCTAGACAGAAAAATATAAAACATTTTATAATACCTTGATGTGTTTAACTATATAAATATTATTAAATTATTTAAAAAAAATCAATAAAAAATAAATAAATTTGAAAACGTTCCATATTTTCTTCTATGCATTTTAACTATAAACAATATAAAAAATGTTAAATGAACAAAAATAAAACAGCTCATATAATATTCGGTTTCACATTCTGAAGTTCAAAAATCAATATTTTCACACCATCTGTTGAAAATAAAATAAGAAAAAATAATGTGATTATGTTTATTGCAAAAAAAAAATATATATATATATATAATATATATAAACTTGTTTGTTTAATGTTTCAGGAAAAATCAAAAAGGTTTAATGTTTTATTTTTCCTTCTATGCTGTTAGCATTTTAACTACAAACAATATTAAAAAAATAACAATAATAATATAAAATGAACAAAAAATAAAACAGCCCATATGACATTCAAAGTCAATCTATATTTTCTCACAATTTGTTGAAAATAAAATAAAATGTGTTTATTTAATGTTTATTACTAAACAATAACAGATATCTTTTTATTCTCCATTTTTTTAAATATGTATTGACGATCATACGCAAAATTACATGTCATTCAATACTGTCTGGAAAGTATTAAAATGTTGTTTAGCTGTAATAAGCTTTTTTTTTAACTACAAGAATACAATATAGATATTGTAATATTATCCTTACAATTATATCTTTTTAATTATTACGAGCGCAAATTGTAATTGCTTGTGTCAGCTTAAATGAATGAATGAAGCTGTTTATTACTGTCATATGGACATTCATCTTAACATTATAACATTATACTTCAGTGAAACAAGCATTTTCTGTAAAGCTACATTGAAATTCTATGTATTGTTCTAAACAAATGCAAATTTAAATTGAATATTGAATAAATGCTCTCCTTGTATGACGGCAGGGCTGGGTAGATTACTTTTAAAATGTATTTCGGTACAGATTACAAAATACATGCTTTAAAAAGTCATTTGTAACGTATTTTGTTACATTACTCAAGTTTAGTAACTTAATCTAAATACTTTAGAATACTTTGGAATACTAATAAGTGTGGAACAAACACAAAAAAGGTCATTGCAAGTTTTTATCTCACAATTCTGACTTTTTCTATTGTGTGATATAAAGTTGCAATTGTGAGTTATAAAGTCAGAATTTTGAGATATAAACTGACAATATTGAGAAAAGTCAAAATTATGAGATATAAACTCGCAACATTGAGAAAAGTCAAAATTATGAGATATAAACTCACAATATTAAGAAAAGTCAAAATATGATAAAATCACAATATTGAGAAAAGTCAAAATGATGAGATAAGTTTATATCTCCCAATTCTGACTTTATAACTTGCAATTGTGAGTTTAAATCTCGCAATTCTGAGAAAACAAAGTCAGAATTGTGAAATGCAAACTCACAATTGTGAGGGAAAAAAACAAATTGTGAGAAAAAGTTGCAGTGACGAGTGAATTATAAAATGACTCACAAAACATGAAAACAGTCGTGGATCATCAGGTCATGACAGGACAGTTCAGTTGACAGTTGGGCAATTTTTTTATAAATTCAGTCATTTTGTCTTGTTCAGGACAGAACTAAATAAAAATAACAACATTTTTATGATCCTCTTGTATTAAAATGTTGATGAAACTTAACTCCGTCACAGTTACTCAAATTTTGTATTTTAAATACGTAACTAAGTTACTTGTATTTCGTTACTCCCCAACCCTGCACACAGCCTATGCAGAATGTTCCAAAAAGTAATTGAAGTAATACAGAAGTTGTCTATGTAGTCAGCTCACTAGGTTTCAGAATGGAGCCATTATTAATGACCTGCATGATAAGCAGACTGAATTACGCTCCACAATCCTGCGACCTGGATCGGACGGTTGCAGTTCAGGGGTGTGTGTCCGGATGTGTGCGTCCTCTAACAACACATCTCTCCACACCATCGGTTTAACCACTGAATTACAGTATCTTCTTACATCGTTACCCATAATGCACAGCTCTGTGGCTGCCTATGCCGTCCTTTCTGTCAAAGCCAACTGGACGCGTTCTTCAAATCGCGTTTATTCATCTCAGGGAATCAGATGGTGATGAAAGCATGAGAGAACAGCTGACACTTATGGCTTTCTGCAGCAGCGAGGCCATTGTTATCAGCAGGTGTCTTTTGCATCAACCAAATCACCAGATAAACAGCTCTGTGTAACTGCAGCGGGAAGTGAAGACAGAGAGAGTGGCCTGAGAGAGGCCTTTATTTATATAAACTAGGGCTGGGTAAAAAAAAAAAATATTTCTCGATATTAGATTCTCATTTTTATTAACCGATTTCGATTATTAAATCCCAAGGATCAGTCTTGTGGTCTATGCTGTTTTCAGTTGATGAATGGACAGAACTTTGTAGCGGGTCTCCCATGCAATTAACTGCAATAAGTGTAGTGCTTTGTTATGTTTAAAAATCAGTCAGTTTGATTGTGTAAATCAAACAATGAATACAGCTGCGAGCAACAATTATTGGGGTTCAAGCTGTTTAAGGCCTTTAAGCACATGCGTGAAAAACATGTAACCACCTATACTATAATGAAAAGACAATTTACGGCCAAAACAGGCAATTTATCATAGGAAATATATGGTTTTTAAACCTTTTTAACAGATATAGCCCTACCTATGGGCTGATCTCAATAAAAGTTTGCATGCTTCTTTAGAATCATGTGCTGCATGTGCACACCCAATAATGTGAAGTTTTTATTTGGGAATGATTTTGGGTAGACATTTTCTAAATGACCCAGCTATAGCTATCCGAACGCCAAAGTTCAGCAACCTAGAGAGTCCTAAGAATTGTGCCACAGTGGTTGAACCAAAAACCTAGGACTAGTTCGTGAAAGTTGGTTTTCGATTCAATGGACAGCGGCGATCCTAGAGGCAAAGTTGCTCTGTGAAGAGTGCTACCATGTGATATGAACGTTGAAAAATGGTGTGATATACAATGCTTTACTCATGAAAAACCGTAAAGGCGTCCCCCTGTGGGAAATATCTTTCAAATTTGTCACTAGGGCCTTGAGTCAAAGCAAGTTTCAGTCCCATCGGCCTCAGTTAACCTTGTCTGCTTAAACTTTATTGGCCACCAGGGGGCGGTTTTCTCAAGATACGCCAATGTCCTCAGATACAATCATGGCTCCTTGAACCAAGACACTGCGTGCCAATTTTCAAGTCAGTCAGACTTAGGGTTGTGTAATTATAGCCATTTTTAACTTTTTTTCCATGTTATAGTACCACCAAGTGGCCACGTCCTTTATCACAGAGTGAGCTCTTATGTATGCGTGTTGAGTTTGGTGAAAGCATCTCATTCTGGTCATGAGTTATAGCCATTAAAGCCATTCAAATATTTTTGGTCGCCCTTAGAGACCATGAATCAAATTTTTATTATTATTATTGTTTAGTTCCGATCAGGCCAAAACACTAGGTCTTTCAAAAAAACAAAACATTTTGTGGGCGACGGCCTTTTTGTCCAAGAGCTTGTCTAGAGCCAAGGATTCCAACGATAGAAGACACTTGAGCTTACGGTTTAGGAGTTATGAGTGGTTTCGTACTTTCCACTGCTGTAGCGCCCCCATCAGGTCGATGGGGTGAGCCTTGGTGACATTGTTGGTGGTGTGAGTACTACCATCAAAGTTTCAAGTCTCTACGACTTATGGTTTGGTCTGCCCGATCACTTTTAGAGGAGAATGCTGATCCTTGGATATTTTAACAATTACAATAGGGTTTCGCTCAACTTCTTTGGTCGACCATGGCGAGGCCTGTTCCGAGTGGAACCTGTCCTGTTAAACTGCTGTATGGTCTTGGCCATGGTGCTGCAGCTCAGTTTCAGGGGCTTGGCAATCTTCTTATAGCCTACGCCATCTTTATGTAGAGCAGCAATTCTTTTTTTCAGATCCTCAGAGAGTTCTTTGCCATGAGGTGAACTTTGCCAAGCTGAACTTCCAGTGACCAGTATGAGAGAGTGAGAGCGATAACACCAAATTTAACACACCTGCTCCCCATTCACACCTGAGACTTTGTAACACTAACGAGTCACATGACACCGGGGAGAGAAAATGGCTAATTGAGTCCAATTTGGACATTTTCACTCTCACTTTGGTTTAGACATTAATGGCTGTGTGTTGAGTTATTTTGAGGGGACAGCAAATTTACACGGTTATACAAGCTGTACACTCTCACCGCTTTACATTGTCGCAAAGTGTCATTTCTTCAGTGTTGTCACTTGAAAATATATAATAAATATAATAATATATTTACAAAAATGTGAGGGGTGTATTCACTTCAAGACAAGTCAAATCATAAAATTTGTGTCAATACCCCGCCCTAACATAAGCAAGCAGATAAAAAGGAGGTGAAAGAGAGAATAATGTCCATTTTAGGCTTATGATATTTGAAACCTTAAAGGGGGCCATTGATCTCGTGAGGTGAGGTGAAGGTCCAAAGAAACAGGTAGTCAATTTAGGACCGAAAAATACCACGACCTGGTCTTCACCCATAAAACACATACAATGTATAGTTTCACATTACATATTAGTAACCTTTTAAAATAAAAGCTCATTTGTGAGAAAAAAAAATCATATGTGACATTCTATACATGACATACTACGGCTTTAATCACACTGTACTTAATGTGTATTTATATTAAATATATAAAAAACTAATTTCATCACTACAAGTTGCCTCATTCTCCAGTGCAGCCTCAATGTAGATGCTTCAAATTAACAAAATATTTCGCTCAGTGAAAAAGTGAACATGTTTGATGTGTGCATATCCTATGCTTAATAGCTCTTGTCCATGTGGTTTTGGTGAAAGATTCGACTAATTGGACAGAAATGATGTGTAAAGTCAACAGGCTTTCAGGATGGTGGGCCCCTTCTATGGAATTTATGCTGTACTGCGTCATTTACTACAGGCAATCTACTGAGAAACATGCCTCTTGTCGGCCTATTGTACTAAAATGTTCTTTATAGCGCAGTTTATAGATTTCTACCTATGCAATGAGTGGTCTAGCGGACTTCAGTTGATATCATTCAAAATCATTCACATATAATTAAGGGGTTTAATTGAAGTCTTGAAATGATAATTATAAATAAAATATATAAGAATATGTTTTTATGACATTTGTTGATTTTGTAAAAGATGCAAAATATAATTTCCTATTTTTCTTCTGGTCCCTCACCTTTGACGGGGCACTCCAGGGTAAGGTTGGCACCTAAACGGACACTGATAACACCTCCAACCACCACCTTCAGACTGGTACTCCTCAGATCTGATGTGTTTCTCTGTGAGGCAGCGATCGTGGGAGTTTCTGTTTGAAAAACAACAACAACAGCTCACATTGCGTATAAAACAGTCATTATAGAAACAGTCATTACAGAGAGCAACAGTATGCAATGTCTCACCAGCCAACAGAACATGTGTTGTCTCTGAATCGGAGCCCAACTCATTGGTGGCGGTGCACCTGTAGGTGCCCACATCACTGGCGCCAGGGCTGGAGATGTGTACTTCTCCATCGCTATACAATGATACCCTGGGGAGGGCAAGAGAAATGCGTTCAATCAGCTGCACAGTTCAGGGAATACTGTCAAATACACCTGAAGGGAAGATTTCAAGGTAACTAAAAAAAGTGTAACACTGCGGTACGCAAGGAAAGAGACCGGAGGCATTTTTTTAATGGATGCCAGTGGAGGACTACGCTGAATAAACTGCTTTGCAGGGAAAATAGCTTAATCAATCATTTAAAGTGCGCCTATTATGCAATATTAGAATAAAGGTTCCTAATTTAGTCTCCTTCAATAGTTTTACATGCATACAAGGTCAAAAAGCACTTTCATTTTCCCATAATATACATTGCATCATATCTTTATTCTCACAGTGTCTGAAACAACTAAGGATTTTTTTCTCTCTAAATCACGCCTTTCCGATTTGCCTCTACTCTTCTCTGATTGGTCAGTCTGTTGTGATTGGTCTATGTAACGGAGTTCTTAAGAACGGGAAAGAGGCGGGAACCGGCGAACGTTCAACATACTTTAATAATAAAATAAACAAACAATAAAACGAAAGTAAACAAAATAAACACAACATAAAATCCAGGCCTAGTCCTCTCTCGTCCTTCACTGTCGTTGCTCCTCTTTTATGCTTCCGGAGCTCCTCCGTGAGAGATACGAGACCGGTGTAGCGCGCAACTGACGCTCATTATCACTCGCGTCACCGGCCTCGCGACGTTCCCTCACGGCTCTCGCCCACCCTGCTCGTCACAGTCTACGTTTCAGAAACGACATATCCATGAACTTTAGCTCAGAATCTTCCTTAGCATTTGATGCACAGTGATGCAAACAGTATCGTAAGCAGTCGGTAAAGTCGACTGCTTCACAAACGAGGGTCAATTCGACACTGGATTCACACTAAAGATGAAGTTGAATCAACTTAACTCCACAAAGCTATCAATTCTGTCATTTTGGCTGCATGAAATTCTCCAGTTTTCTTGTTGTTGAGTAGCTGAAGCACAAGAAGTTAAAGCTCCGCTCTCTTCTGGAAAGGGGGTGGGGAGCAGCAGCTCGTTTGCATTTAAAGGGACACACGCAAAAACTGTGTGTTTTTGCTCACATCCAAATAGGGGCAAATTTGACAAGATATAATAAATGATCTGTGAGTATTTTGAGCTGAAACTTCAGGCACATTCTGGAGACACCAGAGACTTATTTACACTGAAAAAAAAAAATGCTGTTTTATGAGACAAGTCACGGAAGGTAGGATTCAGTATAAGGCTTCACATTTGGCAATTCATTTCTATGGTATCCGTAAACAGTATGATTCGTAACTCTGACAGAAATCCATTGATGTCTAGGCTGTAATGTGATTGGTTATCAAGTCACACATGCTCCAACTTGACAGTCCTCAACGGTAGAGCCGCCGACCCTGTCATCCCTCAGTAATAAGACCATCTCTGATACCATTTTATCGCATTTCCCCAACCCACGATTGTAGCATAACACAATTATAGACTCAATTAAACCGGGTTGTATCTGGGTTAAAACAACGACTGATTTCTATATATTACGGAAGTGAAACCACTCTGTGCCCTGAAAACACACACCACGATTGTGTCTTAATCATCAGTCACACCATCGGATCAGCTGGAGATCTGGTGCACTCTCTTATTTCCTGTATATCAATCACAAGTTTCCCTCAGGCTCTGCCACTCCTCTGTTTCTGGTTCGCTCTTCACGTGATCTCCTACAGCAATCAGGAATCCCAGAAGAGTCAATCAGAGTGAGCATGATGAACCCTCGGAGGTGTTTATATACCTGATTAAAGTGTTTATTGTGCAGACGCCGTTGTGCTGCTCGGGGAGTTCATCTGACACTCGCGAGGTCCAGCGGGCCTCCCGAGCAAAAAAGTTTTAAAATTCTTAGACTGATCCTATAACAGAATAACACCAAAGAAGGTATCAGCGTAATATCTGGCTGTGTTTTCAAAACTAGAAAAAAAGCAAAGCTGAATTTTCAGCATCATGACTCCAGTCTTCAGTGTCACATGATCCTTCGGGAAAACATTCTCGAATATGCTGATTTGCTGCTCAAGAAACATTTATGTTTATTATCAATGTTGCGCAGCGCTCATATTTTCAGGATTCTTAATGAAAAGGACGTCCTTAAAGAACAGCGTTCATATGAAATAGAAATACATGTCACTTCGGATCAATTTAATGCTTCCTTGCTGAAGTAAAGTATTCATTTCTTTCAAAAAAAACTCCCCCACACACACACACGTTTCAGTAAGGATGCTGTCTTATAAGCCAGTTGCCTATGAATACAGAACACAGCATGGAAGCGCTCTATGTTTTGGAACAGAGACGGAGTGATTAAGAAAGTCAGGATCTGTTGGAAGCCTCCAGGGTGTAGTGAGCTCTCCGCTCGCTCCCACCCAAACCCACAAAGGGACGCCGGCACAAAATGTGCATTGTATCCCATCCAGCACACATCTCATGAAAGCCCACTCATTCAGACCCACTAATACAAACACACCAGCTGAGTCATGTCTGAAGTATCGAACTCATAGAAAAGATATCATCTAAAGTGTGATGGCACGTCTGGACCGCCTCACAGGCACAAATGCGTGCGGGAAATCGACCTCGGGACAATGGCAGCGTTGTTTCTCAATCACAAACATTATCCTACACTTCACCTACATGCCACATTTAATGAAAAAATAATGATTACAAGACGTCTTTGGAAGAACTTGAATGCAGATAATTGCTTTTTTTCTTCTTGTTTTACACATAATCTTAATTTGAATGTAATTTAAGGCACACTGTCTAAATTACTTTGTGGCTAAATATATGTTTAATTGAAGATATTTTGCAGTTATAAAGTACTTACAAATCATTAACAAACTATTAGTTTATATTTAATTTATCGTTTATATGTTGTAGTCTCTACATTGTGTTCACTTAATACTAATGCAATTAACATCTAATAAATGTTGGTTTAAAGCACTTAATTGACCCTTCGCAAACAGTTTGATTGACAGGCGATCTGACCAATCATAACCCCGACTCCACCATTTTGTCCGTCAAAGCAGTCAGGGGAGTTAGTAGATTAACGTTGGTGAACTTGATAAATTGTGTGTCCTCACGTCTTTCCACGCTTGAAACAACATTCCTTCTGATGTTCATTCATGTTTATTTGATGCTATAAATGAACTAGTATGAAGAGATGATCGGTTCACGAGGAGCTACAGCGATCTGTCACCACACATTAAACACACACTAGACGCTATTTAGTGTTTAAATGTCTTTAAAACATTTTATTTACATTTAATAGAATTTTATTTTATCTATTAATTCTATTGTGTCCTTGGTATTATTGTTTTTTTCTTATGTTTTATGTCTTTTTTAATTTGTATAGTTTGCATTTTATTGATTCTTTTAATTATATATCCTTCTGTACAGCACTTCGGTGGTTTTAAAGTGCTTTATAAATAAAGTTTGATTGATTGATTGTGTAACGATCGTCAGCTGCAGTGCCCGTGAGAACCACTAGAGGGCACTTCACCTTGGACTTTCACACACACACACACACACACATGCACATTCACTCCCGGACTTCACTTCCCACAATGCACTACACACCCACTCACTCATTTCAGGCAGACTACATTTCCCAGAAGCCCTGCACCCAATCACTGATCACCTCACCAGCTGCAGCTCATTATCTACACCATATAAGCACACTACACCAACTCATCCAGACGAGGTCTTGTTATTCCTAGCGTTCATTCCTGTCTTGTCTGCCCGTTTTTGATCCTGCCTGTTTCTTTGAGATTTATCTGCCTGCCCCTTGGACTTATTGCCTCGTATTTTCGGATTGTGTAACTCGCTGCCTGTCTGATTATTTGACCACGATTCTGATTATCCTCTGCCATACGTGTTTGCTGTCCCTTGACCATCGCCTGTTTGTAAAGCTGCATTTGGGTCTCAATCCGCTGACTCGTCATTACAGATTGATTGATTGATCATTTCCTAGTCAAAAGAATCCACTCTTTGGGTGCCTTTTCACTTGTTTTACGGTGAAAGCCATAAAGATGACTGCTTAAAAACATAATCAACACATCTCTTCTCAGCAAGCCGCATGATTCAAGGTATCCTTCAAATCTAGAGCAAAACTGTGGGGTTAATCTCACAAGATTGATACTTTGTTCAAATCATTAACCCTATATGAGCTACAGTAATAGCAATGCTTACCTTAGAATTACATATATCAATCATACCATGAGCGACTGGAACAGAAACCGCACTGGTTCGAGTGTGATTTCCCGTTCACAGCTCTAGGAGCAAAGCAACCTTGTTAGGATCTGATTTAGCGAATCGCAGTGGTGCCAAGACACATCTGAATGAAAGAGCACGAAAGGGTGAGACTTCACACAGATTTAGAGTCTGTGAACGTCAATCACCTCGGCTGTGTTTTGCTTCACATTGGGCCAAAAATAAGAAGCGCTATGTAAGCGCCACAGCAGAGACGGCCCTGGGGCCATGAGCGCCACAGGAGCTGCGGACGGGAGGAGAATGGAGACATTCGGCATCACGCAGAGCTGCTGTTTCTCCGGCGAGGTTGTCATCGCACAGGACGCATTTCACCATTACTCCAGTCTTCATGATCCTTCAGAAATCGTTCTGATATGATGATTTGATGCTCAAGAAACATTTCTGATTATCATCAATGTTGAAAGTTGTTGTGCTGCTTCATATTTCTGTGATCAAATCAGCATATTAGAATGATTTCTGATATTATATATATATATATATTTCTTATAATATTCATTACTTTAGGTAACGCATCATCGTCGCCGTCGTCACATCGCGAGTCCCTCGCTCCCTCCCTCCCTGTTAATCATGTGACCACCCTGCTTACCGCCTCTATTATACTCTCCAAAACATCATGTAAGTCAAATCTAAAAAGAATATTTTCTGTTTATGTAATCTGTTCGGAAAGAGAGAGATGTCAGTCATTCGCGATTCAGCTCATTATCTGCTAATGTGACCTTTTGCACCTTTTGATGGAAATAAATGTAGTGATGTTATTTCCATTAAGAGGTGTTTCAGGTTTTTTCAGGTTTCACAATTCTCTGTAAAGTCTAAACATGTCAGTAATTTTTGCACGTTTAGGCATCAACCTCTACATTTTTTGATTTTTTTGTCCGCAACTTCTCCGCACCGCCCTTTTTTTGCACTTTTGTTTCTCCATCTTCCTAATCCACAGATGTTTTGGCTCTGAGCCACTGCATCTGACACACGAAACAGAGGAGACGGGGTGGAGTCTGTTAAGAGATCTGATCAGGATGGAAAATGAACCAATGGGCCGCTGTCCGTGCTTTAGAGGCCGGTCGTAGGCCGGGCGTTTGCCCGGTATGCCAGATTACCAGTCCAGGCGTTCACCAACGTTAATCTACTAACTCCCCTGACTGCTTTGTCGGACAAAATGGCGGATTCGGGGTTATGATTGGTCAGATTGCCTGTCAATCAAACTATTTGCGAAGGAGTCCTGACCTTAAATTCACTTGAAGTCTTTGGGTTGTACTGGAATAGACTTTACAGAGTGCTCACCTCTTGCATTGTCAATACAAGATCTTGACCAAAAACTGAAACACCTCTTAATGGAAATAAAAGGTCACATTAGCGGATAATGGGCCGACTCACGAACGACTGACATCTCTCTCTTTCCGAACAGATTACATAAACAGAGAATATTCTTTTTAGATTTGACTTAAAACCAGACATTTCAACGTTTATTTAGACAAGCGTCCCACATTTTGCATTTTGCAAAAAGCCCATTTTGTTTTTACTCTGAGTGTACACAAATAAAAGAAGACATTTCACAGATTAGAATGGTGTATAACTCTTAATTGTACGTCCAAAATTGACGGAGCATTTGAGTCTCTTTCACACTGACAAGAAAAAAGTGAGAAAATCACGCGGGCGTGACAGCCGACCTCACAGGGTTCATTTTAAGGTCAGGACTCAATTCATGTGTCAAAATGATTCTTCATGCTCTCTTTTTCATAATTTTAACCCTGATGAATATTGTCACTTTCATCCAGGAATATGGCCGTGATGTGTCTTCCTCCAAGGTTGTATAAGACATGAAAATCACACATTTTAGAGTTAAAAAACATAACATAAAACATAATAATCACTGTAATAATGATCCATAGACTCTTAGGTTTTTTGTGATGTTTTTTCTTTGGATGTGCAGTGTATATAAATAGTTAAAACGCTTCCAAACTGTTACCTTTACAAATTGGCTGAACATCTTGAGAGACAGATGCACAAACAGTTTTTGTTTCTTCCCATCAATGGAGAAAAAAAAACCTGACACGCTATAATTTGGATCGATTTCCGTCTAGCGAGATATTTTTAAAATATATCCAATACCTGCAGTCAGAAAAGAATAACATGATGAAATTGTAAATATTACTCTGTAGGAGTGGAATGCATTCAGTCTGGATTGGCACTGGCTGGCATGAGTTGGCAGTGAGGTTTTGGAGTCAAGTGGCTTTCGACAGCGCCGCTTTGATGGCAGCAGTGCGGTAGAGACCGCACAGAAACACGGCCGTCAACAAAAGAGTGGGAGGCAAATGATTTGGCAGCTCTGAGCAATACTGTGGTCAAAATAACTTGAGCATAATAAATAAATAAAGTATTATAGAAGGATTGTGCATGATCCAAAATAATAATAAGACGAAAATGGTTATAGCTGAAAACAAGATTTTTCCCCTGAGCTCTTCATATTTCTTAGAAAAAAAGGTTATTCTTGCTTGCCAGTTTGAGTTGAGGTCAGTTCTGTGAAGGATGCAGAGATAATGTGGCATCAAATCATCAATCAATTAAATTAATTCCAAGACCAATAAAATACAATCGGATCACGGATATGACACGCGACGGAAATTTAGCATAAAATCAAGCTGTCAAAGTCAACATCTGCAGGGTCATTCAACGAAACAGATCCTCGTTGCGTTTCCATATACAGTAGATGTGTAAAATATAAAGTCATGTGAAAAACGTTAGGACATGCTATTGAAGTCCATGGTTTTCGGTATCAAGGGCATCATAAAAAAATCATCTGGTTCTTGGCAGGTCTTAAATAAAACATCAGATGAACAACAACACATGTGTCATTATGTGTTTAGCAAAAATAAAGCCAAACTGGAAAAGCCACTTACTGTTTACAAAGGAATTAAGAGGGTAAGTAACGCTCACCTCTATAAAAGCAGAAGTTTGGGCAGTTTGAGCCTTCAGGTGTTGATCAGCAATGATCTTACAGAAGCATGCCATCAATCTGGGAAGGGTTATATGCCCATTTCCCAACCATTTGAAGTCCATCATTCTATAGCGAGGAAGACGTTCAAAACAGACACCAATCTTCCCATGAGTGGACGTCCCAGCAAATTCACCCAAAGATCACACCTTTATTATGTTACATGATTGTGACGAGCAGGGCAGGCGAGAGCCGTGAGGGAACTGCGTGAGTGATAATGAGCGTCAGCTGCGTGCTACACCGGTCTCGTATCTCTCACGGAGGAGCTCCGGAAGCATAAAAGAGGAGCGACAACAGTGAAGGACGAGAGAGGACCAGGCCTGGAATTTATGTTGTGTTTTATTTTGTTTGTGTGGGCGGCAGTCGCCGTGAGGAACTGCCGCCCTTCTACTTTCGTTTTATTGTTTGTTTATTTTATTATTAAAACTTTGTGAAGGTTCGCCGGTTCCTGCCTCCTTCCTTCCATTGAACCCCGTTACAATGATAAAGTTCATGACAGCACAATTAGAAAAAGACGGGACAAGTATGGGATATTTGGAAGGGTCTCTTCTCTCGAAACAAACATGGCAGGATGGCTTAGGTTTGCTTCAGAAAAAATCAGACTTCTAGAACGACGTCCTTTGGACAGACGAGACCGAAGTGGAGATGTTTTGGCCACAGCGTAAAGTTTGGTGAAAACCAAAACATCCCAAACGCCAAAAGTCAAGCATGCTGGTGGAGAGGTGATGATTTGAGGCTTGTTTTGTACCCATACGCCTTCACATCTCACAGTCATTGAGTCGAATATAAACTCCAAAGTGTTTTAGAGTTAAATATGAAGCCAGCAGCTAAAGCTTGGCCAAAATTGGGTCATACAACTGGACAATGATCTGAAGATCGCCATCAAATCCAGTCGAGTCTAGACCTCATCCCGACTGAAAAGCTGCGGCGAGAGCCGTGCATTAACAGATACCCACAAACCTCAATAAACTTAAGCAACGTTGTAAAGACGAATGGGCCAAAATTCCCCCAGAATGATGTGAGAGACTGATAAAGTCTTACAAAAAATGATTACTTGAAATTATTGCTGCTAAAATCGGATCTACAGGCAACTCAATCAAAGGGTTTATTCTTAGCTTTATTTTTGATAAATAAATAATGTCATGGTGTGATATGTAATGTGTTGTTGTTATTCTGAGGTTTTATTTTCCAAATTTTAAGACCTGCCAAGCACTACATGATTTTTGATTATGTTCTGATATGGAAAACCACGGAGTTCAATAGGGTGTACTAACTTTTTCACACACAAGATATTTTGCTAAACACGTCAACAAAAACTTATTTTGTTCCCACAGATATGTTTCCAACTTTTCCAGAGCTATTTTAGTAAACATGCAGATTTTTATTGAAAAAAAAAAAAAAACGGAAATAAAACCTATAATTTAACAACAACTGAGTGTCTTTAAAAACCTTCTTTTGTGCAGAACTATTTCCCTCCACAGATTCAAATTCTCTTTCTAAACAATACAAGGCCTTGCTACCTTAAAATATTATCCTTATGGCACAATGCATTTATCATTTAAACAGTTATTTATCTCCTAAAATGTCTAAAATCTTAAAAATTTACTTTAAGCCCACTTTAAAAAAAAAGAAAAAAGGCACCTGTTTCATAAAATGACCCTACAGTTCAAGTCAAAAGTGACCTCAGAGATCAAAATTCACCTCAGAGTTGCTGGGTTTCGAAGCAAAGGTTGGGAGAAGAATGTTTGCACAGCCATGTCTCTTTCAGGTCCCATAGCGCACGCCAGGAAGAAGGGCAGACAATGTTTGGCGACTGTCTGGGCGGAGGCTATGTTAAGGCCGTGAGCTGGACAAAGCTGAGTTACTAAGTCAATGTTTTCAATGACGGTATTTAACAGTCAACAGTATAGAGTAGACGATTAGACCACAATGCGACCCAGGAGAGAAACTGAAAGAAGCACAGCCAGTATTTCTGACCCCAACAGACCGCATAACGTGAGATCTGGGGTGCTTTCGAGGTGAATATTTGAGTGGGTTTGTGATTAACAGGCTTTTGGAATATGCGGTTGCTCAATCAAGATCAGTCACGGCTGGACTCAGAGGTACACAGGGAGGCTTGTTTTCTATAAAGACAGAAAAAATTGCTTTTTGGTGTTAAAGCTGAACTCTGCTCATTTCAGCATCATGTTCGCTGGACTAAAAGAACAGTCGGTGATAATAACAGAAAGAAAAAAGTGAATTCCAGAAGTAATCAGACACTATACTGGTGTGTTATAGTAAAAAGTCAATGCTATTTGTTAGATTTGGCGCCACAGAATGCAGGCAGAAAATGCCACATTTACAGGAATAGTTGATCTAAAACTGATAACTGCACTTCAGTGCAACAAAAAAGGAGATATTTTGAAGAATAAACAGCTGTCAACACATATGAAGGTTCTTCTTCTTCAAAAAATGATGCATCAGTATAGAAATTCTGGACGATAAGATCAATCTTGTTCTGGTTAATTAAATATAAAACTAGTAAATTAAAATAAAATGACTTAAAGTATAAATATTAGATGCAAGGCATTATTTTAAGTTGAATTTAAGAACTAAATTATTATAGTATTTAAGTGTTATAATGACTAAAACTGAAAATAAAGGTAAATATTAATAAAAAATAAAAAATGCTAATGCACAAACAAAATTAAATTAAAATAAAACGAAAATTGAAAGTAAAAAAATAAATAAAACCTAAACCAAAGTATTAATAAATATCATATACCATATAAATCAAAGTAGAATAGAGCTAATAAGCCAATAATAAAAACTGGTTAAAGTTTATATGCCAGCTTTAACTCAACGATCATGAGGCACACTTCACAAGAGACAACCTTTAAAGGGTTAAATATTCAATATAATATTTCACTATCCTTTTAAAAGTCTTGAATTTTGGCCAATAAATATCTAATATTGGCAGGTAAATTAAAAATATTAACGATAATGTCTGATTCCGGTAACTATAACAGTTACGCTACAACGTCATGGGTGATGGGTTTGATTCCCAGTGCAAGTCACTTAAAAGCGTCCGCAAAATGCGTACATAAAAATATAAACCAAAATAGTACCAGTACGGTATGTTGAGCATCCCTTTTCATAAAAGGGATAACCCTAACATGTTGAAAGTAAGTAAATAGAGCATTTAAATTGCATTAACTCTTAGCTCTCCACAAGCTGTAGCCTAAAAAGAAACTGCAGAAAGAAATACAGAAAGAGAAAGAGAGAAATGGCAAGATTGAAACCCAATCAACTACTGTCTTTACCTGTCGCTGTTCTGCAGCGGCGCTCCATCTTTGCTCCAGGAGAGGTTTGGAGGTGGTAATCCCTGAGCGGGACACACCAGCGTGAGGCTGTGGGTTGCATTGGTTAGGTAAGCGTTCCTGCCCACATGGATCCTGAGATCCCTCTGGAAGTTCATGGCAGATCCGTGATGCCTTTGGCGAACGATTACCGCTCGACTGCCTCTTTTCGACCCCATTTCCCCAGTAAGCTCTGAAGTGTTTGGCGTCCTATCTAAGTGATTGTCCATCGTTGTTCCTTCCTCTGTAGGCGCCCCTTGCTCTGCGGCAGCCAAATCCTCTATTAGTTTGTCAATCAGGTGGGACGCCATTTCATCCGACACATCCCCGCTCTCTGCCAGAAGACTGATGTTCTTCACAAGCTCCTCGAACTGTGCAGGTTCAAGGACAAAGGCCCCCGTGTGGCTCCTGGCCCCTGATGCTAAAGCATAGTTCCCCAAAGCAAGAGTATCCCAGAGCTCCTTAGGCTGGCCGTGATCGTCTCGGTAGAACTCGTTTTTTTGTACCCAGTCTGGGCGAGATTTTGGAGCCTTCTTTCCAGATGGAAACCCATCATGGCACTTTGAACCAACATAACCTCCTTCTTTGTTGAGGTACGTATGAAAGTTCCTACTTCTTTCCTTTCCCAAACCCTTTCCTTCAGGCTGTTCCAGGAGTCTATTATTGTATCCAATCAGCTTCAGGATGAAGGTGTCTGAATCTTGATTGGCCCAGCAACGGTACAGTCCAATATCTCCAGCTTCCAGGTTGTAGATCCTCAAAGCCCCAGACTTGGTGATGCTCAGACGTTTGGAACTAGTCAGTTCACTCCCATCCTTCTCCCAGCGGATCTGAGCTTTAGGGAAATGCCGCACGGGACACTTGATAATGACGGCGGTCTTGGGAAGAAGGTAGGCCCGTCCTCCGATGGTAAAACTGAGCCGTTTTTCTTGTCGGGTCTGGATGTAGATGCGTTTCAGGCCAATGACCTGAGGGCAACGTTTTCTGGAGTGAACGTGCTCTGTGGAAAGAGAAACGGAAGAAATTTAGGCGGTTCAGGGCTAACTACTTTAGTTTCACGTGAGGTTATTAACGCTTTTGAAACCCCCAAATAATCTCTGCCGTTCAGATTCTTGATTTTGAGCCCAATGAAGTCAAATCACACGAGAGAGAAGGGCTTTGGAAAGTTTAGGTGAAAGAACAAAAAAACACAAGGGCACAATGTGAATACACGTTCTCCGCTTGCAGGCGGATTTCTGAAAACGTGCTTTTGGACCGTCGCTTACCATGGGATCTTATCAAGATATACAAACCGATAAACCAAATTCAGTTTGAAACGTAATCAAAATCGATTTTTACAGCTATAATCAGAAAGCATTTCAAAGAAGTTTCATATGATCATAATATATGTTCACTTAGAGTCATTATATATGACCATGGAGAGTTCATTGGTTCATGGGTATCATGAGAACAATGCTAAGTGATCCCTGCTATTTATTTGAGAAATTTGAGACGGAACTCAAGTAGGATTGTGTTGTTACTACAGCTCAAAACATCAGGGGGTCCCACAATCTTTTTATGAAATTTCCCTTGTGTTGGTATCCGAATGTATGGAGACCGTAGTGAAAGCGAGGTCAGTTCTAAGTCAAATTACAGGCACAATTTACACTAAATTTAGTTAAGAATACATTCAGGCGTAATGGGGTTACACACTGGATAAACTGCAGGTGAAGGACGGTTGAAAGTATCTTACTGCTGCAGGGGCTCATACGGCAGCTCCTGATCAAAGGAGGAAGAGTGAGGTCACTGCAGGACGACCTGTCCAGTGTGACCAGCTGACCGGAGGCCGTCTGCCTCCTACAGACGGGTTCCCTCCGCTGGATGCCTTTACCACACGTCACGGAGCACTGCAAACGCACATGGACAAATAGATATATCAAAATAACTCTCTTAAAGGAACAGTTCACAGAAAAATAGAAAATTAATTCTGGTGTAAAACTAAAGATGTTTATGTGCTTAATAAAAATACCCTGCAATTGTACTTTTGGTGTATTAAACTGGTATACTTAAAGTCTATTTTGTGCTTAATGCACTTTCATTGTGTGAAAGTAGTGCTGAGGTCCAACTAAACATATACTGAAGTATATTTGATCGTGCTAAAATGGAACTATTGCAAGTATACTTTAGAAACACTTTAAATATCTTGCATTTACAGACTGACATTAAACAAAGATCATACTACCATTATTAATAGTGATATTAATACACCTTTAAGGCATAGCATTCAGAAATGTGCATTGCATATGTGCATGCTCCCTAAATAAAATTATAATTTTTTTTAAAGACTCTTGGTTGGTGCCGATAGCCTCGTGGGTAGAGTTCAAACATATAGCGCAGTTGCGATTAGGGCGACCCGAGTTCGAGTCCCCTCTCGCTGACCTTTCCCAAATCCTGTCCCCCCTCTCTTCCTGTCCACTCTGTACAGCAAAATAAATCTTTGTTAGAATCACACCTTGGACCACTCTCCGCCTTCCAGACGAGGCAGCAGACAGTCAGGGTTGGTGCAGGTCCTGTGGGCGTCAGGTTTGGTTCCAGCACACTCCTCGTCTCTCAGCCTGCGGTAGCTTCCAGTGGCTAGTCTCTGTCTACAGTAAACCTTACGCCACTGCGTGCCTCTGCCGCACGAATGAGAGCACTGACGAAACAAACAAATCAACATCAGTCCTTCCCGCATATGCTACAATCACAGAGAGCACAGCATGTGAGCGAATGCAATCAAACAACTCTTGATGTTTACGGTAAAAAAAAGCCAAATAAAGATGCAAAGTCAAAGATTCACATCATATTCTCAAAAACACATGCTCAATGAGAACAAAAATCTCCCAAATGACCGGCCTTTTAAAAATTGCTTATAAATTGCTTGCTATTGTAACGGAGACCAGCTAGCAGTTGCTGTTCGAGCAAAACTTCAGCCTTTAGCCTCCTTGTTAGAGCGTCCGACTCCCATGCCGGAAGACCAGAGTTCGAGGCCCGCTTAGAATGAGCCAAGAAGGACTCGGGTAAAGGGGCTGCATTGGTGCCGTGACCCGGATGGGAGTGAGGATTAGGGGGATGAGTGTAACAGAGGCCAGCTAGAAGTTGCTGTACGAGTAAACCTCACTCCTCTGACGTCAAGAGATGCTCTGGCGACAGATGCTAAGGTTGTAGCCTTTAGCCTCCTTGTTAGAGCATCCAACTCCCATGCCAGAAGACCGGAGTTCGAGGCCCGCTTAGAGCGAGCCGAGTAGGACTCGGGTAAAGGGGTTACACTATCTCCACTTGTTTTCATTCAATTGACCACCAACATTAATCTACTAACTCCCCTGACTGCTTTTAAAATGGGGGATTCTGGCTTATGATTGGTCAGATCGCCTGTCAATCAAACTGTTTGCGAAGGGTCAGTTAGGACAGGTTTTGTATTTCTTTTTGAAACTGATTCATCGTAGGCCTCATTGATCTGAGGATATCGTTCATCAATGTGAAAAAGAATAACACTATAATACTCAAAATTGTGTACAGGAACGTGTGTGAGTCCACGCATGCACAGGTCCAAGGAATTTATCTTTGCAAGCACACATGTAAATATGTGAACATGATCATGACGAACACGCTCCTGAACACTAAATGTTTCTCTCATTTTCATTTTCAATTGGGAGACAATTTAACCAATATAAGCTCAGATTAATGATCAATCAGTTTCAAAAAATAAATACAAGATCTGTCCTAATTGAAAGAAAACAAGCTGGCAAAAAGATTCAATCCAATACTTGGTGATAATCTAGTGTATTGAGAGATTTACAAGCTATTTTTGTAGGCCAGTTTTTTGACAATGAACTGTGGATATTGTGCCATTTCGAACAAAATAAAAGCAATTCAAAACAAACTTCCCGGTTAAACATTAAAGCACCCTGGTGTGATGAACCATTCATATTTTATTGAATATTCACACAAGTATCCACAAATACTTCTTTTTTGGCTCAAAAACTGAAGTGCATGAGCTCAGATTAATGAGGTCTATGATCAATTGAAAGAAATGATCTGTTGAAAGCAAATTGAAAATTGAAATTGAAAGAAAACAAGCTGGCAAAAACATTGAACCCAATATTTGTTAATAATACTAATAATGAGAGATTTATAAGCTATTTTTGAAAGCCAGTCATTTTTGACAGGGGGAAAAAATCCCCCAAAATTATACCAAAACAAATTGGGAAGTAGGAAGTTTTACTCTAAAGCGATAACATTAACGAAAAAGAAAATCCTCTCCGGGTAAATTCTCGGATTCGGGATTCTCATTTTAATCTCATTGCTGTCTAGGAGAAACCATTGAGATATAACAGAGATTTCTTAGACTACATTCACACTGTCAGTCCAAATCTGATTATTTTTGTTTCCGACTGGAATCTGATCTCAGTCCACACTGTGTATCACAACTGCTCAGATATGTGTCTCCTGTGGCGCTCTTCTGTTTTCCAGAACATCTGCATTGGTTTTTATGGCAATGGCGTTGCGTTGGTGGACATATGCCAAAAACAACATGGAGAGGTTTGAAATGTTGTCTTACAAAATGACAATAATTTGTAGCCGCAAAACTGGACTACTTCCTCTAATGAAGCAGAACGCAGGTGTCTTTTCTTTTTTTTTCTCCGCCAGTCTCAAAATTTAAAGACACTTCCTCACTGGACCACAGAGATGTTTTACACTATATTATAATTTCTGCACAACATTGTTTCTGCAAAGGCAAGAGAGTGACATAAGCACAAATCCGATCAGACTTTGACTTTAAACTACAGATGAATGTAGCTTGAAATGGATCTGTAAACAACAGATTATATGTGAGTGTTAATAATCAGGAATAATCAGATTCCAATTGGACATGCACAAAAATCTTTAGTCATATCTAAATTCAAAACCTGTTGCCACTCCTCAGTCTCCCAGGACGGTGGACATGCCACCTGGTTGCAGGCTTGCAGTTCTGGAGGTCTTGTCTCCACACAGTCTTTGATGGATGCCGGTTCGGTGCGGTTTCCTGCCGCAGACCTCACGCAGGACACGCCGCGCGTCTGTAGCCCCACACCACACGACACCGAACACTGGTTCCACACGCTCACCTCCCACCTGAAGAAAACACACGGCTTACACACTGCGTGCATTCACAAACCATTTTACATTCATGTGAAATACAGGATATTTAATGAATTAAAAGGGTTAGTTCAAGCAAAAAATGAAATTTCTGTCATTAATTCCTCTCCCTCATGTCGTTCTACACCCGTTAGACCAAAGTTAAACAAAGTTCTCTTTGTAAACACTCCCAAAGGACGAGGATGTGAAGAGTCCGCATGCGGTGTAAGCGGTAGACCGATCGCAAAAGCCAATCAGAGCAGAGCAGGAAAGGAGGAGTTTAGAGAGACTGAAGCATCCGACGAATGGTGATGTGAGAGAAAATGAGGCACCTTTGATGCCTGTAAACCTGTTATAGGAGACCTCCAAAACAAAATTAGGAACCTTTAAAATAGCATAATATGGCAACTTTAATGGTTTTAGTTAACAATAACACTGTGGCCAACAGTCTGAGCAGTCTTGGTGATGTCATCTGAAGAGGAAGGTCGTTTCGGAGGCAGGGGAAGTTATTACTTGATTTGTTTGATGAAAGATTATACAGACAAACATCATCAGATAAACATTCACAGATGAATCATACAAGAGTAAATAGGGTGCGTTCCATCTTTCATTGAACACAAAACGGCAAAAATATTCCTTACCACAATAAGCTATATGTTTATGATTTAGCAGAATATTATTGTATGGATTTTGTACGGTAATGCAAAACATGAAGTTACATTGTCATTGTCTTTGAACTTGGCATCGGCATTCCGTGACAATCAAGATCGGACAGATCCATACGAAGGCGATCATATGGCTTAAACGCTAGGCATTTCAAATTTAAACAATACAGCCCATATAATCTGAGATAACAATCAAGCGTTTGTCCATAAACGCATGAACTATTGTAATATTCTGAGCCGAGGTACATAAAAAGCCACATGAAAGATATCAGCTCCAGTAAAGTCATTTATTCCATAATGCACTGCTCTAAAAAGCCAGCTGTCCTGCTTTTGTTGGCAAATGGTCAGTTAACAGGAAATCACATTATTTTCATCACGTGTCCTTATTTTCAGAGCGGCCTGACAGCCCACCAAGATTAAATCTGAATTTGGTCTTTGAACATAATCTAGGCCAGCGGGTTCAATTCTAGCTCCTTGTTAAGGAGCTGGATGAATCATAAGGTTTTTTTTATTCCACACTTGGTTTTGCACGCAACATTTTTCCTTGACAAACACTTTTGGAGTTGAAAGAATTAATTAGTGGCGTTTGCTAAGGCAAGCATCGCTATTATTATTCTGCATGCTTACCGTTAAAGAGGGTGTTGTTCCTTTTTTTTTAATTGATTATATTTGTGTCTTGTGAACAGATTTTCACCTGACAGATGATAAAAAAGGTAAAAATATCCATAGACGTAACTGAAGTAAAGGCATGAGCCACATCTAGTGATCAGAATATCATAAATATTTGTGGATAGACATTTTTAGCACCTTATCAATCAATAAGAGAACTTAGATTATCAGAAAATAACATCTTTAATTACAGTTTGTTTCTCACACAAAGCTATCGAATGACATTAGAAAACTTGGAATATCACGCATGAGTCATATGGACTACTTTTTTGTGTGCTTTTTACACTTTGACAACCACTGTCACCAGTGTTGGAGGTAACGCATTACAAGTAACTTGAGTTACGTAATCGGATTACTTTTTCAAGTAACTTAGTAAAGTAACACATTACAAGAAACTTGTTACGTAATCAGATTACTTTTTCAAGTAACTTAGTAAAGTAACACATTACAAGTAGCTTGAGTTACATAATCGGATTACTTTTTCAAGTAACTTAGTAAAGTAACGCATTACAAGTAGCTTGAGTTACGTAATCAAATTACTTTTTCAAGTAACTTGGTAAAGTAACGCATTACAAGAAACTTGAGTTACGTAATCAGATTACTTTTTCAAGTAACTTAGTAAAGTAACGCATTACAAGAAACTTGAGTAACATGATCAGATTACTTTTTCAAGTAACTAGTAAAGTAACGCATTACAAGAAACTTGAGTTATGTAATCAGATTACTTTTTCAAGTAACTAGTAAAGTAACGCATTACAAGTAACTTAAGTTACGTAATCAGATTACTTTTTCAAGTAACTAGTAAAGTAACGCATTACAAGTAACTTGAGTTACGTAATCAGATTACTTTTTCAAGTAACTAGTAAAGTAACGCATTACAAGTAACTTGAGTTATGTAATCAGATTACTTTTTCAAGTAACTAGTAAAGTAACGCATTACAAGAAACTTGAGTTACGTAATCAGATTCCTTTTTTCAAGTAACTTAGTAAAGTAACCCATTACAATTAACTTGAGTTACGTAATCAGATTACTTTTTCAAGTAACTAGTAAAGTAACGCATTACAAGAAACTTGAGTTATGTAATCAGATTACTTTTTCAAGTAACTAGTAAAGTAACGCATTACAAGTAACTTGAGTTACGTAATCAGATTACTTTTTCAAGTAACTAGTAAAGTAACGGATTACAAGAAATCAGAAATATTTCTTGAGCAGCAAATCAGCATATCAGACTGATTTCTGAAGAAGACACTGACGACTGGAGTAATGATGCTGAAAATTCAGCTTTGCCATCAAAGGAAAAATTACGTTTTAAAATATATTCAAATACAAACCAGTTATTTTAAATGTAATAATATTTCACAATATTACCATTTTACAATATTTTTACAAAATAAATACAGCCTTGGTGAGCAGAAGAGACTGATTTAAATAATCTTACAGCCTCCAAACTATTGAATTTCATGCTTTGGACCCAAGATTGTATTTTCACATGGGTAAACGATCCTAGCAAAACAGAACCTTTCATAAGGGGAGAAATTAGCTTATCGTTACTGTGAAATAAAAGTGCAATCTGCAACAAATACATTTTTCCATAGTGATTTCTTTTAGACCGTACCTCGGAGGACATGGTTGAGGGTTACAGATACGAAGCAAGGAGGGCAGAACTTTGGAGCCGTTGCAGAGTGTGTCATCAACAATTTCCTTTTTCAAGATGCTCACACACCTGACAACAGCCATCTGTTTGCCTGCAACACAACACAAGGGTTTTGGCAGGGGAGTATTTCAAATCTATATTTTTATGTAGCCCAGGCTGATCGCTATCTGCTCTCTTAGCAATTTTAGATTTCATGCCGATTTCATTTCATCTGGAAAGCTGGTCATGTAGAAATCTAAATCAGTTCTTTAGCTGTAAGAAATTGTTATGTGCATTAAAGCTATCTGGGCAGAAACACATTAGAGAGGTTATTTTCTCTAATGGGGTTCATGGAAACTCACCAACAGCACATGATGCAGAGCAGGGAGTGAAGCCCATGTATTCCCAAGCATAGTCATGCTGATCGGGGATCTGCTGGGGCCTCAGGGGCCGCCACGATGGGTCTGGAGATGCTAAACAGGGGCCTGAATCACAGGTCCTTTGTAAGGGAGGCTTGTCCTGGTCGCCGCACTCTTCATCAGGAAGTTCGACTTCAGCTTGAGTGAAAGACAGCAGCACTTTACATTTCACCTGACGCCTTTGAAATCCCAGACCACACGACACGCTGCAGGCCGACCACGGACCCGGGATGAACCTGCACACACACGAAACACAGCAAGATTCTGAGCATGATTTAAAGATATGCAACTTTCACAACCAGTTTACAAGAACAAAGATGAAGGGATTTTTAAAAAATGCAAAAAGTGGTGTTTTTGTGCTATTGTGTTGTCCTCACTGAAAACTTGATTGGTAAATCATTTTTTGATAAACCAGTTTGGCGAATCCGGCTGAATCAAATCAAACCCTTATATGGCAAGTAAGCGAAAGATTGAAATTTCCAAAACTGTTGGTCAATGTTACTTTTAAACTCAGTATGTTTCTGACAACGTTGTAATTATATTTAGTGCTACTTTATGTTAAATTATGGGGAAAAAAAACAACTTTATATATATACTATACTATACTATAATATACTTATATATATACTATATATATATTTTATTTATTTATTTTTTTTTTTACCATAATTTAAAGGGAACCTATAATGCTCAAACTCCCCCACAGATCACTTATTAGAGCTTGTCAAATTTGCCTCTATTTGGGTGTGAGCAAAAACATGACATGTTTGTGTGTGTCCCTTTAAATGCAAATGAGCTGCTGCTCCCCGCCCCCTTTCCAGAAAAGGGCAGAGCTTTAACAGCTCAACAACAACAAAGCTGGAGAATCTCACGCAGACAAAATGACAACAGTGTTCATCCTTACATTGTTCAAACCGGAGTCGACACTGATGGAGAGACTCAGGAAGAAGTTCCAACTTTTAGACGTTTCTGAACGGTTAGTGGATAAATTGATGTAGTTGCTGTGGAGTTGATCAACTCATCACTAGCACGTGTCGTCATGTTCATCTTTTTTCTTTGAATTGACCCTCGTTTGTGAAGCGGTCCGGCGTAAAATGATTTGCGCAAATATATATCACTTTACCGACTTTCTTCGGCACATTTCCTTCATACATGAAATTCAACCACGGTGTCCTCAGTGGCTCAAATACCTATAGTCTATGGAGACTGTTACGTTCGTTGGTAAATCCAATAACATAATATTTATAATGTTTTTTTGTCGCAGACATCGTGTATGTCCAGCTGCTACAGCGAGTAAACAGAAACGGTGGACATTCAGGGCGGAGTTTATGCTAATAAGGCAGATTGTCAGCAGTCATGGGCGGGGCTTACGTAACAGTAGGAGGAAATCTGCTTGTTTGGAGAGACTGTTTATGATTTATAGGGATTATAAAAAAAAGAAGTGGGTGGATTTTTACCATTATAGGCTGGTTGTTTACACACACTGTGGACACACATCTGTGTTCAAGCACCTTATAAAAGTGAATTCTGTATAATGGGCCTAATTCAGATTGCTTTGAGGGAAAAGTAAAGACTTGAAACAATCTAATCCTTTCTATAACAATAAACCCAAGTACTATAATAGCTATAATAACAATGAAAACAAAAGTGATTTCAAAATAATAGCAAGTTATATTGATAAATATAGCATTAACATGGACTAAAAGTCTTTGATATTTCAGAGTCAACCACACTTAAAATAAACGTGATCATAAAAATAAATGTGGCAGAGTCTCCTAATGAACCACAGAATGATTTTTCCATATTTCTGGCGAGTGGAAAATTACCCTTTTGGAAAATATTGTTTGAAATTCATAGCTCGCGTGATCTGTGCGTAATTGGATTCAGGGATACAAGTGCGACATGGTTTTTACCACCAATGCATTAAACCCGCGGACTAAGATGAACACGCTTCGCAGACCCGGAGCTTTGTGTACACTTCTTCCTGCTGTCATTAAATGCAGCTAAAAGACAAATGAGAGGGCAGCATATATCTGTAAAAGTATTTAAGTATTGTGGAAATGCGTTCGCCCGGAGTGGGTGTCAATGCGCACCTCACGCCGCCCACTGTCTAAACACTTTCCAGGCTTAAGGAATTAAAGTTTATGAGATCTGTAATTCCACATAAGCCCCAAACATGTCATGTTTGGACTAATGTAGGGGTGTCATTCAGGGAATTTTATGATGTCAGAACACCTCATGTGATTGAGAAAGCAGGCTTGCGTTTTTTTCAGGGTGATGAGAGTTAGTGAGTGTATACAGCACATTTCGTACCTTTTCAGCAGTGCTTTTAAAATGTGTGCTATAACGGAAATGCTGAAAACACATGCTCGTGATGCTTTGTGAATTGTGTCCTGACACACGTCGAACGTAAGCCACATTAAATCAAACTTGCGTAGGTAGTAAAAAAATGTCACTGTGATTAAATACAGCTATACTTAGAAATTAGAATGAGTCATTCAAAATGAGAAAAGTTTTACAAAACGTTGAGAGAACTGGAGGTATGTTTTGTTTAAACCTAAATGCTTGAAACACAACAAGGGAACAATCAAAGGAATAATCTTATCCTGATATCACAAGACAACAGGTTACGGCACAAAAAATATGAAATAAAAACATATTGATTATTCATATCCATGCTGGGAATAGAGTGGAAGGACATGTTTAAAGGGTTAGTTCACCCAAAAATGACATTTTTGGTCATTAAGTACTCATTAAAGTAAGTCATTAAGTATTCATGTCGTTCCACACCTGTATGACCTTCATCTTCAGAACACAAATTAAGATATTTTTGATGAAATCCGAGGGTTTCTGAACCACACATAGGCAACAGGGCTGGGTGGGTTACTTTTAAAATGTATTTGACTACAGATTACAAAATACATGCTTTAAAAAGTCATTTGTAACGTATTTCGTTACATTACTCAAGTTTAGTAACTTAATCTAAATACTTTAGAATACTTTGGAATACTAATAAGTGTGGAACAAACACAAAAAAGGGAAAAAAAAAAGTTTTTATCTCACAATTCTGACTTTTTCCCTCACAATTGCGTGATATAAAGTTGCAATTGCGAGTTATAAAGACAGAATTATGAGATATAATTCTGACTTTTCTCAATGTTGCGAGTTTATATCTCATAATTCTGACTTTTCTTAATATTTTCAAGTTTATGAGATATAAACTCGCAATGTTGAGAAAAGTCAGAATTATGAGATATAAACTCACATCCTAAATTCACAATTGCAAGACAAAAAGTCAGTAATGCAAGTTTAAATCTCCCAATTGCAAATGCAAACTCAATCTAAAATACTTTTCAGATGTAACTGTAATCTGATTACCACCCATTTAAAATGTAACTGTAATGAAATACAGTTACTCAAATTTTGTATTTTAAATATGTAACTAAGTTACTTGTATTTCGTTACTCCCCGACCCTGATAGGCAACAACATCTTGCACCTTTTGAGGTCCAGAAAGGAATAAAAACAAGGTTAAAATAGTCCATGTGACTAAAGTGGTTTTACCACGTTATGAAGTTATGAAGCGACGAGAGTACTTTGTGCACAAAAAAACAAAAAATAACTTAATTTAACAATTTGAACTGTTATCATACGCAGTTGGTGTAGTGAACACAGTGAAGGCTTCTGTGTTTACGTCAGAACGCTGACTCATTATTGGCCGGATCCAGCGTCAGCATCACATGTTTGTGTCGTGCTGCTCACATGATCAGCTTTGGCCAATACTGAGCCGGCGTTCGGACGTAAACATGGAAGCGCTTTACTGCGTTCACAACGTCAACTGCATATGAAACAGTTCAAATTGTTGAATTAAGTCGTTATTTTTGTTTTGTTTTTGTACACAAAAAGTACTTTCGTCGCTTCATGACATCAAGGTTGAACCACTGCACTCACTGTTTTAACGATGTCTTTAGTACCTTTCTGGACCTCAAAAAGTGCAATGATGTTGAACCTAAGTGTGGTTCGGAAACCCTCGAATTTCATCAAAAATATCTTCATTTGTGTTCTGAAGATGAACGAAGGTCTTACGGGTGTGGAACGACATGAGGAATTAATGACTGAATTTTGAATTAGGGTGAATAAACCGTGAAGGGTGAATTTAACTGGATTCACTCAATAATCTCTTCATTTGAATTCTTAAACTACTATTTAATCCAGATATTTTCAGATAAGTGTTAACAATTAAATACATATTACATCACAATGTAATTTAATTAAGAATTAAAATGAAATAAATACAATTCAATTATTACATATTAAATATAACTTCTTGCGTTCTTATTCAGGCTATTTAGCTGTTATTCAGGTAGCAAGCATGTCAACATTTTTACTTGATGGTCAGCAATATTTCCTTACAATGATTCTCCATAATACTAGATGAGCTCAAAGACAAAAATGAGTCCATAAAAAGAGTGTTTACACTTATGCTCACTATAGCGCCACATTAAGAATTGAAACATGTTCATTCTGACATGTTGGAGCGCAATGAAATTGATCTTTCGTAGTTACAAGCGTCGCCGTTCATGTGATTACAGCATGTTTTGGGCCTGTTTCCCAAGGAAGAAGCATGCGATCATATGTGGGTGCGTCTATGAGAGCGTGTATATCAGTGAACAGCACTCAGGAGGGGTCTAATCTTAGGATTAGAGTTCAAGAAGACAGCAGTCCTTCCTCAGTGGGTCTCCTCCACTTTTATCAAAGCAGGGATAAGATGTGGCGTGAGACTCCTCAACTACATCCAACCCACAAAATCCACCCACCCAAATCACAGAGGCAAGATTCCAGCTGTGAATTCCACAGCAAAGTGGACTGGGGTCACTTCGAGATAGGGACGAGTACTGAACCCTGGTGCACGCCACCTTAGATCACCCTAAATTTAGTTACTCGAGTGACGGAGCAGAACGCAAAAGAAGTGCTGCTATCACTGAGTGATATACTTTTCTCAAGGGTGTAATTCAAGAAGGGTTTGCAGACAAACGGTAGATCTTAACCCCCCCCCCTAAAATGCATGCATATGAACTGAAGCGTTTGTCAATGGCTCTTCTGTAAACTCTTAAACACTTTCACCCCTCATTCTTCTTGTTTTATGAGTCTCTGTGATAGATGCCTTTGGTAGACCGCAGAGAGCGGTGGCTGTGTGGATGCTGGCAGCCCACAGTTTGCGGCTTTCAGTGGGGGTAGCGGGGGTCCATCGAGCTCCCCTGCCAACTATTAACCGGGGTATCATTTCAGAGACGAGGAGGGGGGAAAACTCTAATAATACCACAACAGGGGGCGGGAATGGCCCGTGGGGCCTTGTTGAAGTAATGAAAGGAAACTGGACACATGGAGGTCAGAACACAGACACCCTCAACTCTGGTTTCAGTGGCCGTTTTATTCGGATGAAGAACCAGCAAATGAAGCCTGCTTCTAGTCCAGTTCTGGTTGAATAGAGCTGGGTAAAATACATTTTTACTGACGCTGTGTAAAAAGAACAATCCCAGCGGTCACCAGAAATCCTGAGTAACAGGTGAAAGGATTCATCTCTACAGGTATATATATATAAACACGACTGTTTGAGTTGCAATCCACAGAATGTGGCGAGACTGTCTTGGGATGCCTGAGGATTCACGGTTCAGTGGATTATTGGTTATAAAAGAGAAAAGACTGATTTATATGTTTATTCAGACACTTGTAGCTAAGCCCAGACGGAATCTGCAGACTTTTTCCGCATTTTCTGTACTGATTCTCTGGAAAAATCTGCAGAATTTGGGTTTAAACAAGGTAAAATGTGTTAAACTGAACCAAAAGTATACTCGCATACTAAATATAGTTTTCAATAGCTGAAAGCTATCTTTATGAATGATGAATGAACATTCAAATTGTGTGGAAATTTACAGAACTATTCCATGTGAGCTTGCTTGTACCTGACTAAATGCTAAGGATGAAGCCAGTCCTGAGTCTCTAAACTCACTCAAAAATATATTATAGAGGTTTAGTTTACAATATATCAGAAAAGAGGTCGTGTTTATTTACATACCGCATCGAGTCACATGACCTAAAACTACTCAGCGGTGAGTGAAAAGCAATATAGCTAAAATATTCAATGGTACATATTTTGATATTTATATACTTGATCAGAAATTAAAGATTTTTTATTAATAAGCAGAATAATATCACTATCCGTCTAACTCCTTTTTTTGAAACTTTGGCCATGTTTCGCAAGAGAATCCAACTCTTTCACAGCGCAAATAAGTCAGAATGCATGAAATAGCATTAGATGTCCCCTTTAAATGTTTTGAGGTAAGATGTTTCCTCAGATGTTTTGAGTATTCTAGACTTTGTTTTACAGCGTATTGTCAAACCAGTGCAAATATTCTGGGAATCCTCCAGTCGTAAAGGCAGCAATAGTGTTAGTGACCCTTTGATGTACAGTAAAACATCATAAAAATAACTCACGTTGGATCTTCCAAGGCTACTTTGGTTTCTTCCAGCTCTTGAGCCTGTTTTAACCAGGGCAGCTTGGCTTCAACAGGTTGGCTCTCTGGGAAAGCAACAAAAAACACACGAACATTCATCAATGTTTCTGTTCATCAAACTAGTATCAAACAGAGCATTAAGACTCCAATATTTGGACACAAACATGGATATTACCAAGTCTGGTCTTAGTAAAAATGCAAAAGAAGGCCAGCTCATGATAGTATGAATTTCCATACTGGTCTGAGCTGGTTACCAACAAAACATGCTGGTTAATCTAGTTAAAAAGTCTGATGGTAACACTAGCACGCCAAAATCCATTACACAACATCAGCTGCTCTTTTTCATAGGGAATTTTGAGTTTTTGAGGTTCATAACTGTAAAAAGTGTCGCTTGGATACTAATCAGAGGTGATAAGGGTGAGGGTGGTGTGGAAGAAATATCAAAGATCCTTATTTATAAAACTTTGCGTAAAAACCTTACTAAAAGTGAACGTACGACATAAATCTGAAAATGGTGTACGCAAGAAAAAAATGAGATTTATAAAACCATGCGTACACCAGAACCCTTTATAAATCCCAGTCGGCGGAAGATTGTCCGTACGCACATCTCCACCCGAAATCACCATATATGGAGCTTACGACGCCTAGTTTTACTATGCATAACCTCATCTGCATATCATTTCCATGCACGTTTCCATCCACGTGACTCCATTTTTAACGCCGTCAAAAGTACAAGACGTTGGGAAATATTACAAACGGACTATAAATGCCATTTGTGCCACACATATTACTAAAAATCATCTAATCCTTGCTGTTTTATATATCAAAATATCCATAACAACAAAATTGTAGCTTTAAAATAGCTTACTTTTTAGAATAGAGTTGATTCATTAATTTCCAATGTCCAAATAGTATTTTAATTGTTTTAAACAATTCGAATGCAATCGAGTTTATGCAGTTTTGCTGATAAGGTGAACATATCTTTTAGGATGTTTAGGCTATTTTAGTGGATACAGATATCGGTCTACTTATTTATTGCATTTTGAATACAATTCTTTGACAAAGTGTTTTAAAAAGGAACCGTATAAATCTTACCGTTTCCTTCAAATACAGTGGTATTATTCATAATTGTCTGAAGATGCCTGTACAGACATCAACACCTCCTCCAGCTGTGGTTGTACAGTAAGATATTATCATTGAACCTGTTCAAACGGACCATAGACCGTTCGACCGTCGAATCCAGCATTATATCGCAGTAAGTGTGCATCACTGATCATGAAATGAGGAATTATTGTGCTCCTTTCACTCTCGCTGTCATTAAAACAGCGTGTCGCAGGAAAAGTGATCAAAAGCAGCACATCCACGATCTAAATCCATACCATTTTTGTTAATCTTCTGCGCAATGACTTTAATTTGAGGGCTTATCGACATTAATAAATGTGGAATATTAATGTAAATGTGTATATCAAAACGAGAAGAGAGTTTAAAATCCTTCCGTTTACTTCATTACTTTGCTTGTAAAAGTGTTCGTACGGATGGGTCAGAGTTTGCGTGAAATTGCGCAAATTTTCCCGTCGAGTTTGTTTTTATATATCCCATCGTTTGCGATTCAGGGCATGTTTTGTGCGTACGCAGCGGTTATAAATGAGGCCCCTGGGCTGGTAACCAAAAGGTTACAGGTTCAAACCCTGTAAGTGGTGATCCACAAACGATCACCCATTGTCCTCTTGAGCAAGACGCAAAAACTCGGGCTACTCCGAGGAGGATTGTCCCTGTATTAAGTGTTCTGTAAACTGTTTTGGATGAACGTGTCAGATAAAAGATGAAGAAAAGATAAAGTAAGCCAAGTCGGTGTAAGATCAGTGCTGAGGGACACTCAAGTTTCACCAGAAACCCTTCCTGCTATGAACATCTGTAGGACCATCACTGGGTCATGTGTCTTACTGAAGGTTACAGAGCCAGTTTGAACCCGGCTGCTTCTCCTCCAGCCCCCCCAACCCGAACACAGCTAATAAAGCGCAACGTAAATCTTCATGTGACAACCGAATATTTATGCAAGCAGACATTTATTGATCTGGAACTGGATTATCACAGCCGTTGGTGACTGTGGGATCGCAGTAAAGTCTTGCAGTAGAACAAGCTCAGGGTTTGGCTCTTCGGCCGGGGTTTCTGGGTTCCTCTGATGGCAGACATCCTTACAATTGGCGTGCGGGACGGTCTAGATGAAATAGCAGGCGATGGAGCCTCGGTCATTTCAACCCACTGAGTTTTTACAAGCATGTCAGGCTCGACTTAAGCGTGGAATTGATTGATATGAAGAGAATTATTGGTGGAAAAAAGCGTGCATATGTTTGTGATCAAGGTTTCTTGAATTTTGGCATTGTTTCATAGCTGATATTACATTTAATGCAGTACACTACCGTTCAAAAGGTATGATTATTTTTACAAGACGTCTCTTGCTCACCAAGGCTACATTTATTTAACCCTTGTGCATTGTTCAAATTCACTACCCTTTCGTTATGTTCGTGGCTGAAAACAGCTACTACTTTTAACTGCTTTAAAAATGTATCAGATAAATATTTTTTTTTGCTCAAATCTATTAATCAACCTCAGTCCTGATCAAAACTGCTAAATGTTTAAAAAAAATTCAGGATTTTAACTCGTTAATTGCCAAATTCATAAATCCATACTTTGGATTTACTCGAATTGGCTACATGCATTGTAAAGGTCAGACTCTAAGCTTTCAAACGACACGTAATTTTTGCTGATCAAGGCAACATTTTTGAAAAATAGGATTATTATTTATTTCATAGCTAGGTGGCTCCCGCCGGCGATACACTCCGTTTTAGAGTGATAACTCTGCATTTTTTAAGAGTTGAACAAAATGCATTAAAAAGCTGAGTTTCTAAGCTTTAAAATGATACGTATTTTGTGTCATTCCTCTTAGTGGTTGCTTAGTAATATGATTGTCTTGGCTTTACTTTCAAAAAAATGTGGTTATAATGGAAGTCAATGGGGCAAAAATAGCCACGAACACTAAATCTGATGCTGCACAAAAACTAACAACGCATCAAAGCCAATGTTGTTTCTACTCTTTGACACGTCCAAGACTGTGATAAAAGGTAGAAAAAATCCAGTCCACAATCACATTTTATATTGAAAATAAGTCATTTTGTGTGTGTTTTTTCCCCAAATCATTTATGACATCTATGAATTTGGCAATTAAAGAGTTAAACTCCTGAATTTTTTTAAAACATTTAGCAGTTTAGATCAGGACTGAGGTTGATTAATAGATTCATGCAAAAAAAAATAAAAAAAAATATTTATCTGATACATTTTTAAAGCAGTTAAAAGTAGTGGCTGTTTTCAGCCACGAACATAACGAAAGGGTAGTGAATTTGCCCACAGAGTACTGTTACACCACTAGAGGGCACTTCACCTTGGACTCACACACTTTCACTGCAGTCACTCTTCACTACATTTCCCATAAGCCCCGTACCCATTCACTGATCACCGCACCAGCTGCACCTCATTCACCAGTCATTGATTACCGCACCTGCTGCACCTCATCACCCACACTATTTAAGCTCCAAACACACTCAGATACTTAGCGAAGTCTTGATTTGGTAATTCTGTCATTTATGGGCGATTAAATAAAATAAGTCATTTTGTGTGTGTTTTTTCCCCAAATCATTTATAACATCATTTATGAATTTGGCAATTAAAGAGTTAAAATCCTGAATTTTTTTAAACATTTAGCAGTTTTGATCAGGACTGAGGTTGATTAATAGATTCATGCAAAGAAAAATTGAAAAAAATATTTATCTGATACATTTTTAAAGCAGTTAAAATCATAACGAAAGGGTAGTGAATTTGCCCACAGAGTACTGTTGAGTTTTTGAAATATTTCAAAGCATTTTCCCAAAATATGTGTCAAAATAAGATTTGTCACCAAAAATCATTCCATTTGCTGAAACACGGAGAAAGTTATGGCCAAATTAAGACTCAAAAATTCCCCATAGTGGATGAAAACATCCCGAACAGCACATAAGGGTTAATCAAAAATGCAGTAAAATGCTAATAGTGTGAAATATTATTCCAATTTAAAATAACAGTTTACAGTTGCAGTGTATTTTAAAATGTAATGTATTCCTGTCATGGCGAAGCAGTCATATGATCCTTCAGAAATCACTTTAATATGCAGATTTGCCGCTCAAGAAATGAGTAGCAAATCAATGAACTGCAGTTATTTCAAAACAGAAATCTTTTGTAACATTATCAATGTCTTTACTGCCACTTTTGATCAATTTAACGTGTCCTTGCTGAATAGAAGCATTAATAAAAAAATAAAAACGTACCGACTCCAATCTTAGCAGGATAACACGACTTGCTCTCATGTCAGTCCAAACCTGTTCGCTGTCATTAGTTCAGTGACACACAAGAAGGAGAATTCTGAATAAGCTGCTCTCTAGATTTGAAATGACATGATGGTGAACTATTTTGGGGTGAATTATTCCTTCAATGAAAATTTGGAGGATTTAAGCAAAGCTTGTAAATGTAAAACACGTGTGAGGAGGAAAGTGTTAGACGTCTAGATGACAAACACCTCCTGTTATGTGGCAAAATCGTGCCTGAACTCACATGTCTTCTGTCTCGAATAAGGGAGTTTGATTCATGAGTAGACGAGACTATGTTTGGCATGACTTGGAATGAAAAAAAGGACATTTTATTCATGTACTCAGACAAATCACTTGAACTAATTACACGAGACTTCATGAAAAGCGCGTCTTGCCAAAAAGACGTAACCTGTTTCAGTGAGAAAAGACGTGGTCACACGGAGAGACGAAGATGAAAATGTTATTGAACAGAAGTAGCCTTTTCATAGAGTTCTCAGCTGCTCAGGAAAATAAATAAAATAAAATAAAACAATGAATAATAAAATAAAATATAAAATAAAATAAAAAAAATAGACACATAGATAAATTAAAATAACAACAAAACAAAATAATAAATAAAATAAAATAAAAAAAAAAATTTACAGGCATGGATGCAAAAATAAAATATAAATAAATAAAACAAAACAAAACAAAATAATGAATAATGAATTTTGAAAAGTGACAAATTATGATTGTTTTTACCAGTAGTACTGAATGCATTTGTGTTGTTTTTGTAAATGTTTAGAAAGAATAAGACATGTAAAAACAGGAAATATAAAATTATATGGTGTGAAAGCTCTAAGAATAAATTGAAAATAAAATGTCTAAGGAGACATTAAAATACCGATTAAGTAAATATTTATGGACATATAGTGGTTTAATGACTCAAACTGAACCACTTGGATTCATCTCCAATTTGAAGAAGTGGATTGTAGTAATTTAATGTCACTCAACAATTATTCTTCACTCTGTCTGGTGCTTCATATATATAGAACCTTTTATTGATTCTATCATGGGATTATCTTATGGATTTATGGATTTCATTTTGTTTCAATTCGTTTATATAATTTTTTTATGAATTAAACAGCTCGAAATCATGAAAATAAAGATGAATATATGTTTTTACAGTCGCTCCAGAAAAACGTGGATTTTTTGTGATTATTGCAAAAATCCTTGATTTTATGCGATGAAATTGCGGGAACTTGCAAAAACTGCGGTTTGATGCAAAAGAGGAAAAAAAAGGTGATTCCCTTATTTACTTGTATTTTTCAACTTTCTGCCAAGATTTATGTGACTTTTTTGCAACGAAAATACAGGGATTATGAAATCATGCTAGCCCTACATATTTTCCTTGCTGAAATCGGCAATTTATGCGGCGAAAGTGCGGCGTATTTGAAAAAATGCGGACTTTGCCTGATTATGCATGAAATCAAGCGATCGCATAATCGCGTTTTTCTGATTTTAGACATTTCTCCTTCTATAGAACCTTTTTGGCATAAAAGGTTCTTTAAAATGAAGTCGAAGAGTGTTCTTATTTCCACTGGTGGCAAGGAGAAACACCTGAGATCATAATGAGTTATCCAAAAGCGATTCCACTTATCCTACGTGAAAGAGAGAAAGATACTGAAAGAAAAAAATAGCAATAGAGATCTGACAGGAAAATAATGTGACAGACAGGAAGAAATCTCAGCTATTAATTAACTCCGCAGCAAGAAACAGCTCTAAAGCACACCGTGACCGACTCTCAATGAGCTCAGAGTGTCTGTCTGCACTTATGGAGAATTTCATATTCAGATCACACGTTATTTCATGAGCGTCTGTCTGTGACACAATCCACTCTCCTCTCTGACAGCTGCTGCCTAATGGAGACCACTTTGGCTGTGTTCCAAAGTCTGGTGAGCTTCCTCACTGCCAACAGCATCCTAAACTGAGACAGAACCTCATTATTGAGCATTTTGGAAGACTCTAGTCAGACAGCAATCGTGTACCTCATTCAAATACAAATTACATTTATGATAAACATTTAATCTTTTCAGTGTGCATTCTTAGTGATAGATACATGCGATGCTGAAAAGTAGTTTTTTTTTTTTTTTTAGAGAGAGAAGCATAGTTTTACCACTAGGTTTTGGAACAGAGACTTCAAATTTAAATGCTTCTCTAAAAGCATTTTAATCGTATCAGTGTTTTAATGTTAGTTTTCATTAGTAGATGAACGGCGCTCAACAGTGACTGCTCACTTTATCAGCGGCCTTGGCTCCAGATTTATTACCCGTTTTTTTTTTTTTCTGAAGGCTGAACATTCTTCAGTAAAAAGTTCAAAGCCTTGAAAGAAACTAACCAGCTTTAATTCGGGAGCGAACTTGCGAGATAAAGAACTCAACATTGGATGTGTACTTCACAAAAATGCGTCGTGACATGATCAGTGAAAACGGTAAGAGAGATACTAATACTACTGAAAGTATTAAGAATTGATTAATCCAATTAAAAATCGCAACTCCACTGGGGTCATAAAATGACTTAAAGGCACAATATGTAAGATTTTTGGATTATAATGTCCAAAAACCACTAGAACAATGTTATATATTTTGTTGTGCTTACATTATCCAAAATGTTTCCAAGAATGTTTAAATCCAGAGAATTTTAACCAGGACACGGAACGTGTCTGCATTGCCTGTAAATGACATCATTACCCTCGATTTCCGGTTTTATTTTGTAGAAACCATGAAAACACCAAAGACGCTTTAATATATTATGTGTTTTATTAGACAGGTGAGCAACTGTTTGGATACATTCATGTAATGATTGTCAGGCGGAGTGCCCGCGAAGACCACTAGAGGGCACTTCACCTTGGACTCACACACTTTCACTGCAGTCACACTACATTTCCCATAAGCCCCATTTACCAGTCATTGATTACTGCACCTGCTGCACCTCATCACCCACACTATTTAAGCTCCACACACACTTTGTGAAGTCTTGATTTGGTAATTCTGTCATTTCTGAGTGTTTATTCCTGTATCTTGCTTTCCTGGTCCTGTTTTCTGCCTGTCTGTTCCGGTTACTGATTGTTTGCTGCCTACCTTGTTGGATTTACAGCTTTGATCACTGGATTGTTGTTTGCCTGCTGCCTGCCTCGACCTGTTTACTGTTTACGACTTTGCCTTATCTCTGATATTTCTGTTTGCCGCTGTTTGACCCTGCCTGTTATGAGCATTCTGTGGTTTAATAAAGCCTGCTATTGAATCCCATTGCGCTGACTCGCCTATCGTTACAATTCATCAACAGAAAACTAATTATTGTTATATAGTTCATTAGCAAATGCTCCAGCGGCTTTGTTCCGCTCCAAAGGCTTTCAGCCCCACCCTGCTTCATACTACAGTAATGTTAATAAAACTTTAATACATTAGCTCATGAATATGATTTCTGTCCGAGTCCGATCAGATTCTTTCCACCGGCTGTAGACGTGAAGACAACACCTCCTATGATTCCGCGAAATCAAGAAGTGATTACAACGCAAATTGTGTCAAAGCAGCTTTACAGTAATGATTGGCGAATAATTTTTGTCTGCACAGCAGATCTTAAAGAAAACGGTGTCACTGTCCAGCTTAAATAAATTCAGTAATGATTCATTTCGTTGTAAAAATCGATTGTTATTAATTCAGTTAATTTATCTGTATATCAGCACTGTAGAAAACAATTATTAGGAGTCATCAAGCTACGCATTTGTTTTTAATATGAGAAAAATGATATATTGTGCCTTTGAAATGATTTAAAAACAACATTTAATAGAAGCTAAAAATCAAGAAGTAGTATATTGCCGGAGAAGTTTAGAACTGCAGTATAAGAGCGTTATGTTATTAGCTTAGCAACATGCTAACATCAAATATAATTGGAATGACATGAGCTTCATGTGCAGTTCTGCTTATGTAGAATGTTTCAAATCCACATACTGTATAAGGTTCTATTTATATTAGGATGTTGACTTACAAGGCAGCTTCCTATAGGGGCTTTCACACCAGAGGAATGGTTTCAACTATTGGCGGAGTACCCACTTTTTGACACACCGCAGGAACTGGAAATGATTTCAGTTATAAGAACAACTTTTAGGGGGCTTAATTAGCTCCTGTTTCAGAGTAGAGTCAAACACAGCACAATAGGAACTAAAAGTCATGAAAATGTACATTTATTGGCTGAACGTACGCGAAACACCGGTACTCGCCATTAAAAAGCAGTGTAAACACAGTTTATAACCTATATTTTTACTCCACGAACATGACAACGGTGATATATTGACTGACGCCGAGGTCCAGGCACTTCTCAACCTTTACGTTGAGGAGGATTTTGTATCTCTGCTCATCTAGTGACATTGAGCATCAACCACATGTCAAAATAAAAGTTTTGAACAACATCCAGAGCTGCAGATGTAAGTGACAATTCACTTCAGAGTTCCTACTGGCGGTGCTAAATGCAACCAGGAAAATGGCCCTAGTGGAAAATTTAGTTCTCGGGGAACCACCCTGGTGGCTAGTACCTGTAACTGCCCGGTGCGAAAGCCCCTTATGTAGGCAATAGACAGCAGTAGCTCATCAAGATGTAATTTTTGTCGTTTCTACCTCGTGGTTTGTGGCAGGCGACGGGGACCAGGCAGTCCTCTTTGATATGGGGTTTGAGGTGAGGATTGCAGCCGCCAGCATGTTGCCCACTGTGATCCACACACAGCACAACCCTGTACCGCAGACCTGGGCCGCAGGTAACCGTGCACTGGATCGTATAAATACAAAAAAACAAGCATATCATATAATGATCATATAATATGTATCATGAAAGCACTATACATATTAAATTGAACTGAATCTGTCCATTTACACCAGAAGTGGAGTGAAAAACACATACATAATACAGGAGCAGGACAATGAAACTAAAACACTGGCCTTTATAGTGTTGGAGGTTTCACGCCTATATATTCTCAGCCTGGAGGCCAATCTCCACTGACTTTACATTCCATCAGTAAGAGTTGAATTAGCAGAGCAATAGCACATAAAATACTGAAATCCACACAACATAATGGGTGACTTATCGGAGTTCAAAAGAGGACAAATTGTTGGTGCATGTCTCACTGGCTCATCTGTGACCAGGACAGCAAGTCAAGAACAATGGTGTCCATGTAGCGATGTGGAATGAGCGACATCCGACTGGAGTAAATGCTGACGTAAGAGGAAGCTGTCTGAAAGGGATGTCCAGGTTGGACAAGGGAGATTCTTTGGTGGACTGCCATAGCCAAAGTCACTCATGCCAATGCCAAACGTAGATTTCAATGGAGGAAATCTCAGGCTGTGGACAATGTGAAACTGTGTATTGTTCTCTGATGAGTCCACCTTCACTGTCTTTCCCACATCCGTGAGAGATACGGTGTGGAGAAGCCCCAAAGAAGCTTTATACTCGGATTGTGAAGCGTGGGCTGCAATATCACGACATTCCCTACTGTGCTGGATGGAGGCGTCACTATCGAGGACTACCGGATCATTCTGGAGAACCATGAGCACCTAATGCTTCAAACATTGAAGGTGGGGCCGTGTACCAAGCATGATAATGGACAGAATGGTTTGATGAACAGGAAGTTGAACATCTCCCATGACCTCCACAGTCACCAGATCTCAATATATTTGAGCCACTTTGGGCTGTTTTGGACGAGCGAGTCAGAAAGTGTTTTCCTTCCACTGATCTGGAAGAGGAACGGCTCAGAATCCCTTCACAGCCTCTGTGAAGGACTTGTATGTCGTTCCCAAGATAAATTGATGCTGTACTGGTCTCAAAAGAAGGCCGTACACCATAACCAATACATTATTAAAACCAGATATTTCAGTATCATTGTCCAACCCCCGTATTTGTTGATAAAAGATTGGTGTTGGTAAGATTTTTTAACCAAGTCTGCATTTATTTGGTGAAAAACACATTAAAAACGGAAATATTACAATTTAACTACTGTTTTCTATTGTAATATATTTTAAAAGCAGTTATATCTTTTGTAAAATTATAAATGATTGATTTAATGCATCCTCGCTGAATAAAATGATTAATTCCCTTTTGAAAAATGTTTACGCAAAATCATATGCATATTGCCAACAATGGAGAAGATATAATGTCTCTGTTCCAAAAGAACAATTTTCCAAACTATTTGAAAGAAGAAAAAAAAACTGCCTATGAACAGTGTTTTAAAGAGGACCTATTATGCCCTTTGGAAAAGTTGATTTTGTTTTTAGGGTCTACTAGAATAGGTTTTCACGCTTGAATGTTCAAATTTCCTCATATTCTCCATTGTTGCAGCTCCTCTCTTCCCAGTCTGTCAGTAACGCTCTGTTTAGTTCCTGTCTCTATGAAGCCCCTCCTTCCAAAAAGTGCGATGGGCTCTGATTGGTTGGCTGTGTGTTGTGATTGGTCAACCGCTTCCAGCATGTTTGGGAAATGTCACACCTCTAACCATAAATGCTTCAGCACACTATACTAACTAACTCCACCAGAACTCAACCCTTTTATTTTGCATATCCCTTGGGAGGGAATTATTTAAATGTGGAATATTGTGACGTGTTCGTTCCTGGAAGAAAACTCAAGACTATAATGGAGGCATTTCAGGGAGTTCAGAAAAAGTCTGCTCCCTTTGCAGTGACTTTGTGCTTTGTAACTGCATACCTTTTCACAACTAAAAGAACTTGGTAAAGAAAGTTGGAAATGCATACTAGGTCCTCTTTAAATCAGTCACTATTTGGTTTCATTTGGGTCAGGACGCAGAAACAGTGGTGATCAGAAATGGAAGAAGAGGTCAATAAATGTCACTCACCTGAGACCACTCCATGGCCATCCACTGTGGACACTCAAACGTGTTGCAGCTCTGTTTGCTGAACGGTCTTGGGGAGTGTGTGCACTTCCACTCCTCCACCAGCACGATCTGACCGTGAACGTCCTCCTCTACACACACCACGCTTCTCTCCTGAGAGCCCCCTCCACACGACACCGAACACGACGTCCAGGGGTTCTGCTCCCACCTGCATCAGTATTATACAATCACATCTATTGGTATTAGTAGATAAGTACTAACTTAGTAGATGAGCGGTACGTTTATGCTATGAAATATGTTGTAATGTGATAACTTTTGGAGACAAAGAGTCAATAATGTGATCAATAATACAGTAAAAACAGCAATATTGTGAAATATTATTAGTTTAAAATAACTGTTTTACATTTAGTCATTTAACAGACGCGTTTATCCAAAGCGACTTACAAGTGAGGAAATTAGGGGTTTCGCACTTTAGTTTTTGCACTTTAGTCATGGTATCGAAGGTGGAGACAGTGCTGTTCATTCACAATCCCCACCTTCAATTCCTGCCAGCGTGGGAATCGAACCAACAACCTTCAGGTCACAAGCCCGACTCCCTCAACATTAGGCCACGACTACCCCATTTTTTACCCCGTAATATATTGTTAAACATAATCTATTCCAGTGATCAAAGCTGAATTTTCAGCATCATTACTCCAGTCTTCAGTGTCACATGATCCTTCAGAAATCATTCTGATATGATGATTTGATGCTCAAGAAACATTTATGATTATATCATCAATGTTGATGATTTTTTATGATTCTTTGATGAAACGTAAATGAACACCATTTATTTAAATTTATTTCACAACATTATAAATGTCTTTACTGTCACTTTTGAACAATTTAACGGGTTTAAAATATACATTTCTTACAGACTCAAATCCTTTAAACAGTAGTGCATCTATAGCATTCAAACAACACAGACTATATTACTGTTAAATAAATAACTTTGAATGTTTCTTTAAACCATTTCAGAGCCATTTTAAATTTTCAGACATGTCAAATCAACATTCAAAGGTTGTCTTGATGAATGATGTTAAATTCTGTCATCAAAAATCAGCTGACATCACTGAGCGAAGCGAGTATCAAGACCTTGAGTGTGTTGTGATACACAGTAAATAACTTCATACCGTGGTAGAGGCTGGAAATGGTCGTAGGGCATCACTTCCTTGAAGCCATCACTGCAGAGAAACACAAACCATTAGCCCTTCAAGTCATTATCCACGCTATTATGAGTTCAAGCACAGGAAGTCTAATGCATAGCGGCTCTCTGGTTTATAGAGATTCACGCATCACTTGTGTTTTGTCACGAGGGTGAGTTGCAGAAATCGATAAGACAGAACCAACCTTTCAAGGCAGGGATCCATGTTGCACTCCTTGAGTTTGGGAGTAGGTTTGGTGTTTTCCGGGAAGCTGTGGCACAGGTGCTCCGCAACAGATTTGTTGTAACGAATGTCCATGCAATCAGCCGAATTGAGCTGATAACCTTCAGAGGCGAGACAAAGCAACATTAGCCATGTTTTATGACATCATTTTAAAGAATTAGTTCACTTTTAAATGAAAATTAGCCCAAGCTTTACTCACCTTCAAGTCATCTTTGGTGTATATGACTTTCTTCTTTCTGATGAACACAATCTGAGTTATATTAATAAATATCCTGACGCATCCGAGCTTTATAATGGCAGTGAACGGGATCAACAAGTGTGAGCTGAAGAAAGTGTCTCCATCCACATCCATCCATCATAAATGTACTCCACACAGCTCCGGAGGGATAATAAAGGCCTTCTGAAGCGAAGCGATGCGTTTGTGTAAAAAAAAATTCATATTTAACAAGTTATGAAGTAAAATATCTAGCTTCCGCCAGACCGCCTTCCGTTTTGAAATTACGAAGAAACTGCAAACTGGCATCGCGTCAGTTATACTTTTTCTGTAAGCTGAATAGGGAAGGTGTAGCGTAAGCTGTGTGTCACAATTATCAGTCAGGGTACCTGAGTCACCACTAGAGGGCACTTCACATTGGTCACTCACTCACTCACTTACACTCACATCCAGTCACACAAACTACATTTCCCAGAAGCCCCTCACCCAGTCACTGATCACCCTGCCAGCTGTAGCACATTACCTGAGTTCTGATTACTAGCACATCTGATTCACATCACACAACTATAAAAGCACCACTCACACTTCCAGTCTCCGCGAAGTATTGTTCTGCCCAGTGAAAGTGAACCCAGTCAATTTCCGTGTTTGTTTTCCTGTTTTCGATCCTGTCTGTTTTACCCGGTGTTTGATCCTTGCTGCCTGCCTCGACTACTGCCTGTATCTTTGACCACGATCCTGTCTTGCCTCCTAAATTCCTGTGACCATTGCCTGTCTGACCACATCTTTTAATAAACTGCATTTGAATCTAAACCCGCCGCCTCCTTGTTACACTGTGAGAGTGTTAAACTTTCTTCGTACGTTGAATATGAAAGGCGGTCTGGCGGAAGCTAGAAATTTTACTTCATAACATGTTAAATATGGATATTTTTTTTTTACGCTTCACTTCAGAAGACCTTCATTAACCCCCCGGACACTGTGTGGAGTACATTTATGATGGATGGATGTGATTGGAGACACTTTCTTCAGCTCACACTCGTTGATCCCGTTCACTGCCATTATAAAGCTCGGATGCGTCAGAATATTTATTAATATATCTCAGATTGTGTTGATCAGAAAGAAGAACATCATATTCACCTAGGATGGATTGAAGGTGAGTAAAGCTTGGGCTAATTTTCATTTGAAAGTGAACTAATCCTTTTAGTAGGATGCACGATAAAGCATGAATCTGCCCAAAAGTTCATGTTATATATATATATATAGTACAAGGCAAATGTTTCCTTTAATTTATTTTCAAGGTCTGAGGTGAATTAGCCTATTGCTGCTTTCAGTATGTCTATAACGGTCACGGAAAATTATACTCAAACTCACAGTAAATTAAGCACGTCATCAGATTATCATTTCCATACTTTGTATGTTGTTCCAGCCACACAAATAGAAACTGTTTAAAACGCCGATTAACATGGAAAATATACATTTTCTCGCATCTGGTTAGGACACGGTGTAGCCTTGGGGTTGTTTCAGAATTTGCATTGACTTCATTTTGTTGTTAAGTCTGTGCATGTCCGCGGACTCTCCATTCTTTTAGCATGGTGGATTTTTGACCTCATTTTGTTTAGATGTAATACGATTACTGAATGTTGTTGCTGTATGGCCAGAAGGAATCATGCCGTACTCTAGGTTTTTGAGAAACTCTGTCACAGACTTTTTCACCGGCACTTTTCCTTCCGTCGACTTACATTCAAATGTGTCAGATCGGAAGCTCGTGGAAAAAAATCCAAACATTGGATACAAAACCGAAAATTCAAGTTTGGTGAACTCTGAGCCGCGAATTCGCATCACGTGACGAAGTGCGACCAGTAGAAGATCGATTCGTCGCGGCACGACCTCTTGGCTGAATTAAAAGAATGATATTTTTGCAGTAAAGTCGAGTAGGTTGTATATTTGTACATTTTGAATGTATTACTATACGTTACGTTGAATTCATGTTTATAAAAAAAGACGCTGTAGACCGTGATGTATCACAACCATTGAGGCATCTGATGAAATTTCGCAAATTTCCACGGCTTAACTCTCACGTAAAGTTTGCATATTGCTTGTGTGGCTCGACTTCATGGTTTATTTTTCTTTAACACCAGTTGCTTGCAAAATGATTAATTTGCCTGATAATTTGCTGATGCAGGCACTTCAAAAGTCTTGATTTTTTTCGAAAGTCAACATTTGTCGCATTTATAATTGTTGATTTTAATTTTTAGTGTTTTATTTTCAATTTATTTAGACAAAAAAGAAGTTAGAAATATAATTATTTTCAGATTATTCTCATATCAATATCAAACAGAATTGTAATTTGAAAGCATCATAGAGTAGGTGTGCTGAACGAGTGTATTCAAACTACTGTGAATCATTGAAAAAGGCGATGTAAAGCTCTTACCCCCTCCACAGGTGACGGAGCAAGGGAAAAAGTCCGTTTCCCTCCACTGGTAGCGAATGGGCTGGTAGAACATAAACTGCATCATAGTGTCTTTAGGGCCAGCATACTTCACCTGAGGAGAACCGAAATTCACTTCTAATGTGTCTGATCATTTACTTTTAATAGTCACATTCATAATCACATCACAAAAAGAGATTGGTTTTATAAAGCAAATGATTTTGACATGTATAATGAGCAGGGAATTTACTCAAGGGGCCAACTCATGATTTCCATATGAAATGCAGCATGCATCATCTGCCACTGAATATCCTCTAGTCTTGATTTCTGGAGCTGCGATGATGAGTTAAATACTGTTTGCATGCTGCTGCAATTAACCAGAGTAATGAGTCATGTTCGATTATTGTAAAGCCCCGGTGTCGAGACTAATCACGGCTCTTCAGGTCGTCAGATGAGAAAGTCTAGCATGATTGCAATCATATTGTGCTGTTGACAGTTTCACGTGGAGAGTAAACACTGATTCTCTCTGCTGCTTTAAAACCATCACGAAGTGTGCATGAAACTTTCATTGCTATTCAACACGCATCAAAAACCCTAAAGCAGGTTCATGATGGAGCAACAGCTTATATTTGTGAGAATGATATGACTTTGTTTTTGATATATAATAAATCTATATATTTGTATAATAATTTATTTATGTATGTATATACATATATAGAAACTATAATATAATTATATATTATATTATTATCAAATAATGATAATATATGATTTAATTTATAATTCAAATGATATTATACAAGCCTGTTATATAAGAATGTAACTTCATATTATATATATATATATAACTATATAATATATAAATATATAAATATGCATAAATATATATATATATATATATATATATATATATATATATATATATATATATATATATATATGGTAATTATAATACTATATATATATATATATATATATATATATATATATATATATATATATATAATATTTTAAAATAAATATTAATAATTTATTTTATAATATTACTAATACATAATAATTAATATAAAATATAAAATTGTGTGTTAATAATTGTTGATTAAACATCAAACAAACTTAAATAAGTTATA
>CM076085.1:43265000-43362500 GCA_038088235.1 Zacco platypus | reverse complement strand
CAATGACAATTATTGGCACATCATAAAAGACCCATCATATCTACAACGTCTCCAAGTTGTTAAATATTGAATTACAGCAATAAGAAATGTTTCTTCATCCAATCAGAATGATTTCTGAAGGGTCATGTGACACTGAAGAATGAAGTAATGATGCTGAAAATTCAGCTTTGATCACACACTCAAAAAAATATTTCAGTCTAAACATAAGTTTTATGTAATTTAATTACATAGCAATTTTCCATCCATTTGGATTACTTAGTTTTAACATAAACAAACTAATAAACTTAATGTGATTCATATTTGTCAGTCATACGTACATGAAATAGGTAAGATTTATGTAATAGTTGAGTATATGAATAGTGAGAGATTAAATGTCTTTTATCTTCAGTTGATTTCATCAGTTGTAGTTCTTGTGTTTCTGTGTCCTTCAGTGATTCTGCTTGTTAACAGCAGGTGTTCATCATTAATACTCAATCATCACTTAATGATCTCATTAACTCTGACACTGCTTCAATGGTACTTTAACTCAGTAGTGCGCACACACATGACCACTAAACAGTGTTAATTAACCTGGGCATTTTTCTGTGAACTATTATATAAATCTTACCTATTTCATTTACATATGACTGACAAATATGAATCACATTAAGTTTATTAGTTTGTTTATGTTAAAACTATGTAATCCAAATGGATGGAAAATTGCTATGTAATTAAATTGCATAAAACTTATGTTTAGACTGAAACATTTTTTTGAGTGCAGAAATAAATTATATTTTTAAAGTTATTAAAAAAGGAAAACAATTATTTCAAATTGTAATAATATTTCACAATATTACAGTTTTTACTGTATTTTTGATTAAATAAATGCAGCCTTGGTGAGACTTCTTTCAAAAGCTTCCAAACTTTTGACAGCTACTGTATTTTTCTACCCTTTTAAGGTATTATCTGTCTTTTGGCATTCATTATGTGAGCTTTGGGAGAGAGCAATCTTCAGGTCACTCAACCCCATTTTTGAAACATCTGACAAGTCAAACACCCACTAAATGCCCCGTAGTTCCCGGCGGAGAGCTCGTTTGCGACCAAAAAGGAGTAATGCGCAGGTTATAGGGTTTAGATATCGGTGTGTGTCGTTTGAAATGTGGTTTTCGACACAACGGAAGTGTGTATTTGTGCGAGTGTGTGTCCATCGGATGTGGAATGGTACTTTGGGATTGGACTTCAGCGTACTCCGCGTGTCCGTTATGGAAGTCTGCTAGATTACTGGCTCCGTCTCCATCGTGCTGGGCTCACAGCCACCACAAATTAGCCTGCATGAACACTTCATTCTTCTGCGCTATCCTAAAGTTCCCTCAAACCTCTTAGCATTTGCCAGTCCCACTCAGGTAATAGGAAATCTCTCTCTCTCTTTTCTTTTTTTTTTGCGTCTTTCAGGCTAGATAGAAATATAAAATCCATATGCATTCCCACACTGTGCTGCTACACCAGGCGACTGTGTCAAATACTGTTTGGCCGTGTCACTGTGGAGGCATTGTGAAGTTCAGACTATATTGCAGATGTTGGAAGAGCTCTTTGGAAATACCTCTGATGACTTTCTGAGAGAGGCAAAGATGGATTAAAATGCCCAAAACAAAACAACAATAACATAGGGAAAAATATGAACTATAACAAATGATAGAGTCGAAGGTGGAGAATGCAGTTGAAGTTATCCCATTTAATTAAAATATTTGCTAATATAATAATCCTTTTTGAAACGTAACATATTCAGTTAAATAGTAAATTCCTATATAAAGAACTGCTCAAATGTGGATGAATCTCACAAAGCCTTTCAAATACACATTTGGTTGATATTTCAACTAAACATACGAGAACAAGGAGCAAGACAAACATAATGACTGACAGGTGATAATCAGGGTTGGGGAGTAACGAAATACAAGTAACTTAGTTCCGTATTTGAAATACAAAATTTGAGTAACTGTATTTCATTACAGTTACATTTTAAATGCGTGGTAATCAGATTACAGTTACATCTGAAAAGTGTTTTAGATTACCAAAGTGATTACTTTGAGTTTTAATGTCATTTAAACAGCAATTGGTGATTCTCTGACTCTGACAGTCTGAAAAAGCGGAGTTAAGTTTCATGTTTTCGACTGTTTTCATGTTTTGTGATAGTTGTTTGTGAGTCATTTTATAATTCACTCGTCACTGCAACTTTTTCTCACAATTTGTTTTTTTTCCCTCACAATTGTGAGTTTGTATTTCACTTCTTTTTCTCAGAATTGCGAGATTTAAACTCACAATTGCAAGTTATAAAGTCAGAATTGGGAGATATAAACTTGCAATACTGACTTTTTTTCTTGCAATTGTGAATTTAGTATGTGAGTTTATATCTCATAATTCTGACTTTTCTAAATATTGTGAGTTTATATCTCATAATTCTGACTTTTATCAATATTTTAAATTTATATCCCATAACTTTGACTTTTCTCAATATTGCGAGTTTATATCCCATAATTCTGACTTTTCTCAATATTGTGAGTTTATTTCTCATAATTCTGACTTTATAACTCGCAATTGCAACTTTATATCACGGAATTCTGAGGAAAAAAGTCAAAATTGTGAGATAAAAACTTGCAATGACCTTTTTTGTGTTTGTTCCACACTTATTAGTATTCCAAAGTATTCTAAAGTATTTAGATTAAGTTACTAAACTTGAGTAATGTAACGAAATACGTTACGAATTACATTTTAAAGCATGTATTTTGTAATTTGTAATGAAGTACATTTTAAAAGTAACCTACCCAGTCCTGGTGATAATTATATGAAACCATAGAAACAAAAGGGAGATAATCGGTAACCAAGGAAACAAAAAACTAAACAGAGCAGAGAAACAGGAACTAAGAGAATCAAAACAGAATATAAAAGTTCATCGCTGTGACACTATAGTTGTCATGACAATCATGTTACAAAGCAATACATTACCAAATAAATAAATAACTAGTGGTTAAAAACATTTCTTTTCATTGAAATAAAGCTGAGATGAAGTAAAATAAAATATAGATATTAATTGAAAAAATAGAGATGTTGCTTTTGCAATAAAATGAAACAAGTATAATCAAATGTGCTAAAATTAAAACTAAAACTGAAATAAAAATAAATTAAACAAAAAAAATTATATTTAAAAAAAACTAAAGCAAATGCACACAATGAAATGACAAAAAAATGAACATGAAAAATAAAAATACAAACTAATTCAAAATATTAATGAAACTACAATAGAAAAAATAAAATTACACTGAAATAAATAAAAACGGTATAAAAGCTGGTTCACTTTCTTCAGGAGAAATATAATTTCTCACATTTTCAGTTGATTTCAGAAACTCTCTCTGGAACAAAAACTAGAGAGTGTGGAAAAACTAGCAACTCCTCGACAGCTAAATGTCATCATACTAACTCTCGAAACACTATGAGACACGATTATAATTGCACTGTAAGGTCTCGTCCTGTGGCAGAAAGCTGGATTAATTCATTAAAGAAATCCTTTTCGGCCTTTGACTCGTGTTTAATGGCTTCTAACTGCCAGAATAATGAGACTTCATACGTGATAGTTTTATGTCAAGTCAAGGATTAGAGCCAGAAGCTGTGAAACACCTCAGATCTTTGTATAAAGTCAACATGCACAATCTCACCAATCACGTCTGGTCCCTTGGCTGTGATTCTGAGGCCTCTGCTCCCCATCGGCACTTCCATCACCGTCTTCATGGCTGCAGAAGAAGAATCAAAACCCAGTCATTTAAACACATAATTCAGCGACTGCATCCTAGCATGAGATATGCATCTTTCTGATAAGATGATTTTAGCTGCAGTTTAAAAAAAATAAAGGGGGTAGTCGTGGCCTAATGGTGAGGGAGTTGGGATTGTAACCTGAAGGTTGCTGGTTCGATTCCCATGCCGGTGGGGATTGTGAATAAACAGCACTCTCTCCACCTTTGATATCATGACTAAAGTGCCCTTGAGCAAGACACCTAACCCCTTATTGCTCCCCTTGTAAGTCGCTTTGGATAAAAGCGTCTGCTAAATGAATAAATGTAATGAAAAGACATAAATGATACCTTTTAACAAGTTGCATATTACTAGAACACTGGCTATTAATTATTTGGATGCACTTGGATGGGATAAATGCAGAGCACAAATTTCGAGTATGGGTCACCATACTTGACAATACGTCACGACTGTATACTAAAGTGTTACCACTCACTTTTTTAAAACAAAAATTGATTGAAAGTGCAAAAAAAAAAACAATTTTTTTATTTTTAACCTCTTAACACTTCAACACGCCAAGCCATCCAAAGTTGCGAATTTAACTTATGCACAAAATTGGAATATTGCATAAAATGTGTTCAGGGGAACAAAATAGTCACTTCCGGGGAAATTGATCCTTCGCCAAGACCCGCCCCTGAATGAACATCAGAAGGAATGTTGTTTCAAGCGCGGAAAGACGTGAGGACACACAATTTATCAAGTTCACCAACGTTAATCTACTAACTCCCCTGACTGCTTTGACGGACAATATGGCGGATTCAGGGTTATGATTGGTCGGATCGCCTGTCAATCAAACTGTTTGCGACGAAAAATATCTGTAAAAAAAAAAAAAAAGGAAGTCGCTGCAAACTCGCTGTCATGTTATCTTGCGTTCGGAAGTAGATGCCTGGTGTTTCGTGACGCAATCAGGTGAGACTGTTCTGCGATGAAATTATACCAAACCATTTTGATGACAGACTTTGACTCAGGCAATTTCAGAGATGGTGAGGTGGTGTGTGATTGGATATCCAATCGCATCCTTTGTTGAGGCAAAGTCATTGTAATGAGGAGTCAGCGAATGAGATCCAATCGCAAGCTTTTATTTACAACCGTAGTCAAAACAGGCGATGGTCAAATACCAGCAAACAGGAATGTCAGGCAGATGGATCGGGGCCGGCGGCAAAACAACACAGTCCAGTAACAATAAGCAATGAGTTCAGAGGGCAGGCAGATAAACAACAAAGACGGTGACACAGGCAGGATGAAGAAACAGGCAGACTAGACAAGAATATAACGCTCAGAAATGTTAAACACCAGGAACTAACAAGACCTCGCACATGAGTGTGTGTGCAGGGTGTTTAAATAGTGCGATGTGATTAACAGCAGGTGTGGATGCAATCAGTCCAGGAATGAAGGCTTATGGGAAATGTAGTATTTGTCTGCGTGTGAATGTCTAAGGTGGATTGTGGGAAATGAAGTCCAGTAGTGAGAGAAGCAGTTCGGGGTGTAGTGCCCTCTAGTGGCGGTCACGGGCACTCCAGCTGATAACCCTGACAGTCATGTTTGCATGCCTGCATTTTTAGAATTTATCTTGGCATTTCGTTTTTTTATGCGATATCCCAAAATTCTAGTGTTGAATGACATACAGAATCCAACAAGTGCAATATGCAGTGCTTCACTCCAAACACAGATCAGAAATACAGCATCCCTCACAGCTCATGTCAGTATCCATTGTGCACATAAATACAGTCATTACATTTGAGAGTAAATTAATTGCAAACACACAGACACTGCAACTCTGACACGCTTAATGTGTCCGACCTCTCTCCATAAAAAACATTTGTGGCTACCCAGTGTACTGCGGAAAAAGAAAACCCACCAATTTCCAGCTCAGTAAACAGAAAACCACAATAGAGAGCAGCCTGAGTGCTTTCAGTTATGGTTGGATAGAGAGCGTTCTGTAAAAGCAAGCGTAACGGGGGTAATGGAGAGAATGGGGTGGGATACAGGAAATCTATCCAGTTACTCATCTCTACTACATTTTTATTCTTTATTTAGATTTCTTATACAAAGAGACTTATGACGGGGATAATCCCCGAGAGCTGAGTTAAAAATTCTGTCATTATTTACCCCACTCATGTTTTTCCAAACCTGTGATAGAACAAAAAAAGAGAGAAGGGATATATTTTTTGGAACTGGTTTGGATATGAGAATGAGTAAATAACGAAAGAATTTTCTCTTTTTTTGGAAATTTTTCCTTCATAGGGAAAAATGGTGATTCACAATCGTTCTTTGACAGGAATATGAACATGCATGATAAAAAAAAACCCATAAATGATATTTTTAACTATGACAAAAATATCAAAAAGCAAAAATTGTGATATTATAATGCAATATTAGTTATCAGTTGTGGCATTGTTTCACTTTTGATTAAAAGTTTTATCAAAACTTAGTCTGTTTGGTTACCTAAGAGTATGTTTGACATAAAATATGAGAAAACTATGAAAAATCTATGTAAATATCACTCACACACAGTATTACTCGTGTCACATGATCCTTCAGAAATCTGAAGTTTGATGCTCAAGACTTTTGCTGCTTAATATATTTGTGGAAACAGGATACTGTCGTCACATAATGACAGAATTTTCATTAATTTTTCATGAAAGTGACCAAATGGTGAATCATTTCTTGTGTGAACATGAACCATTTCCTATAAATGCAAATTCTTAACATGCTAGCTATGAATTTATCCACAACAAGGCAAAGGAATCAGCCAATTTATTCAAAAAATGTTAAAAATGGCTGTAATTTTCACCACAGAACGCACCTCATTTGAGATGTGGAGCGAATGCTCATGATTTTCTGAAGAGAATTACAAAAATGACAGTCCGTCTGTTGTGCATGTCTTATAGCCCTTAGAGATTTTTAATGGACAAATAAATGAACTAGTGAGAAAGTAAAAAGTCCACAGGGCCAAAATGCCCAACAGCAGCCCAAAGCAGCTCTCTTAATAACTTCTTTAACACTTTTAACGGAGACACTTTGGGGTCAAAAATAAAGTGAGCGGCTTGTGTAGATGTGAAGTGCTAATGGAGTTTATTGCATTAGCAGGAATTAATGTAGGAAAAGAGCTGTTTTTCCCTTCACTCTGCAATGCTTACCGCATCCAGCAATTAAAGGGCTTGGAAATGCGCCAACGTCACGGGAGCCCAAAATGTTTACTTTTGGAAACATATATAGAAAGCACTGGAATTTATTGGTGTAATGAAAAAAAAAAGAAGTTTCAGACACCAGTCAGTTGTAAACAGGGCAAAAAATGGCCAAACAATGCTGCGTTTCAAATTTTCCAATAAAAAAACCCAAGACGTAATTACTCTCGCTTTAAAAATAACCCAACCATGCAAGTGTGACTTCAAATTTGTTTATTACGATGAAGAAAAAAGTAATCTAACGTGGCTAACTGCTCCACAAAGATGCATCGACCCGCAAGTAAAATTAAAATCACACACACGTACCCACAATGCATCTGCGTTTCTCTCGCTCTCCCTTCAAGAATGTAGAAATGAGTCACTGCCGAGTAAAAGGAATGAATTATAAGAGCCAGAGGCTCATTAGGAGCTTTATTGCATTTTAATATTAACAGATCCATGTGACGCTCTGGAATCCTGACCGTCATCCAGCCCGGATTGAAGTCCTTTGGGGAATGACCTATCCGAACACCGGACTTCCATCTGGAGACCTCATGATGGCTCTACGACTTACGAGAAGCCTACGTGTCAGTGCCATGCATGTGAATTATTAGAGAGACGGCTTTTATTAAAGAATGCATAACTTGTTTGGATCGAGTTACCTCGTTCTTGGTTTAACAGGCTTTGAAAATGAATAGCATGATTGTGTGAAAACGTCTTGGTTAGGAGAAAAGTTCCAGTCGCTCCGGCTCTGCTCCAAAACCTAGTAAGTTGCCTTGATTTCTGAAGTCAGGCACCATCGCCAAGGCAGCATCAACCTAAACCATTCCCATTTGGAATAATCTATGCCGGTTAGAGATGCACCAACGTATGAGCTAATGATATTTATCGGACGCTTTTTTATCAGCATCGGCATTGGCGTATCGGCTACAGCATGAAAAAGGCAGATACCGAAGGTTTTAATGAACTGAGTTGTATAATGTCGGTTGTATAATTCAACGTTTTTCTCTGTTTATGAGATTTAACCCTTGTGTTGTGTTACGGGTCAATTTGACCCATTTAGATTTTCAAGTTGTTGGAAATACTGGTTAACCTGTTTTTTTTCCTTGATATTTTGCAACTTTTTCTCATTTATCATCATGAACACGCATGCAAAGTTTCAACATGCTGGTGTTTTTTGACATATACAAACAAAATGACTGTTACGTTCGTGATGTTCGCCGGGTCAATTTGACCAGCATATTTTAACGCTCTAAAGCAGCTGTACTGACCCAAAATAATAACATTTCTTGGTTATATTTTGCTATTTTATTTTTTTACTACCTTATGAAGCTAAAAATGAGGTTTTCCACACTTATTTCAACACAGAAAAATGTTTTAAGCAGCAGCATGTGTGTGAAGATCATATCCAGAAAACACACACTTGCTCATCATGTCAGAAGAAACTTCTTGACTTTATGAAATGAGTTTACAAAACAGTCAACTTAGGAAAAGTACATATTTTCATTATACAGCTACATTTAATTGTTCAGTTATGATGTTCTAAGAAAAAAGAAAAGTTAAAGAAATGTATTTATTGTATTTAAAAATGTACTGTTTATTTTCAAATTTTGTCAAAACAAAACCGTTTTAAAAAATGGTTAAAAAACATTTTCATTAAATCATATCTTCAGATATATATTTTTTGGAATATTTGACAAATGTTGATATTAAAAGTTTACAGTTTGTACCTGAATCTCTGTTGTTTTTCATAGTGTGATTTTTGAGGAATTGTATTGAATCCAATTAGGGTCAATTTGACCCGCTCCATAACGAGTGGACACAGAAATCCAACAGCACATAAGGGTTAAATACACGTCATAACAAAATGAAACCTGTACAACGAATAGCAGGACAACCGACGGAACTGTCACTGTCCAGATCGGGCCAGTGCTGCGTCGTCACAAGCGTTTATCCTTTGCACGTGTTTTTAAGCTTTACCAATTTCAATATTCAAGTGCAATAAACAGAACTCAATAGGGCGTTTCACACTTAGTTAATAGTTAACCCTGGGTTATTCTTAACAGAATCCAGGGTTATCTTGCTATACTGCTCATAATTTACCCAGGGTTAACAATTAATTCTGGGTATTCATAACGTTTCACACTATACATTCCTAAACCCTGGGTTAACGTTCTTATTTGCATATTTGCGGTGTCCATGTCATTGATTGGATAAACGAAGCACATGACCTGTTAGCTCTAGCATCCTCGTATTGCCGACTATTCTATCGAGTTTATTCTGGATGGACATTTCAGACTAATGAAACGGTCTCTTCTTCACTCAAATTGCATTTTCTGTCAGCATTAGACATTTTTCCTCTCAAACGCTGAATTTGCTGTGTATAATGTGCAGTGTTTCCGTGACTGTCCAAAGCAGACAAATAGGAGTACGCGACTGTTTGACAAATCCTCATCGTTTCACACTTTGGCACCAGAATATAGGGTTAAAGGGTTAGTTCACCCAAAAATTAAAATTCAGTCATTAATTAGTGTCGTTTTACACCCGTAAGTTCTTCGTTCATCTTCAGAACACAAATTAAGATATTTTTGATGAAATCCGATGGTTCAGATAATTTACACTTTCAGATGAACAGAAAGATACTAAAACATATTTAAAACAGTTCATGTGAGTACAGTGGTTCAACCTTGATAATATAAAGCGACGAGAATACTTTTTGTGCGATAAAATAACAACTTTTCAACAATATCTAGTGATTTCGAAACACTGATTCATGAAGATTTACGAATCTTTAGTTTTGAATCAGTGATTCGGTTCACGTATCAAACTGCCAAAATCACGTGAACTACTAAAATTGCGAAACACTAATGACGTAACGAAGCCTCGTTTACTGAAATCATGTGAATTTGGCGCTCCGAATCACTGATTCGAAACAAACGATTCGTAAAGCTTCATGAAGCAGATATTGTTGAAAAGTCATTATTTCTTTGCACAAAAAGTATTCTCGTCTCTTTATAATATTAAGGTTGAACCACTGTAGTCACACAAACTGTTTTAAATATGTTTTAGTATATAAACACTGATGTCTACCATCGCGATCAAAATACAGCAAACTACCGTTTGAAACAAACGTGGCGCGTCACGGTTGTATCAATTGCATCTTATTCCACTAGGTGGCGACAAGTGACTGTTAAATTTATTAGTCATTGAATCATTCATTTAAAATATTTGTTCAAAAACACTGATTCATCCAGTAATGAAACAAGTATTTATTGAATTCATTCAAAACCATTTTTTAAATAATTCATTCAAACATTTTCCATGAATTACAGTCCAGCAATTTATATTTAGTCAGAACCTCTAGTAAATTACATGTTATTTTGTTTGGTTGTATATTCAGAATCACGTGAGAATCGTGATCTCTATTTGAAACCAAAAAAAATCGTGTTTCTCATTTTATCCACTCCCATTTAGGAACTCCCATTATAATCAACGAAGCCGTCTACGCTGTGCTATGAATCTCTTATTGCTGGTTACAATGAAAGGATTCGCAAGCATGCAGAACTCACACTGAACAAAAACCCAGCCATTTTGAGGGGATTCTGAACTTAAACACATCTGATTGGCCATTGCGTTCTCAAGCTCAACAGATATGTCTGTGATTGGCTGCAAAGCTCAACACTGTAAAAACATGTTGTAAATAGAAACCTTTGATGCATTTGACATTTTTAAAGATTCATTTTGATGGCCGCCAAAATATTTTCAGCTTTGACATCACAGGGAAAAAGATATATTCAAATAGAAAACAGATATTTTAATATGCATTTAATATGTCACAATCTCACTGTATTTTTGAGCACACAAATGCAGCCTTGTTCAGCATAATAAAGCCCAAACTTTTGACCGGGACTGTATATTTTAATTAACTTGTCTCGTGTCATCCACCTCACAATGCACTTTTCCTCAAAGGATACATGGGACGTTGCCAAAGGTATCTTAGAAGGCAGCACAGTCATTCTACCCACGCTTTGGAAAAGGCTATGCGTGGGGAGTGTGCTTACGATTTTACGGTTTTCGTTTTGGAACAGAGCCATAATCAGAGCCGTTTGAGCATATTGCTGTAAGACAAAGGAATTTTTGGATAAGGAAAAATCCTCTGCAGCCATCAAACACAAGACACTGCAGAATCAACCAAAACCAATATAAAACTCAAGGCAAGAATGCTGTAAAGTGCCACAGAAATAGCTTTGCGCTCCTCGGCCTGGCATGTTTAAAGGCAACATTCTGCGTGCAGAAATAAAAATTAGCTGTCTTAATTAATTTGGGGTGTGGTTGCTACATAAAACAGTTTGGTTATTTGATATTTTTAAACAGACGTGATTTCAGCAATGGCATCCTGCCTAAAAACCAAACGCCTGCCCAGCAGACAGAAACACAAACTGAGTATTTGGGTAATAATGTTAAATAAATGACAACTAGCTATTTACAAGCAAGAGCCACAGCGTGAAGTGTGTTATTTCTCACAAACGGACATGCTTTAAAGGGAATCATAACTCTATCTTCAGTCCCAGAATGCAAACAATCCGACTGCTGGCAATCGTATAAATTAAGCAGGCTAATAAAGCTGCCAATGCCTGCACTAACCGAAGACCACAGGGAATGTAAGACGGTCTAAAACACAACCGTTTATGGCTTTAGTGTTTCTGAACCTTGAGGATTATTTGATTCGATACAGCAACAAACTTTAAGAAAAAGGGTATCATGTAGAATCGTGCAGAGGTTAATAAAAGCAAAATCATCATATGGCTTAGTGTGATCATCAAATGGCGCTGTGTGTTTTCAGCGCATGAGAGTGTTCTTCAACATATGCGAAGCTCATGATCCAGAGCTTTCAGTGTCTCTGATCAGATCAGTTCACAGTAAATACTGCTCTACATGAACTCATCTCTTCATCCGCTCTGAGTTCGGGTCACTTATCCACCATATTCCTACGCTGTTGTTGTTTCGTTCAAACATTATGGGCCGTGGCAAGCAAACTTTGGGACGAAATGAGAAATAAAACGAGGATCAGTATCGGCGTGGCGTTTCCAAGATGGCGAGAGCTTTACGACAAACTTTGACTCGACAGAGACGGCGCTCTCGCACGTTATTAGACGTGGTAAGCTAATGTAGGATACATAAGACTAATCAATGTTATATAGAAGTGTTAGAATATCATCAGTATGATACTGTAATGTTGATCTAGATTACTGTTAAGTCTCATACAAACTAATATTAAACATTGCAACTCTCAACTCACTCAAACACAGTTTAGTATGATAGTGAAACAGCACTGCGTTACCTCACAGTTTTAATTCATCAAATAAACTGACCTGTATGAGTAGTGTTTCAGCACTTGTGAGTAGTTCGGTAGAATGAAATGTCCTCGTTTCTTTATATCCCGCGTGTGACACTGATATCTGTCTCTCATTAGTAATCGCGCCCGTGATTCTCGGCCCCGCCCTCCTTCACACCACAGTCATGTTAAAACATGCATTCACTCATCCATAAACATTATTAGAGGCATCGGCATGACGACGAGTTCCATGATTCCACTCAATCACTGCGTCATCAATCTATGCCTTTATTATTGTTTTGAAGAGTTTAGTGTATTTTTTCCCCCCTAATGGCGAAAAAAATACATATTGTGCCTTTAATGGGATATATCGCACATTAAATAAGGAGAACAGACCACAAATGTGCAGTATATGTCATTTTTTCATACTATTACAGCAAAATGCAAAGGGAAAAATGAAAATAATCTCGAGGAAAAGATCGCAGCGACTGAAAAGAGCTCTTGCTTAGATATTCTTGTTATTTCACGAGTTCAAACTTACAAATAATCAGATAATTAGTATGCATATTTGGCGTGCTGTCCGAGGAGAGGGCTCCGAACCCAGAGTGCTCCCCCCGTATTCTGGTTTAGGAAGTAACCAGGCAAGTGTGTGGAGACGGGGTCGTGGAGGGATGCTGAAACTGTCCAAAAAAGCGTAGATGAGTCGGCTGCGTCAATATATATATATAGGTCTCAGCTCATGCTGATTGGGTAGACAGGTTGATTGTGGGTTGGAGTGATGTGATGATTAGTTAGAAGATTTGAACGTGCTCCTCCCGAACTTTGTTAATAAAACATCATAACATGTCGTTAAAATACCAACCGTTACGTTTTTCTCATGAAACATGAAGGAAAATTGACAGCGCAACCATATGATTTGAAATGATTTGTTTCAGTTTTTTTGAATGGAAGTTTCCTAAACCGGAAGTGCCTCCCATAATTCAAAACGCAGTAGGCTCTTCAGGAATAAGGTGGATTACGTGCACTTGGGAATGCAACATGCATCAACCATTTCCCCAAACTTGTAACTAGTGTAGAGAAGCTTTAAGGTTTTTCTGCAAAGCTTGACAATTTAACAGTTGAAAATGAAGAAATTAAGACAGCTATAAATATTAAGATCAAAACTGTCAAAATGCGTTAATGCATTTGGTACCTACGTTCTTCAGGTGACACAGGGGGCAGCGCCTGACCTCGGACCAGTCGGCAGGTGGAACCGTCTCCAGCGCACACGCCACAGTTGTCCTCTTTAGCATTGCTCCCCAGTTGTCTGTCACAGCCAACTTCCTGTAATAAATGACAAAGGAATCACTCAGAAAAGGCAAAATGTGACAGAATGGTTATAGAATGCTAGCTGAGTCACAAAAAATGACACGAGACTTTCCAAATTAGGCTCATTATCCACTGCAGAATTTTGTAGCGAACATTTTCCTGATTCATCCCCAGAGTAGAAACCTGATTTCTGTGGGACCTCAACCAAAAAAACATGCTTCCTCCATAACACAACAGAAACTGAGTATAAAATGGCTGGTGTACAGCTCCGAACTACAATGTTTAAGCTCTAACTAGCATCATAAAAATTCATGGACAGCCAACATAGAAAACTTAAGAGAATACGGAATCATTTTTCACAGGTTTTCATCCCTTGCTCCCTCATCCCTCAAGTTCGCTCCCAGTATCTTCAATATTTACCCAGAAATCTGTGCTGCTGACAGTGATGCTCTGCGAAAAAAATCTGCCATCTGTGTAAGAAAAGCTGCCCAGTTTTAATGCAAAATTCTGTTTACACTAGCAGGGCAGAAAGGAAAGTCGCCAGAGAAAGCAAACAGCAGTAGCTCTGGTAAACAAGTACAAGTAAACAGACAAGCTTCATTTACACCAATTTACCTAACACTCACACGGGCTGAGGTCAAAATAGGTGCAACGCAAGAAAAGTTTAATCAACACTGTAGAATTCAGTCACCCTGCAGCTCTGCTTTGAATTCTGATGATTGTACATGGCTTGGTTAGAGCTTATTGTGTTTCTTTGCTCTGGGCCAAATGGAAAGCTGAAAGTCTACTGAAAACATTCGGAGAACTCAGAGAAAGTTCCCCAAAGTGAAAGTTTTTTTTTTTTTTGTGGAACAGAAAATGAAAAGTTTAGTAGAATATATGGTGCTTTTGCGAATAAAACTAAATTGAATGTAGATGGACACTATTGAGCAAAAAGCAGAAACAGCTCCATAAAAGACTGCACCAAGTCTTCCCAAAGCCAGCTTTGTGTGAGGATTAGATAAACACTAAATACAATTAAATGTAATGTAGCTCTGGTGAAATCTCATAACACTAAATTCATACTCTACCTATTGAAATTGGCACGTCGCATTCAGTTCTGAAACACGCAAGAGCAATGTCAAACCTGGCACAACATGCCATTTAAGTGCCATTTTTAAATATATTCAAGACCACAAAAGGGATGTTTTTTTTTAAGATTTTCAGTGAATTATGACTTGTCCCAGCCTGTTCCTCACACAAAGCTAATGAGGACTTGGAATATTGTGCACAAGTCATGTGGACTACTTTCATGGAGAAAAAAGAAAGTCATCCGTATTGAGGTTAAAAATACATGAGGGTCAATGGTGGCACACTAGATGATTTCACACTGAGGACCGTTTTCATTATTCCTCCTATAACTATTGGCGGAAGTAGCCATGTTTAGGCATTTTCACACCGCAGGAAGGAACAATTTTAGGAATGGCTTTTGGGGTGAATAAATTAGCTCCTACATCAGAGCAGCTCAATTGACCCTTCATTGGGAGTTTGATTGACAGGCGATCTGACCAATCATGACCCCGAATCCGCTATTTTATCTGACAAAGCAAAAGGATGATGAGCATCAGCTGCGCAGTCTTGTATCTCTCAAGGAGAACCTCCGGAAGCATAAAAGAGGTCGACGACAGTGAAGGACTAGAGAGGACCAGGCCTGGATTTTCTGGATTTTCGGCGGACATTAAACGTAACTTTAATAATAAAATAAACAAATAATAAAACAAAAGTAAAAGGGCGGCAGATCCTCCCGGCGACTGCCGCCCACACAAACATAATAAAACACAAAATAAAATCCAGGCCTGGTCCCCTCTCATCCTTCACTGTCGTCGCTCCTCTTTTATGCTTCCGGAGCTCCTCCATGAGAGATACGAGACCGGTGCAGCGCGCAGCTGACACTCATTATCAATCACGTCACCGGCCTCTCGCCGTTCTCTCACTGCTCTCGCCCGCCCTGCTCGTCACATACCCCCATCGCCCCTCGCAGGCCGGGGGGGGGTACCCACGAGACTGCGCTCTACTCCCCCCGGGGGCCAGTCTCGGTGGCCGCAGCACCTGGGGGTAAGGGCAGACGAGACGAGAGAAAAGGAGACGGAAGCACAAGGAACGACAAAGACGAGAGAGGGGAGAGAGGAGAAAAAAAAAAATCTTGGTCCGGTTCACGGACACACTGCCGCTCGGTCCTCAGCCAGCCGAGAGGCTCTTCCTCGCGGTGCCATGCGATGTAACTGGACGCTCGGTGGACGGCATGATCCTCCTCCACCCTCTGTAGCTCCTCTGGCTGAGGGTAGCCGGCAGTGAGTCCCCCGTTCCCTGCTCCTCCCCATTAAGGCGGCAGGCAGCAGGCTTCGGCCCCTGGCGAACGGTGGTGACTCCTCCGCTCCCTCCTGGACGGCAGCCATGTCACCTCATCCCAGGAGCACGGCAGCGAGCTCTCCGTCCTACCGGTTGCTCAGTCGCTCCAGCACCATGCCTCGTCACATGCTGGAGCGATTGATCTACAGCGTGGGACGGAGAGCTCGCTACCGTGCTCCTGGGTCGAGGTGGGGTGGCCAGTGTCCAAGAGGGAGCGGAGGAGTTGCCGCCGTTCGCTGTGGGCTGGAGCCTGCTGCCGTCCACCATTGGGGAAGAGTAGGGAACTGGGGTCTTGCTGCCGGCTGCCCTCAGCCAGAGGAGCCACCGCCAGCCGCCAAGGGGCCGAGACTGGCCCCAGGGGGAGTAGAACGCAGTCTCGTGGGTACCCCCACGATGGGGGTATGTGACAAGCAGGGTGGGGTGAGAGCCATGAGGGAACGGCGCAAGGCCGGTGACGCGAGTGATGACGGTCTTGCATCTCTCACGGAGGAGCTCCGGAAGCATAAAATGGGAGCGACGACAGTGAAGGACGAGAGAGGACCAGGCCTGGATTTTATGTTGTGTTTTATTATGTTTGTGTGTGCAGATGTCGCCGGGAGGGTCTGCTGCCATTTACTTTCGTTTTGTTGTTTGTTTATTTTATTATTATTTAATCCTTCCCGTTATTCAATCTCTCGGTGCATTATTTGTGAAATTAAAGCTAAATTAGTGCTAAACAAGTATAATATGTACGCAAGCTTTCAACAGAAGTAATTCCTGTATGTTCGTTTCCAAGCCACTTCTTTTTTTGGTAATCCTGAAGCCATGGTCAAATGGAAACTCAATCCCTGTCTTTCTGTTGATTCGGCCTCTTTCTCTCTTTTGCTCACACAATTGTGACCTAAATATACTCCAAATCCCCACATATGTAACACTGAAAAAGAGAGATGGTTTTCCTATGTTTATGGCCATTATTTCATTATCTTTTCATTTCAGCTGCATATATTTTTTTTTTAGGAAACATGAGCTGCGCACTTAGAAATATCCAGAATGGAAAACCTGTTGGCGTCAGTACCATCAAACAATAACATTAAGCTTTTGGACACGCAATAAAAAAAGACTGATACTATGGCAGAAGCAGATGGTTTGGTAACTCCAGTGGATGGAGATCTGATCCAAATATATTCAGGAAAAGAACTGGATAAAACTGTAAAGCTTATTCTCATTGTGCTAATATTACTGTAATGCATGTCAGAACAGGGCTGAAAAGGTCAAGAATTCTCCCTCGTAAATACTAAGTGACTCTGGCTTCAGAAAAACGTTTTTCACCTCATCAACAAGCCTAGACCGTACTTTAAAGGACAGAGGTCTTAACTTAAGCGCTGTAAATGCTCACTTAAGTAGGCTTATATATAAATAACATTTTCAGATTTAAATTTCTAACAGAACTTTTGGTTTTCTGGGAGTTTTGCCATCTCATACTGCGTTCAAGTGCACCTGGTAAGCTCCTACTTCCACTGGACAGTCGCTTTTACAACATCTCACCGATCCAAGCCAGAAACAAAGTACAAAAACAGCCAAAACCGAGCAAATAAATATCTGACAAAAGTTCTTCTTTCTCTTGTACCAGTGGATAAGCATGACTAAATACACTTGCAATAGTATAATATGATTTAAATTATGGTTTTTAACAAATATCATGTATTTGCATAAAACAAATCATGAATGGTAAGTCCGCCATTTTAGTAAAGACCTTAAAAGTTCAAACAAAAATGAAAATTCTGTCAAAATTTAATCACGCTCATGTCAATTCAAACACATTCGACTTAATCTTTGAAACACAAAGTAATATTTTTGATGAAACCTGAGAGGTTTCTGTTCCACCATTGAAAGTCCATGCAATCTCAAAAAACGTCAAAAAAAGTGATGTAAAGCGAATCCACATAAATCAAGCAGCTTAATTCACATCTTGTGAAGAGATATGATCGCTTCAAATGATTTTATTCACATATAAACACATACATTGCGCGCATCGCATATGGTAAACACAGAAGCTTGTATGTGTGTCATGTGCGTCGTGCGCTAGAACAAACCTCATTGGTTCTCGCACATCACGCACATACGTTTGAGCTTCCATGTTCAGTAAGGATGCAGCTGTACATGTATTTGAACCGAAAACATTCTGTATGGGTCTTTCACTACAGTGTTGTTTTAACCACTGAAAGTCTGGAACTCCTTTGTGCGCGAGTTTCCCCCTTAGGATGGGACAATATCGTTTGTATCGATAACATGGATGTTGCAAACATGAAGAACACATATAATAAAAAAAAAAGCTTGCTTTGTTCTGCACTGAAAACATACTTTAAAACCTTTAGAAGCATCATTTTTGTGTATTGTTGCACCTCTAGTGTTTACCACACGTGATGAAATCCTAAATTAAATCGATTCATCATATAACGTACATATATTCATCCCGAACTGTTATGGTTCGGTGCATAGAGTCCGACGATAAATACAGTCAGACGCACATGATAATGCAACGCTGTTTGCTAACCGCCACAACAAGAAAAGAACAGAAGAAGAACAGATGATCTATGCATATGTGTGTTTACATGTAATCTCTCAACCAGCGTTTCAAAAACATCAATAAAACAGCTTGAGAATAATATCTCACGTAGCATTACATTTACCTCAGGCAAGTCATTCAGTGTCCGCAGCATGTTAGTTCACTAGAGAAATGATTATATTTCAAAAATTAATTGGAGAGGCAAAAGTAATTTGATAATTACCTTTAGAAGTTAATTTTAACCTTTAATATTATAGTAATGTGCAAGAAAGGGTTTAGTTTACAGCATTAGCTGTGATGAAAAAAACTCAATAAACCACTTTTAATAAAAACAAGAAGCAATTTTATGTTCAGTTTTAACTGAACCTTCATGTTTGTGTGCCGTAACAACTCTAATGTAAAGTGATTGTATCTCTTAACAAGACTTGGATTAAACCGCTTGGATTTATTTTACACCGCCTGTATGACCTTTCTAAGTTTTCTAAGGACTTTCAATAGAGAGACAGAAACCCAAAAATATCTTCATTTGTGTTTTGAAAATCAACCAACGACTTATGTGTTTAGAACGACATCAGGGTGAGTAAATGATGACAGAATTTTTATTTTTGAGTGAACTATCACTTTAAATAGACAACTCGGCATAGAAAACACTACAGTGTCACTTGTGGCAACTCTTATATTATAATGTGATGATATTTCAAACTTGAAGAGTGCATCACTGGCAGCTTACGTAGCTTATGTTCATTCAGTACCAGTTACCTGACAGATCCCACTGATACACATATCCAGAGAGTCCGCTTTACATCGAGTGCCGTCCAACACTTTGGGCGCCAGTTCCACCATCAGGCTTTTCCCACGGGCCTGACATCGGAGGGCGCAGGGTGAAACAGGGTCGTGCGTCACAGGTATCCACTCGTAGGTTTGTCCCTGGTACTTAATGTCATTGTGGGCGGAGCATTGTTGAGCCCTGAAGTCACCTGACTCTGGAGGACAGTCCTGATTGGAAGAAAAAAAAAATCTGATATTTTTCACACATTTGACTATAACATAATAGCATTGACATTTAAAAGACCCAAAAGGATCAGCTGACCTGACAATGACACTGGAAATATTATTTTCTATGCGGTAAGATGAAATCGCGACCGTATGCGTAACATCATAAAGCATATGCAGATGACCGGGTGCATTAACGGATGGTGACAGTGTAATTGAACCGTGGCAAACCTCCATGTTTTGAAAAACAATATTTCCTATGTCACCTCCTGTGCACTGAAGAAAACCACAATTCTTCCTCTAGAGCTTTTGAACTCATTTAATCATCGGATCGGCTCAGAAACCCCCATGTGCGAAGATCATCAGTGATGCCCGTGACTGCATCGGATAGAGCGATTACAAACGACAAGTCTTCAACGTCAGGTTCAGTAATGGAAATGAAAAGAACAATTCCACAATGAACCTCATCAACGGCAATTATAAAGCCTGACAGGGAAGACCAGGCATCAGTTCTCACTGTTTTGAGGGAAATGGGATAAATGTTATGCTGGGAATCTTTCCCAGATGGCTCTGATTGGAATTGTGGGTGAAGGAGGAATGTGATTGCAGATGAAACCACTTCAATGGTAGAAAAACACTGGCTTTTGATTAAAATGCTCCTTGAGACACATGGGCATCTAACAGCTCTCCAAAGGAGTTTGTTGAGCAGTTGAGGACTATCGATAGAATCATAAAGCAAAATTCCGGTTACATAACAGTTCCATGAACTTATTTTCGAGCCGTTAGACTATGAAGTTTAAGATTTATATCTGAGTCGCTTGAACGATTCATCAAAGAATCAACTGGTTCACTGTTTTTTTGTTCACGAATCAGTCATGCATAATACAATGAAAAGATCCAACAGATAACGAATAGTAAATGTACTTCACTCGCATAAGAAATATAATGTAAACATTCACGATCTGTTAAAGGGTTAGTTCACCCAAAAATGAATCATTAATTACTCACCCTCATGTCGTTTCACATCTATAAGACCTTCGTTTGTCTTCAGAACAATAAAAAACGATATTTTTGATTAAATTCGAGCAGTTTCTGAACACATTGGCAGCAACGTCAGAAAGGTCCATGTGACTACAGTGGTTTAACCTTAATGTCATGAAGCGACAAGAATTGGCTCAAATTTGGCCGACGCAAGCAGCACGACACGCTCATAACATTTAGGTCTATTTTAACAATGTCTTTACTACCTTTCTGGGCCTTAAAATTTGCTATAACATCGCTGTGAAATATCTTAATTTGTGCTCCAAAGATGAAAGAAGATCTTACCGGTTTGGGACGACATAAGGGTGAGTAAATGATGAGAGAAAATTCATTTTTGGGTGAACAAATCATTTAATGGAATCAAATCCATTTTAATTTTTTCATCAAGAACCAGTTCTTGATTTCCACCTTAAAATTGTACATGACACGCTTGGATTTCATCCACATGAAATCTGGTTTACTTCCCTTTTACAGAGCCTCTAGTTCCTGTCCATTCCTGCTCCAGGAGGGCCACTGTCCTGCAAAGCTTAGCCCAATTAAACACACCTGAACCAGCTAATCAAGCTCTTACTATGCATTCTAGAAACTTCCAGGCATGTGTGTTGAGACAAGCTGGAGCTAAACTCTGCAGGACAGTGGCCCTCTAGAAGTCTGGACACAGCTTCCGTAAAGGGACATTTCAAGGTGCAAAATTATATTTCAGTGCTTATGCATTCCCTCAAGACGCATTCGGTTCGCTTGCAAAACCTTTGTGATGGAAATATGCAAGGGAAATATATATTTAAGTCCTTTTGTGAGCATATGCGAATATTTTGCAAACTATATTGTGTATTATACTTTGAAAAAGGTTTAAAATACACTGAAATATTGACTGAAGAGCGGGTTAAACTGGGATTAATCTGCAGTGTTTTCTGTGCTAACTTGCATGGAAAATCTGTGGAATTCCACTAAATGAATGGTGTTAAACTGTGGAGCTGTGAGTGCTACACTATTACCAGAATTAGTCCAAATATCTAATAAACGAACAAGCAAGGGATGATTTTATGAATGACAGGCACTCCAACATCATATAAATCTGTGGCACTTCTGCAGATGGAGATTCATAACATCTCATATTGACTTACTGTGTTGCTGCATGTTCTGTAGCGGATGTTTCTGCCTTCACAGTTCCTGTCGAACAAACACAACACAACAAAATCAGATATGTTATATAGTCATTGTTCTTTGTGGTACAGCTGCTCCGACTTTTGTAGCAATGGGAAAGGACACACCCTGCTATTTATCCCTACAGAAATCATTTTTAGACCTGCTCCTGATCATTGTTTCCCACTCGTTTGTTCGGTTCTTTGTCTGCTTGTGTGCCTCTAGTGAACGTAAAATGAATGCATCGAAAAATAAATTCCTTCCACAAAACACAGTATTTTTCATTGTCGAATATTTGCACTTAGATTGCTCGTCGGGCAATAACAACAACACTGACAAGCCAGTAGATGTGCGTGTGAGAAAAGAAAAAACACAGGAAATGATTTGCAACTTATGATTATCTCTAATGGCAACAAAAAACGTGAATGCAGCTACAGCTGTATGAAATATGCAGCAATGTGCTTGGAGGAAAGGATGTTTAGAGACAGAAATACAAAGAAAACCAAAAAAAAAACAGGACAACAGGATATCGGCTTTCTAAATGTTCTATTACCTCAGCCTAAAAACATTAACCTATCATATTTTATCTTATTAATTCCGTTCAGAAGAGCAGCAGTCACCCTAAACAGAAAAGGTTCACATCACACAAGACTTCTGAAGGGTGGAAGCAAGATGCAACCAGACTGTTATTAAGATCGGAATCTTTCTCTGCAATCCTCCTGCCCTTGAGCGAAATGATTTAGAATGGAACACTAGCTTATATTTAGAGAATTCTGCAGAGTGTGCACTGCATCCTGCATCCTACTAAAAAAAAAAGTAGCAAGTCAAAAATAGAACAGGGCATCAGTATACTGTCAGGAATTTGTTTTGTTGTGTCGCCCCATGCCGCATCCAGTGTAGACAGCGTCACTGATTATAATGGCTTCTATTTGCTTTTGTCGTGTCATGAGTCTGGCGTAGACACAGTATAAGGTAAAACTTTAAGGAAAATCAGGTCTTTTCTAACTGAGCATGCAACACAAGTTCTCGTCCAGGCCCTGGTCATTTCTAGGCTTGGTTACTGCAATGCTCTTCTGGCTGGACTGCCGGCATGCGCATCAAACCTCTACAAATGAACCAGAACACTGCAGCACGGCTTGCCTTCAATGAGCCCCAAAGAGCCCATGTCACGCCTCTCTTCATCTCCCTGCACTGGCTACCCCTTGCTGCTCGCATCAAGTTCAAAGCATTGACGCTTGATCCACCACAGGCTCTCCACCCTCCTACCTCCACTCACTTTTACAAGTCTGCATCCCCACCAGGAGCCTGCAACCACTAAAGGAGCAAAGACTCGTGGTACCGTCACAGAGAGGCACAAAATCACTCTCCAGAACATTCTCGTCCTCTGTTCCTTGCTGGTGAAATGATCTCCCTACCTTCATCAGGAATGCAGAATCCCTGGCAATATTCAAAAGACAGCTGAAAACTCGTCTCTTTTGTGAGCACTTAGCCCCATCCTAAAAAATAAACCTATCCAATCCTTTCCTCTAATCCCTCCCTGTTCTAGCTTGTGCTACTCTATTAGTATCGTGAGCACTTCCTGTGTCTATTTGCCTCTTTACGATGAATCGCTTATTGTATTCCTTGCTTGTAAGTCACTTTGGATAAAAGCGTCTGAATTAATGTAAATGTAAATATAACACAGCAGAATTACTCCATGTTATAATCAGTATTATGCTAAATCGTTGTAACATGACTTGACTACATTTGCCGCATGTTTAATTTAGCAAGAGATGTCCAGTTATCATCCACTAGCAGAATGAATTTTTGTGTAAATCATTTGTGAAGGCGTTCTGATGAAAATGAGAGTTGAAAACAAAATGCAGTGTTCGTCATTGTCACTTTTTTCTTAGTCCTGTGATTGACGGCAGATTTCATTATCTAAGGACTGCCCAGAGGTCGTCTGACTGACATATAAAGCAACAAATCAAAGTTTGTTTTATTCCGCATCATGGTTAGGAGTGTGAAAATGTAAAGTTGGTGTCCCTACAATAACAGTATGGTATGTAAAACTCTTGGACGTATTTTAAAGAGTCTATGCCGTGAACTTTATATACTTCACATACTTTTGAAAATCTAGCGTTTAGTTGATCCCAGTAAGTGCTCCTTGTCTCAGTTGTAAACATGACATCTTTCTTTTTCCATAAGGGGGTTTGGCATCACAGCATTTTTGTTTCCAGGTAGACCGTTAAAGAACGTGACACAAATGTCTCCCAGAAATCCTGTGGAATTCAACCAATCTGATGATGGCTTCAAAACAATACAATTTTGTGTGCCATATGCATCAGACGTTCAGCCAACGGTCCGTGGGAGTGACATTTGAGGCTGAGACTACTTTTTACTAACCGTCCAATCACAGTGGAGGAGCCATTTTTATGTTTAGTAATATTCTTCAAAATGAGATACTAGTCACACGTTACTCCTGTGGATATTCCAAATCATAGCAACCAAAGCGTCTCAACTGGACAAACGCTGCACCTTCAAAGCGCTCTCAAGCGCCACCAACTGGCCATTTTCAGAAGAGCCCCAAGCGTTTTTTTTTTTTCAGCTGGCTAAAAACACTTTGGTGGACAGATGTTAATTGAATATTTATTTTTAGGCATATGGCCTATTAGTCTGTTTTGCATTTATGCAATATAGTGGTGTCAGAGTTATGCTCTGCTTTCTGTTTCATTGTGTTTTCAGTGTTTCTGTCACTTTGCCCAGTTTTCCCAGTGTGAATGATTGTTGCATTCTGTTCACCTCTAATTAATTGTTCTGTTCACGTCTAATTAATTAACTCATTAGTTTCTCGTTTGGTCTTGTATTTATTCTCCTTGTGTTCCTGAGTTCGTTTGTCTACAGTGAAGTGTTGTGAAGTCCATTTTCCTGAGTGAGTTTGTATTAAAGACTGTTCTTTTTGAAGACTGTTTTATTTGTCTTCACAAACAAGGGTCAATTCAACACTGGATTTGCACACGAGATGAACATGACGGCATATGCTAGTCGATGAGATGAATCAACTTCACAGCAACTGCATAAATGTATCCACTAAACGTTCAGAAATGTCTAAAAGTTGGAACTTTTTCCTGAGTCTCTCCATCAGTGTCGACTCCGGTTTGAACAATGTAAGGATGAACATCGTTACTGACAATCCTCATTTTGTCTGCGTAAGATTTTCCAGCTTTGTTGTTGTTGAGCTGCTTCTTCTGGAAAGGGGGTGGGGAGCAGCAGCTCATTTGCATTTAAAGGGACACACACAAAAATGGCGTAATTTTGCTCACACCCAAATAGGGGCAAATTTGACAAGCTATAAAAAATTATCTGTGGGAGATTTTGAGCACATTCTGGACACACCAGAGACTTATATTACATCTTGTAAAAGGGGCATTATAGGTCCCCTTTATTATACACACGTTTAACTATCAAATCTGATGTTTACGAAGCGTTTGTGACTCCGGAGGGGAGTTTTTTTTTTAAGGAGGTCCATTTTACACGTGAATTACTTTGAATTTACTCATATATACTCGAAAGTTTCATGAATGAGCCCCAAAATATCTTAACATGTGGCAGTCAGATCAAATAATGAGTCATGTGATAATGAGACTTCTGGTTCAACCATCATTGTCAGTTGTCAGTCATTGATCAATCACAGTTCATAACGCCCCTATTATTTTACAGTATTATACCGCAAAAAGAGAGAAAAAAGTAACATCTGCTATTTTCTGATTGGCAGACTCATTGACTCAGAGCAGTTTCTTGTTCAGTGTGAACAAACAAATGTGTTGTCGCTAAAAATCCCCTTGAACTTAAGTAAAAAAAAAAAGTATATGCAAGCACTTCTTGCTCAAAAGTTTAGTATTTATGTTTACCAAAACTGCATTTATTTGATAAAAATACAGTAAAAACAGTAATATTATGAAATATCATTACGCTTTAAAATAAATTATGGTTACACAATTTTAAGATCTCCTTGTTACACTGTAATTATACATTTAAGTACAGAGAAATAATTATTTACTTCATGTACTTACTACAGGGTTAAAGTTAGGATTACCTTTGTTGTAGAGTTAGTTGCATGTAATTGTGCCTAATTTATGGTTATTACTATAGTTACAACATGTAAAAAAGGACCCTAAATTAAAGTGTTACCTAAATTAATTTAAAATACAATTCATTCCATCAAAACTGAATTTTCAGCATCATCACTCCAGTCTTTAGTGTCACATGATCCTTCAGAAATCATTCTAATATGATTTGCTGCTCAATAAACATTTCTTATAACTTTTCTTTTTCATGTTAAAAATTATATTAAACCAACGGTTGGGTTTGTCCATATTTGACCCAAATATGGGTTGAAACAATCCAGCATTTTTTCGAGTATTAATTACATTATAGTTTATTAATAAAAGGATTACTGCCATGTACTTCATAACGCAACACAAGTATGTGTTTTAATTAGCTTAAACTCTTAATCTCCATTCAGTCTTCTCTTCCAGGTCAACTACGGCCTGAGTTGTCTCCACTCCAAACCATAGATGTCTGTTATTTCTACTCCAGTGCTCTTTAACAGGTGTTCTGGCCTGTGTGCAAGCGATATTGCTCGGACGCTACGATTCAGAAAGAGAGTCTTTGTTCGCTGACCACATAATCAACTGTGGAATCACTTCCAGATCTTCTTGTAATCAGCAGAACCCAATCACAACACAAGCTGGCCCGCTGCTCGAGCGCTTCTAAAGTTCTACTGACAATAAACAAAAGGAGGAAGAGAGCGGGGGTTATTCCAGTAGCACACAGCAAACTCATGATGGTCTGTTTAAAATCGCAAAGACTTTATCTGTGCAAGACATTTTTCTGTGGATGAAATAGCATCAAATCAGATTTGTTATTGAATTTGATATTTAAAAAAAAAAATCTTTTGATTGAGTAATACAAGATTTTCTTTTGTATAAATCCCCAAACCACGTGTCAAACAAACTCAAGAACCCTATAAAACTAAGAGCTACTACAGAAATGCAGAAAAGTTGGACTAAAACCATGTCAAAACCATTCAAGAGTTTTGTTATTTGAAAGAAAATAATACTTTTATTCATCAAGGATACATTAAAGGTGACAGTAAAGATATGTGTGATGTTTATTTAAAACAAATCTTTCTATTCATCAAAGAATCAAAATATTAAGCAGCACAACTGTTTCCAAAATTGATTATAAATCATCATATTAGAACGATTTTTGAAGGATCATGTGACACTGAAGACTGAAGAGTTATGATGTTGAAAATTCAGCTTTCTATGACACAAATAAACATTTTACAATATATTAAAATAGAAAACAGTTCTTATAAATAGTAATGATATTTCATAATATCACTTTTTACTGTATTTTTGATCAACTAAATGCAGCCTTGGTGAGCAGAAGAGACTTCTTACCGCTGAAGGGTGTGCATTGATCCGTTTAGCAGGCAACGTTATTCAAACTGACTTAAAAACCCATCTGCATTTTGTTTGAATGTTCTCGAGAAAAAATAATCCTCGCAAAGGAAGCAGTTAAATGCAAATCATTGAGAGCAATTTTACACTGAGGGTCAGTAGAAGCATATCCAATGAGACCCGAAGCGTAATTGGCCCTTTCTCTTGTTTTCAGTTGGATCTAACCGGTCAATTAGATCTAAATGAGTATTGTGGCTCAAATGGCGCGTGACTTCCATTTTCAATGAGTATTGCTTTAGCTTTTGGCATTTACCCTCCAGCAATGAAGTAATGGGCAGTGAGCTACAAAAACATGATTGTGTCCAAAATTATAAAAAAAAAAAAAAAACATATCTATCCCAATTTTAGCATGCAGAGACGACCCATTCATTGGGAGATTTCCACAAAGAGTGTCAACACTGTGACGCTATCAAAACATTGCTCTGTTTGTCTTAGTGAGGTCTGATACACCTGGAGAGAGCTATCCATTAGCATTCCCATTCATTTCAATGACAGAAAATACGCAATTTCGCTCTGGGGTCTGGAGCCAATCACCTGAGCCGTAAATAGCATGTGACTAATCACTGATGACATAATGGCAGTGTCGACTGGCTAACGACACCATAAGAACACGCATACAGTCAAAAATACCTGAGCTATGACATCAAACACAGCAGAAATAAGTCCACTGCAACCTTCAAAGATGTTACCGGTTAAACATCTATAATGAAATATTAGCAATTTACAGTATATGCCGCTGACCAAAAATTATATTTCATCAGAATATCAATGGAAAACAAAATCATGTAGTTGCATGTCTAGATCTCGAAGCTCTTTAACACCCTGGAGTCGGCGGTCGTGCTGGCGATACCGCCTCGCTTTTTTTCGTATCAGTGTGAAAGAGACTTTGTCAATTTTGGACATACAATTAAGAGTTATACAGCATTCTAATCTGTGAAATGTCTTTTATTTGTGTACACTCAGAGTAAGAACAAAATGTTGTGCTTTTTGCAAAATAAAGAAAACTAACATGATGGTCTCTCTCTGAATGAAGTCCATTCTGATAGTCCTCAGAAAGTGAACTGTATCTTAGTGAATACTAATCGCATAAATATGAGACGCATGTCTGAAGAAACGTTGAAATGTCAGATTTTAAATCTTGTAAGTCAAAAGGAAAACAAATATTCTCTGTTTCTGTAATCTGTTTGAAAAGAGATCGTTAGCGAGTCAGCTCATTATCCGCGAATGTGGCCACGCCCACAGAGCACACGCTCCATTCAAACACCAATACTGAAGCGATTAATGCTACAGAGAGTGAACGCCCGCATCAGCTCGGAAAAATGCATCAGGCTTAGTCAGATTTATGTACATCGTTTTGAGATGCGGTGAGGAATAATTCTTGAATGCTACGATTGAACGGTTTGACAAGATGACAGCATTTTCTCCAACGGATTGACCCACGAAAACAATTTGAGCATATTTCGACTGAGTAAAAAAAGAGTTAAGACACAATTTAAGCACATGCTGTCATCTGTTGCTTTAAAGTTCCCGTGAACCGGAAGTTGCAGCTGACTTTAGTGTTGTGATGTATTTTTAAGTTGGTACACAAACATGAGAGTTCGGTACGTACCTCTTTATTAAAGTCGGGTTAGGTCCAGCAGTGGGAGCAAACTAAACATAAAAATCACTTCATTTTTATTAAACAGTGGATTATTGAACAAATTGTGCCTCTCTCTTTAAATAAATTCAATTATAATTAACATTTTTTAAGGATAAAAAAAAAAACTATGTCCGCTAATGTTGTAGACTAAACATTTTATATTACTATAATATTAAAGGTCAGCAACAGAGACCAAACTATTAAATGCAGTTGTTATTTATTTTTAGATATAAAAATCAACACAAAAAAACATGTAAATGCAACATAAGGTTTTGCATTAACTTCCAAATCTTCAATTCATTTGTGAAATATCATCATTTACACAGTTACTGTCATAACTGGTTTTCATGACACATTTATTTAAACATATATTAAATAATTAACACATTACTAACAGGTAAAGTAAACATAATGAATATATAAGCTGATATAGTGCATATATTTAGTGAAACGCTTCATTTCTCTTGTGAACGAACATGCTGTGGACACTGAATGACTTGCCTGAGGTAAATGTAATGCTACGTGAGATATTATTCTCTGTTTTTATTGATGTTTTTCCGCGGTTGAAACACTGGTTGAGAGATTACACGTAAACATACCTATGTATAGATCATCTGTTCTTCTTCTTGTTGTGGCGGTTAGCAAATAGTGTTGCATTACCTTGTGTGCCCCCTTCTGGATTGGTGTATGATTAAATATTTTGATTGTTGCGATCCCAAATCGGATTTATGACCTGTAACTCCTGAATCAATCAAGCACTGTTCGCTGTTGGCCAGAGGAGAACTGGCCCTCCGACTGAGCCTGGTTTCTCCCAAAGTTTTGTTCTTTCATTTTTGTCACCTGATGTCACCTGTTGAAGTTTTGGTTCCTTGCCGCTGTTGCCTTTTGGCTTGCTTGATATTCAACAATGTTTTTAATCTGCCTAATTGACTATTGTTAGAGAAGTGAACTGAGCTGGACGATTACATCACTGTTTTCTCCAGTGCTGATATACAGATAAATTAACTAAATTAATTACTATTGATTTTTACAACGGAATGAATCAATACTGAATTTATTCAAGCTGGACAGTGACACCATTTTCTTTAAGAGCTGGAAAATTATTTGCCAATTTTTACTGTAAATCTGCTTTGACACAATTTGCATCGTAAAAAGCGCTATATAAGTAAAGGTGACTTGACTCGTGAATCGCCTGTGACTGACTGTATTCGCATCTGATTGTGACGTCTGTACTCTGACGGTTTGGGACGAATACATGTACCATTACACCCCTAGAGGGCAGGAACCACAAGACTAGTAATGTGCAATAGTGTCCCATTAATATATAATTTTGATTTCATGACAACTTTAAATGCTCAAGCTCTTAAATCAGAATGAATTTTGATTGGCTGTCAATATTTTTACTGTTCATCAGCTGGAAAAAAAATCATTCTGAAAGTGATTCCAATGATATTGTTCTTCTGTGCTGTTATTTTTATAGTTGTGGAGTGTAATTTGCTACTCTTTTATATTTAGAAAGTTTTATAACATTATAGCTATAGTCCTTGGTGTGAACGGTCCTTTAGATAGTCCCGCCCCCAAACTAACGCCATTGGCTGAGCCAGAGTTGCTGTGTTGGGATGGTCAAGCAAACAGCAATATTTTGATAATGCCACAGTGTTTACACTTTTCAGGAGAAACATCCAATAAATGTAATTTTAAGCTGGGATAGGACAAAGTATTTTGACACAAAATCACGATTACAAAGCTAACTTACTTTTTACAAGTAAACAAAGTTAAACATAATGTTGATGAACCTAAAATTTGCTAAAAACAAAAACAACCCAATTAGCATTTCAAGATGAATATTATACCCAGAAAACACACTTCGCTGTATCCATGCATGATTCAATTCTCTCGGCTTCATTTTAATGACAATGGCTTATTAAATATATTCTAAACCATGTAAATTATGCACATGCATAATTAATGCTATGTGTACTAACATTATTACTTGAGGAACAAAACCTCTTCTTTGCTTCAGAAGGAAAAAACAAGACAGAAATAGAAGTTGAAGTACAAGGAGAGAGAGAAAGACACTTAAATCCAAAGTGTCTGTCATGTTTTCCATTCTTTCTGGAAACGAAGCACTTCTCTGTCCTCTCTCTGAGGTCAGTGATAACAACGAGCGGCAATGACAGATATCAAATCATATACAGTACAATATAACAAACACAGATAATTGTACTGTGCTCATGTCTGTGGAAAGAGCTGCAGTATTTGAAAAAGCTAGCCAAAAGACGTCGGTCTCTAAACAAGAAAAGTGAATTTAGTTCTCAGAAAAGCATAATTTGTTTTCAGTCGCCACTTGATTTGATATTTTGTTTGGATTTTAAAATGGAACTGAAATGTCCCAATACTTTTTGGAAGAACTGTATAGTGTAAAAAACAACAAACCCTGTTAGATTTATGGTAAAAAAAAAAAAAAGGCAGTTGTGGTTGTCAGAAATTCACGGTAAAAAAAGTACAGTGATGGTTTCAGATATTATGGGATGGCATACTGGTGACAGCATATTTCACAACTTATAACCGTATATTGCATCAAGTGATATGTTCAAGTTTTACTTAAACTAACAAATTTGGTGTTTTATCTTAAAATGTATTGATGATAATACAGGTGGTAAAATAGAAAACCGCATAAAGAGTCAAAGTACATTAAAGGTGACCTGCTCATAAAAACGAGGCCAATATTCATTTACAGACGAACCTTATCATTAAAGAAGCCTAGTATGCAAAGTCTTGATTTTGTTTTTGGAGTGTATTAGAATAGGTTTTCATGCTTGAATGTTCAAAAAACACATTATTTTTTCACATATTCTTCATTGTTGCAGCTCCTCTCTTCCCAGTCTGTCAGTAACGCTCTGTTTAGTTCCTGTCTCTATGAAGCCCCTCCTTCTGAAAAACACGTTGTGCTCTGATTGGTCAGCTGGACCAGTGTGTTGTGATTGAGAGATGTCCCGCCCCTTACTATAACCGAGAGTTTCAACACACTCTTTCTGCATATGTCTTGCGGGAATTATTTAAATGAGGAATATTGTGACGTGTTTGTTCCCAGAAGAAAACTCAAAGACTACAATTTAGGCTGTTATTAAAGTTTATAAAGTTTTAAATATGGATATTTTTCGAGAAAAAATGCATCGCTTCACTTCAGAAGGCCTCTGGAGTCGTATGGATTACTTTTATGATGGATAGATGTGCTTTTTTTTGGGCTTCAAAATCTCAGTTACTATTCACTCCCATTATAAAGCTGGGAAGAGCCAGGATATAAATGAATATAACTCCGATTGTGTTTGTCTGAAAGATACACCTAGGATGGCTTGAGAGTGAGTGAATCATGGGATAATTTTCATTTTTGGGTGAACTGCCCTTTAATTCATTACTGATAACAACAATGAGAAGAAACGAAACTAATTTAAATATGTGATGTGGCACATGAGGACTTCTGGGATTGTCTATTTACTATTTTTCACTGTAAGTTATATAGTAATTCATAGTTTTTACTTGCAACAATCATATATTTGGCAGTAAAAGTACATATAATGCAGTATTTTTCACTGTACAGTAAATGGTTTTAACAGGTAGCATTTTTAGGCTTAAAGGAAGGCTTAGTTTTTGACAAGTCACGAAAGATATGAATGCATCTGTGTGTGCGCATGCTCACTCACCCTCCGTTGAGACATCTGCGTAAAGAATAAGAGGCTCCGCCTCCGCAGGTACGGGAACAGTCACTCCACGAGCCCCAGGCATCCCAACCAGTGTCCCTCTCCTCATCTGAGCGGGTCGTTCTTGAAGACTGCAAGACACAAAAACACCAACATGTACTTTATTATACTAAAATATTTTCTCGAATCCCATTTTAAAACGCGGAGTCTACTATAAGTAAACCGTTCATAGCAATGCTGAAGTGTGCAATAATTAGAATAGAAAAGTCTCTTCTGCTCGCCAAGAGTAAAAATACAATACAGTAAAAACAGTGACATTGAAACATATTGCCGTCCCTGTACCGTATCCTGTGTTTCGTAGGACATTTATGTTGAAGTGAATTCTTAGTTCTCATTGTTTCTGTGTTCAGTTCCTCTTCAGTACCTTGTTTGTCGCCATAGTTACCCTCATTAGTTCCCATGACACCTAATCGCCCACACCTGTCCCTTGTTGGCCCATTGTCTATTTAAACCTCTGCGCTTCAGTTGTTGCTCCTGTATGTGTGTTCCTGTCTTTGCTCTCTTGCCTTCTGTGGATTATTCTTGTTTAGGACTATCTGTGTTCATGTTTTTGTTATTAAATGTTTGTGCTTGCGTTTGGATTCTCTGCCTCATCCATGCTCACATGTTACACATATTTAAAAGAACTGTTTTGTATTTGAATATATAATTTATTTCTCAGCTACAAAGCTGAATTTTCAGTGTCACGTGATCCTTCGGATTTTATTCTAATATACTGCTGCTCTGTCATTATCACTTATATTGTATTATTCATTGTTTTTATTATCAATTTTAAAAACATTGTTTATGTTGATGTCTTTGCAGTCGCTTTTGATCAATCTAATGTGTCCTTGCTGAATAAAAGTATTAATTCTTCCAAACTTTGGTAGTGTATCATAGTTTCCACAAAACTATTAAGCGGCATAACCGTTTTCAACATTTATGATAATAATAAACGTTTCTTGAGACACATTAGAATGATTTCCGAAGGATCATGTGACACTGAAGACTGGAGTAATGATGCTGAAAATTCAACTTTGATCACAGAAATAAATTACATCTTAATATATATTCAAAAAGAAAGCAGTTACTTAAAATTGTAATAATATTTCACAATATTACTGTTTTTACTGTATTTTTGATTAAATAAATGTAGCCTTGGTGAGCAGAAGCGACTTTTGGTTCATGAAAAAAAAGGATAAAGACAAGAATTGCATACTAAGCTGTTCAATGATGCCCTCTACTTGTAGATCTCAGGTTTCTCCAGTTTCGACCTGAAAAATCGCATCGTTCTCAGTTGTAAATGTTATTGCTGGACAAACATTTTTTGAAGAAAAACGCTAATTCGTTCTCCAGTTTTATTTATGTTTTGGTCACCCACCTATCCATTGAGCTCCTTCGCTTTTCCCACCAGTAAATCCCACTTGGACAGCAGCTACACTCTGACCTTGAACATTAGCTGAGCTCCTTGCGTTCCAGAATACTTTTGCTTGATTTCTTTACCCACTCAAACTCCTGCATGTTGATATAATTTATAGAGCAAAATATACTAAAGTCTCGCTCTGACTGGCTTTTTATTTGGTGTCAAATCAATTGAAGCTCGCATTTACTGACCTCAACCTCCCTTGCGTCTGATCTAAAAGCAGCCAAGACTGCAATGAAGCAATAAGACACGAGAGACTCTGACTCGTGTCGTGTCTAAGAACAACTCAGTTCTGAAATCTCATTTACATGCAGATTTAAAAATGGCATATCGAGTTTGGTGCCATTTTAAATATGCAATGAATGTGGGCAAGATTTTCAGTGAATAAAAATCAGTTTTCATCAAATCTTTCAGAAGACTTACAATATAGTGCACAAATAATATCACACTTGTAAGGCTTCTATGGTGTTTTAAGGAGATTAAACTGTTGTTGTGTACAAAAAAAAAACGGTCTGAAGGTCCTCGAAAAATGTTAATGCCTTTCACAGAAAAAAGGCATAAAAAAGTAAATAACGACAGGATTTTCGACCTAATCTCTTCTGCTAACCAAGGCTGCAAAAACGACAACATTGTGAAATATTATTACAATTTAAAAGAACTGGATCTTTTAAAAGATGTGATATATTTATGTGTTGGCAAGGCATCACTACTCCAGTCTTCAGTGTCACATGATCCTTCAGAAATCGTTCTAATATGTTGAAAACCGTTTAATATTCTTGTGGAAACTGTGATACGTTTTTTCAGGATTCTTTGATGAATAGAAAGTTTAAAAGAACGGCATTTATTTGTAATAGAAGTCTTTTACTGTAATTGTTGATCAAATCAATGCATCCTTTCTGACTAAAAGTATAAAAAAAAAATCAAAATCCAACAGACCCCAAACTTTTGAGCAGTAGCCTTCATTTCGAAAAGAATAATGTGCAGTTGTTCTGTGGGAAAGGCAGATTTCTTCCTGCATTCTGCACATTCTTGCTCATTTTCGTTTGGAAAATGTAACATCTCTGCTTGTACAGTTCTATTACCATGAATGTGTGTGTAAAGGCTTTCTTAATTTCACGTGTTGGACCGCAGTCCTAGTTAAACAGTCCGTCAGTGATTGCCAATGAAAACAGACTAGCAGCGGTGGGCTTTGACTAGCTAACCTCGCAGCGGTGATGGGATGTCAGCTTTTACAATGATCTAACGGCAATCCATTTCCCTGAAGACTAAACTTTCCAGTCAAGAGCGATTCTGTAAATTGGCCTCGGATTAAATTTCAAATCCCCATTGTTTTTAAAGTTACTATCGCAGGTTCTTCCTCTATAAGACTTCCTGATGGGCAGCAAATCTTTATGGTTTTTCTCCAGGCTCGCCAGGTAGAACAGCACACACATTTTATCATCACAAACCTCTCAGATGAAAATGGGACTGGAAGAGATCACATCAATGCTTTAGATTTAGAAACAAACACTCATCTAGGCCAGTGGTTCTTCTCCACCGTCACGAATGCAAATGCGGCCCACGATATGAAAAAACTTTATTCCAGTTTTACAATGTATTTTTTAAATGACATTAAAATTGATTAAATTAACACAAGTTTGACCAATAATGTAATAATAATTTTGGTGGTCATTTAGGCCTGTTATGTTCAGATATGCGCAAACCTGCTGTATACTTAGTACTCAGTTAACGAACACTTTTACTTTGGCAGAATTCCAATGAAAGGCATTATTTTTTGTAAATATAGGGATCAAAATGGGCAAATTTGTTATTAGAGGAGAACAACGAAATGAGGAACATACTAATGAAGGAACATGTTACAAACAAGAAGAGTCGTAGCATCAGCAGCGAAGGTAAGAAGAAAGGAAGAATCAGTTTGCTGTCAATGAGCGAGAGGGACAGACTTTGTTTGCTCTATGGCATATGCAAAACCTACAATGTCAAAAGATATGTGAATTCGATGTGTTCCCGGACGCCAGCACACAACAGAGTTAGCTTTCGCAATGAAGCAAACCGCTCCCAGGCATGGAGAGGTGTGGCAACGAGACGCAGTGTCTCCTTCCCTTTCTCAGAGAACATGGGTTACAGTCGTAACCCGAGATGTTCCCTTTCGAGGGACTGCGTCGATAACGACACTTCACATTAGGGCAGGCATGTTTCGGTCTGGCATAGTGGGTATTCGTTCCCCAAAGTGTCGTTATCGATGCAGTGCGAGTTCCCTCGAAAGGGAACGTCTCGGGTTACGACTGTAACCCTTGTTCCCTGAGAGAGGGAAGGAGACACTGCGTCTTGTTGCCACACCTTGTGTGCCAGCGTCCCTTTGTAGCTTCCGTGTATGCCGTCACATCTTACGTCATGACGCAACACCAATCAGGATTGGAATAGTTTCGTTCATGCTTCAGACGTGTCATGCTGAGGGCGTTCCCCAAAGTGTCGTTATCGACGTAGTGTCTCGTTCCCTTTCCCAGGGAACAAGGGTTACAGTCATAACCCGAGAAGTTTGTTTGATATGCTTGTATTTTAACTCGATAAAAAAAATAATAACCGCATCGGCGGTACCCGGCTAAAGACTAGAAGGGACCCTGGTACAGCCACTGGGCATGCGCACATCAATATTGCATTATTTAAGATTTATTTATTTAATTTAATAACTGTATTTGCAGTATTGTAAGGGTAGGTTTAGGGTTGTGGTATGTGTAGATGTTAATAAAAAAAATAAAAAAACTATTTGATAAGTAGCACATTTAATTTACTGTTATTTATCCTGAGATTTTGCCTCACAACCGGCAGCCCGCGGATGCTGCGTGAGGGGTTTCGAGATTTTCGATGTGATTGAATGCTTGAATGCAGTGTTGTTTGTAAAAAGAGTTGAGTAACATTTGCTTATTAAAGGCATTTGTGGACTATATAAAACATTCTGTCATTGTTTGGTGACTGTTGCTTGTATACATTTGGTGTATGTTCATTGATCATTCTTATCTGATTACTGTTAGTTTTTATTTGGTGGAATACATTGTTCTAATTTTCGGTGACATACTGTATATCAGGGGATTGTGTAACCTGGGTTTATTGAACAGGAGAGTTTCACTTTGATATGAAGAAGTCACACTGCCAGCCATTTCAACAAACAGTTAAACAAGAACGAATTTCTTATAGTATTTATTGATTTTGCAGAGTGTGACCAATATTAAATACAATATGTGCCACCAGAAAACACTGCCTCTTCTGTGTGTGCAACATCTAATAATATCTGCTTATATCATAACACATTAAATCTGATAAAAAAAAGTTTGAGAACCACTGATCTACGCTGAAGATGGGGAGACCGTGTTAGCTAGAGGTTAGCTTAGGGCTTCACAACCTCCACAACTGTTTCTAAACAACGGTACTCACACAGACATTACATAGAGATAGAAATATTAATTTTCTGATACAGTTTAGGACAAATACCAAAGGCCTGATGACCTTTTGTTAGGTTTATAGCTAAATAATACTTATTAAATATATATATATATATATATATATACACAGAAAGAATCTTCAGTAGAATAAGGGGTTTACATTTACATTTAGTCATTTAACAGACGCTTTTATCCCAGGCGACTTACAAGTGAGGCAATTAGGGGTTTTTATTCCTTGCTCAAGGGCACCTTAGTCATGGTATCGAAGGTGGAGAGAGTGCGGTTTATTCACAATCCCCACTTTCAATTCCTGCCGGCGTGGGAATCGAACCAGCAACCTTCAGGTTAAAAGCCCATCTCCCTCACCAGTGGGTTAATGGGTTAATGGTTAGTAGAAGAAGTTGACATGTACTTGCAAAGTAACTTACAGTCAACAGAATGACTAAAGGGGACCATCAAAATGAAGTGTTACCATAAATTTTTACAGCATGAAGGTCAGTCCAATGGTACGGCAAGATGCCCGAAGCCAGAAGGAACGAGAAACTCAATGACAGCGGGACCACGCCACAAATGTGTGACTCAGAAAACCCACAATACTCACTGGGTTCTCATTTACTGGGCACATTAAACGACACACCAGAGAACTCAGCGAAAATCTGAGAACATAAGAGCAAAAGATGGCAGAGTCCATCTCATGACTGAGCTCTGCGACGGCTGCAGAGGTGTCGTTTCACAACACTGGCTAATGCAGCGCACCAGACCGGTGCATCTGGCAAAAGAGGAAAACCTAACACCTCTCTCAGGTTACTCACTGATCTAGCACACAGTCTTTGTTTGCATTATGATTTCATATCGACTTGAATATTCTTAGATGCTCTACACACCATCATTAATCCCAAATGTATGCCATTATTTAATTCAGAACCCTGTTTATGTTTTTTGGCGATTGTTTAATAAAGTGAAAAAGGTTGCAAGGCCAAATCATTTAAAAATAGAGTAGATTTATTGACAGCTACAGCAGTGTGTGGGAATTTTCCTTCCTCGTGTGTCCAACACCTGTCTGCAATCATTCAGTTGTTTATGTATTGTTCTGTATTGTTTTAATGAAGTGCAAATTGCTAAATAAACACAATCTAAATGTTTAGCTTGCGCTTCCCGATCATTATGACAATTTAGCATTTTGAGTGCAAGTACATATGTCTAATTGTCTCAATATACACTAAACCACATTAAAAAAAATATAATGGTGATTGATAAGGTACTTATTTCTCATACTAAGTGTTACACCAAGTTTAAAACTTAGAATAGAGAGGAATTTGTTAAATTCCCCAACCAGAAATATTAAACTTTGGATAGCAACATACTAAAAGTCCTTGGTTACACTTTATAAGTAACTTTGCAACTACATGCCAACTAACTCTCATTAGAGTGTTAGTAGACTGTCTGCTTAATATCCATGATGATGGTCCACTAACAGACGCTCTACTGACTCGAAGTAATTTTGCAAGTACATGTCAACAGGGCTTGATATTAACACCCGGCAAATGCGGGTGGATCTCAGTGCAGTCACTCAACTGATGGGTTGAATTTTATATATAATATATATACATTTTTCAATTGAAGTCTTTTAAAAAGGAACCTGAAATAATAAGTGCAATGTTCCTAAAATATCTGAAACATCTAAAATGGGTAGTCGTGGCCTAATGGTGAGGGAGTCGGGCTTGTAACCTGAAGGTTGCTGGTTCGATTCCCACGCCGGCAGGAATTGAAGGTGGGGATTGTGAATGAACACCATTCTCTCTACCTTCGATACCATGACTAAGGTGCCCTTGAGCAAGACATGAAACCCCTAATTGCTCCCCTTGTAAGTCGCTTTGAATAAAAGCGTCTGCCAAATGAATGAATACTGAAACGCTTCCAATACTTATTTTCCGCAGAATAGACATGAGTTGACACATAAAGATCACTCATTTGTTTTATTTGCGCCGGATGAATATTGTTGCTGTTACAGGGCTTGAATTTTGCCGTAGGATTGCGTGTATTGCACATAATTTTACTCATTCCCGCAGATTTTGTGCTCACGCACACGTAAAGCCGCCTCTCAGTATTCCATTTAGTTCTTTTTCGCTGCTTAAACAGTCAAATACACACAAAATAATATCAAAATGCCGGTCTTGGTGAGTATTCACGTAAACACAGTCAGTTGTTTGAAGTGAAAGTGAACAGTTGAGAAACAAACGCATGTGTAACAGTATAATGGATGCGTAAGCTCTTAAAGTGACAGCAGCCTAATAAACCTGCTGCCGAATTATGAGATAAAATATTAAAAAATATCTATATGGCAGTTTTTCCTCATGGTATCGATGTCAAAACTGTGGCTAGTGAAAATGCTGAGTGGCTTGTAACTTTGGAAAACCGCAAGACACTGTAAATGTGAGCAAAAAAGCTCATGTCAAGCCCTGCATGGCAATTTATTCTGCTAACCTGAACCTAAAAGTCTTCTAATACTCTAATGAGTTAAAGTGGAGCATAGAAATAAAGTGTAACCCAGCTTTGCAACACCATGGCAACATATTTTTTCATTGATCAAGCACATCTCACATTTTTTTAGAAAATCAAGTCCATTTTAATGTATTCCAAATACAAGAATCTCAACAATGACCTTCATTAAAAATGGTGAAATGCAAGCAAACAAATCATATAAGCATGTAGTCAATAAAAGTATCCTAAATGCATGATTTTGTTTTCTTAACCCAATGCATTTTTACAAGAGGGATGCATTTTGGGAATTCATGCATTTCCTAGCAACAGCGAAGGGAACGTTTGTATGTTTTATTTGGTGGTTGTGTCTGAGATTAAAATCAGTGCAATTTCCTAAGAGACAACGCTCTGAGTCCACTGGAAATGGAGTGTCCAATATTTTGGCCACTGCACTTCTAACCTCTTGCCAACATTTTTAACTTTACTGCACCCAATTGTAGAATGCAAGAATGTACTTTCTCCTAAGCCACATCTGAAATATTTCACTTCTGGATTATAACTGTTCAGCTTTTGAGGTGTGTAATACGGCTAGTTAGTGAGTTTGAATCGAGACCTGATTCAAATAATGGTTTTGATCCAAATTTTAGTGAGAACGCAGTAGCTAGACAGCAAGGTAAATCATTGAGCCAATCAGAGCCAACTGCATTGTTCTGGGGGAGGGGGGGGGGGCATTTGGTTCATAGCGGTGTTCAATTCATATTCCCATGTCTCTCTTGATTTGTCAACACTCTGAACCGAGTGAGCTGAAAGTATATTTTGGACAAGAGCGCTCGAGAATATTGTGTGACCTCATATAACTCCTCTATACTTGTCAGTTTAGGTAAAGCCTTTGATTGCCAAGACTGCTCCTTGGGAAAGATCTTAGTTGTAACAAATAATATGCTTGTTATATAGATCATGTTTGTTTGTCACGTACGTTCTCTCCTCCAAGAGCGCTTTCAAACAAAGATGCAACAAATCACAGTTTGTGTAGCCGAATAGTCACTAGATGAATTACTATAATCAGTTTAATGGATCAGTTTATGGCAAGGACAAAAATACTCCGCAGTGGATGTTTTTCAGCCAATATTGCAACATTAGTTTGAAAAGTTAGCCTGAGAGTTATGGCGCAGAGCTTTCACCCAATTAAATAAGTCTCGGATTTAGCGAAGAAGAAAAAAACGTACTTGCAAACTCACGAGAAGGAGAGAAGCTGGCATGACCTAAACAATACAATCTAATGTTTTATCATATTTTCATGTAAATGCAATTAACAAAATGTTAATAAAACAATACTCAATTAATCATGTGACTTTGCATCCATCGTGCACGACACTGCAAGACGCCTGACTGATCTGAAACACTGAAAATGGAAAATTTGGAAAACTGTGTGATAAATATAACAGTGGAGCGGCACAACTCTTGCATGCTTAATATGTACTTTTGAATTATGAATTACAGGGAGATATGTGGTATTAATGAAACAGAGCCTGTTTTTTGTCAGACACAGAGTTCCTGAGTGCCTGTGCTAGAGCTGCTCTAGTTAAGAGGGCATAGACATCATGACTGCATGCATTTATTGTAAATATATCATTACAGAAATCAATAAATCAAACTTTGAATGGTTAAATCAAATTTAAAGGGGCTATATGTAGAGAAACCAGTGGCCGTTAAGTGAATTACAGCTAGGAATTTATTGCTCGCATTCATACTCGGGCCCTGATATATTCCCAGTGTGACACAATATTGTGTTGACGCTCTCATAGAATATGATTGACTACACTGATCAACGCTTCACAGAACACTTACACGGATACACATGGGAGCGTTTGAACGGAGGCGTCTATCGCGAGCCAATCCGTTGCTTTCAAAACGCTCCCGCTTTCAAATTCAAACACTTCCGTGTGTTTTCAAATGCTCCTGTATATTGATCATTGCAGCCAATCAAAAACAGATCAGATGAGCCTTGAACACAATGGCCAATCAGAGGTGTTTATGCGCAGGGCTGGGTAGGTTACTTTTAAAATGTATTTCACTACAGATTACAAAATACATGCTTTAAAAAGTCATTTGTAACGTATTTCGTTACATTACTCAAGTTTAGTAACTTAATCTAAATACTTTAGAATACTTTGGAATACTAATAAGTGTGGAACAAACACAAAAAAGGGAATTGCAAGTTTTTATCTCACAATTCTGACTTTTTCCCTCAGAATTGTGTGATATAAAGTTGCAATTGTGAGTTATAAAGTCAGAATTATGAGATATAAACTCGTAATATTGAGAAAAGTCAGAATTATGAGATATAAACTCGCAATATTGAGGAAAATCAAAATTATGAGATATAAACTGACAATATTGAGAAGTAAGAATTATGATATAAACTCACAATATTGAGAAAAGTCAGAATTATGAGATATAAACTGACAATATTGAGAAAAGTCAGAATTATGAGATATAAACTCACTATATTGAGAAAAGTCAGAATTATGAGATATAAACTCACTATATTGAGAAAAGTCAGAATTATGAGATATAAACTCACAATATTGAGAAAAGTCAGAATTATGAGATATAAACTCACAATATTGAGAAAAGTCAGAATTATGAGATATAAACTCACAATATTGAGAAAAGTCAGAATTATGAGATATAAACTCACATACTAAATTCACAATTACAAGAAAAAAAGTCAGTATTGCAAGTTTATATCTCCCAAATCTGACTTTATAATTTGCAATTGTGAGTTTAAATCTCGCAATTCTGAGAAAAAGAAGTCAGAATTGTGAAATACAAACTCACAATTGTGAGGGAAAAAACAAATTGTGAGAAAAAGTTGCAGTGACGAGTGAATTATAAAATGACTCACAAAACATGAAAATAGTCGTGGATCATCAGCTCATGACAGGACAGTTCGGTTGACAGTTGGGCAATTTTTTATATATATAATATATTAATATATATATTATTTATATTATAGTGATAAGTTTTATCGCTATTCTGTTTTTAGTTCGTTTGCATAGCTATTTGAGCATTATGAGTGCAAACTAAACTGTAATAAAATTATACAACATTTACAACTTATGATCAATAGCAGTTAGTTTCCACCATTTTTAAAGTGACCAGCCACCAATTTGGAAAGGGGCTCAAAATCATTCCCCACGCGTGCTTATCTTGTAAATACAATCACTCCCACATGATTTGATCAAGGGCTGTATAACTGTCTGTCTTCATCAGTCGTCTTCCCACAGTAAACATTTTGAGTGCAAACATACATCTACTTTGAAAAACATGTTTTTGTCTAAAGCATACTGTTGTCTGAGAGGAAAGAAAAATCAGTTTCAGTTTACCTCAATTGGTTCTGCCAAAACAAATCTCACAAATGTACAGGGCAAAATACGGCTAAACGCAAATTACTTGCTAACAGTAGCTTATCCTGATTGTCCATCATTACCACACGTTTACCTCGAAATATACAAACATTCTGCTCAAAATGGGGAGGCCGATTTGTTTGGGCAAGACGTTTCTTTCCAAACAGCAAATTGATTCTTGGCTGAAACTGCTTAAATTTCAGCTGTGAGTTTGGCCTACATACCACTCGGTCCAAGATTGGCCCAAAAGCCGCTTACCAAAAGTAAACCAGATCAGTGCCAGGAGCAGATCAAAACTCACCCACAACTTCTTCCATCTCCCCAGAAATCAGCCATAACTTGGCCAAAACAGTGCCAGAATCCCCAGATGTCAGTCAGAATAGAGCCAAACTTCAACCACCTTCACCCCAGAAGTCACCCACAACTCCTTAAGATTAATTAGTTGTGAATTAGATATACCCAATACAAGCCAGATTTGGTCCAGCTATCTGGGTCGTAGCACAACTGTTAGAACAGCGTTGCTAGCATTAGCATGATTGTGGGTTTGCACTGCAATTCCTGAAATATACTTTGCAGAAGTATACCGATGCTTCTCACACTACAAACTCGATTTTGTAAGTTCCTGCATAACAAAAGACGTCTCAGACCTCAATTCATAATTTGTTCTCAGCATAAAGTGGAAATTAGCATCAACGATCCACTGACGGGCAAAAGTAGCTACACATTCTATTTTTTATTATTATTGTTGTTTTTTTATATATATACATAGATTGCAAAAGTTTCAATATACTCAAATAGGTTTTAAAAAATTTGGAAAGCCCTTAACGGTATGAAATGGACATGCTAATATATAGTGATTAGTCGCATTGCATTTATGGCTTGCTCAAAAACAAAAACTATTGGACAAATGTTGTGTGTGTGTGTGTGTGTGTGTGTGTGTGTGTTTTAAATAGCAATATGGTAACACTTTAGTTTAGGGTCCAATTCTCACTATTAACATGCATATTAGTAGGATATTAACTGTTTATTAGTATTTATAAAGTACATAATAAAGTGATAGTTCACGAAAATTATTCCATGATTTACTCACCCTCAAGCCATCCTAGGTTTATATGACTATCTTCTTTCAGACGAACACAATTGGAGTTATATTAGAAATATTCCACGCTTTATAATGGGAGTGAATGGGGCTCAAGCTTTTGAAGCCCAAAAAAAGCACATCCATGCATCATAAAAGTAATCCATACAAATCCAGTGGGTTAATAAAGGCCTTCTGAAGCACAGCAATGGGTTTTTGTAAGAAAAATATCCATATTTTAAAACTTTATAAGCTATAATCACTGGCTTCCAGTAGACGGCGGTACACATGGATTTACGGCAAAAAGAGTGAGCTCTGACCTGACGCATGATAGAGCAATATTATAACGCCGGTCACAAATTAGAAGTCTAAAACAAGAATTTTTAAAGAGAAATTTCGATATAAGAGAAGTGGAGCTTGAGTTTGTTGCACAGCCATATTTGTTTGAACCACAAAAGGCGTCTACATCCTACTTCATGCATCAAAGGTTACTGTTCTGCCGTAAATCTATGCGTAAGGTTGTCTGCCGGAAGCTAGTTATTATGGTTTATAAAGTTATAAATGTTACGATTGTCAGGTGAAGTGTCCATGATCACCACTAGAGGGCACTTCACCATGAACTACTTTTCACTCACTCACACTCACATTCAGTCACACGGACTACATTTCCCATAAGCCCCTCACGCAGTCACTGATCACCCCGCCAGCTGTAGCACATTACCTTAGCACTAATTACAATCACACCACTATAAGAGCACTACTCACACACACACACACACACACCGCGAAGTATTGTTAATCCTGGTATTACAATTCCGAGCGTATTTTCCCTGTCTTGTTTTCCTGTTTCCTGATCCTGCCTGTTTCTTGTTATTGATGTTTATCTGCCCGCCTTTGACCAATTGCCTGGATATATACTACGAGCTTGCCTGTTCCTTACCACTTCTGTTTGCTGATGAGTTGACCATTGCCTGTCTGACTACGTCTGTAAATAAAGCTGCACTTGGATCTCATCCGCTGACTCGCCCTACATTATAGTTGCACAGCCATATTTGCTTGAAGCACAAAAGGCGTCTACATCCTACTTCATGCGTCAAAGGTTACTGTTCCGCCGTAAATCGATGCGTAAGGCTGTCAGCCGGAAGCTAGTTATTATGGTTTATAAAGTTGTAAATATGGATATTTTTCTTACTAAAACCCATCGTTTCACTTCAGAAGGACCCACTGGAGTCGTACGGATTACTTTTATGATGGATGGATGCGCTTTTTTGGGCTTCAAAATCTCGAGTCAAATTCACTCCCATTATAAAGCTTGGAAGAGCCAGGATATTTTTTAATATAACTCTGATTGTGTTCGTCTGAAAGACGATACACCTAGGATGGCTTGACGGTGTGTAAATCATGGGATAATTTTTATTTTTGGGTGAACTGTCCCTTTAATGCCTTATTCCGCATGATCATATTCTACATCCCTTAATCCTACCCAATACCTAAACTTAACAACTACCTTACTAACTATTAATAATCAGTACTTAAGAGTTTATTGAGCCAAAAGTCATAAATAATAGTGAGAATTGGACCCTAAACTAAAGTGTGACCAGAAATATAAAAGCAACGTAACAAGGATTATTACCATGTATATTTTTACCTTTGGATAGAAGCGTCTCACAAATGCATATAAACATAAACGTCCCATATACCCACACACACACACTTTCTCAAGCAGTGGTTGGCCTGGTCGGACAGTGAGTGGGTGTGAGAAGGTGATAAGCATCCCTTCGGCTAGAGCCTCTCCAGTGGGACATGACCTCCTCCGAGTCTCCCACAGACCACCAGTGGAATTCACTCATCAATCATATCTCTCCTAACTCCAGATGCGTGTGTGTATGTGGGGGCGACGGACGGATCAACAGGTCCATGAGATTCTCGTCAAACGTTGGATGGAAAGCAGCAGCGTTCAGGGACGCGGCTAAACAACACTTTAACATCTGGGTGAGCTGGCTGCCGCACACAAACTGTGTGTGTTGAGCGGGGAAAAGGGTTTGAGGAGACTTTAAAGGAATAGTTGACCTAAAAATCAAGAACGTCATTATCTAATCACCCACATGTCGTTCGACAAGAGCTTTTCACACTCGCCAAGCTGAAAAAAGCTTAAACCAGCTTAAACAGCTTAAACCAGCCTGAGCTATTGTGCTGCTTTAAGATGATGTAGATTGGTCTGGATCAGTGGTTCTGAACTGGTTTGGCCAGGAACTCAACCTAATTCCTAAAAAAAATAAATATAAAAAGTTCTATAAATACTGCTCCTGATGAATAGAATGAACATACCTGCATTCAAATCCGTCCCAGCTAAGGTACTTTTTGTAACGTCCGTGACTTACTAATTAACTATGACGTTTCATGCTCGTAATTTCTTTTGCACTTTATTAATAACAAAGGGCGTAGTGTGCGCAGAACGCGTGTTACGAGTACAAGACAGTTACGGCTGACAGGACAGGAAGTTTTATGTTTCTTTTTTATTTCGTAAGAACTTACGAAAATAACATTAGAATAATGGCACTGTCAACATCTCATGTTAGGACAGACGTTTTTTTGTTTTTTTTTCTCAGGCACTCTTTACTTGAACTGCAGAAGAGACAACAGCTTTCATGCACGTCTTTCAAAATAAAAGTCTCGCATCAGAAAAGCACAGGATTACATCTGTTGCGATTTGTTTGACTAGAACGGTCTTGCAACCCATCAGTTGAGAAACACTGGTGTAGCTGCTCTCCTTCCCTGATTTTAGCTGATTTAAAGTGTTAGTTCACCCAAAAAATGAAATTTCTGTCATTAATTCCTCATGTGGTTCTACACCCGTAAGATCTTCGTTCATCTTCAGAACACAAATGAAGATATTTTTGATGAAATCTGATGGTTCAATGAGTCTCTACTGACAGCAAGATAATTTACACTTTCAATGTCCAGAAAGATATTAAAACATATTTAAAACAGTTCATGCGAGTACAAATTTTTGGTTGGCGAGAGTTTTTTTCTCTGCAATAATCCAAAAGCCAATGGAAATAATTCTACTAAGTTTTTGTCGAGGAAACATTGGTGAAGCAAATTTCTGGACTGGCCCACAAAAATACGCAGGGTTGGGGAGTAATGAAATACAAGTCACTTAGTTACATATTTGAAATACAAAATTTGAGTGACTGTATTTCATTACAGTTACATTTTAAATGGGTGGTAATCAGATTACAGTTACATCTGAAAAGTGTTTTAGATTACCAAAGTGATTACTTTGAGTTTTAATGTCATTTAAACAGCAATTGGTGATTCTCTGACTCTGACCGTCTGAAAAAGCGGAGTTAAGTTTCATCAACATTTTAATACTTTTAAGAGGATCATAAAAATGTTGTTATTTTTATTTAGTTCTGTCCTGAACAAGACAAAATGACTGAATTTATAAAAAAATTGCCCAACTGTGACTGAACTGTCCTGTCATAACCTGATGATCCACGACTGTTTTCATGTTTTGTGAGTCATTTTATAATTCACTCGTCACTGCAACTTTTTCTCACAATTTGTTTTTTTCCCCTCACAATTGTGAGTTTGTATTTCACAATTCTGACTTCTTTTTCTCACAATTGCGAGATTTAAAGTCACAATTGCAAGTTATAAAGTCAGAATTGGGAGATTTAAACTTGCAATACTGACTTTTTTTCTTGCAATTGTGAATTTAGTATGTGAGTTTATATCTCATAATTCTGACTTTTCTCAATATTGTGAGTTTATATCCCATAATTTTGACTTTTCTCAATATTGTGAGTTTATATCTTAAAATTCTGACTTTATAACTCACAATTGCAACTTTATATCATGGAATTGTGAGATAAAAACTTGCAATTATCTTTTTTTGTGTTTGTTTCACACTTATTAGTATTCCAAAGTATTCTAAAGTATTTAGATTAAGTTACTAAACTTGAGTAATGTAACGAAATATGTTACAAATGACTTTTTAAAGCATGTATTTTGTAATCTGTAGTGAAATACATTTTAAAAGTAACCTACCCAGCCCTGAAAATACGTCATCACTACAACACTTTATTTGTAAACCCTGATGTTCCAATGTTCTAATTTGCATATTACTGAAGTCAAACTGTATTTACCCAATTAATGTTACTGAACTAAGTTGCTTTAAAAGTGACATTAACCCAGGGTTTAAAAAGATAACCCTGGGTTAAGCTCAGTGTGACAAACTCTAAAAGGAGATCAAAGCAGCTATTTTTGCCAAGAAAACAAGAAGCTGTCAAGATGAAAGAACTAATAATAAAAGAACGTACCATAAAAGTGGTCCATTTTACACAAGCACTATAGAGTTTCTGAAGCCACGTGAAAACTTCATGTGAGGACCAGACAAGTCAGTAAATCCCAGATGTTCATTTGTGGGTAAACGTTCCATTTAAGGAACAAAAGTGCTAACAAAACGTCGAAAACCAACTGCTAAATGTGGATCGAAACCTCTGTTATCACAATCTTTATCTGTGGGAATGATATCGCTCAAATAGATGCAAAACACACACTCTTCCAAGTCACCCTGCTAAAATGTCTTTCCGCTTTTTTCAGACGTTTGCTTGCAATTTCATCCAAGAGGCTGGTTACTCTAACAAGCTGTGACAAACACAATTGCGTTCTGCTAGTGATGTGAAGATCAAAGTTGTCAGGGAAGTGAGCCATGTGGCCAACGCATGTACGGCCCCACAACTCTCAACATAATCAGCCACTGTCTGATCTCCTGCACGGGACAGAAATGAAAGCCAAATGTTTAGAGGTGTTGAGCAAAAGCGTGAAATTTTCCTAATGCAACGCACAGTGTTTAGATATTTACAACTTCATTTGTCTTCCAGAACGGTGCAGTTTTTTTGTGTTAAGTTTATAGTTGAATTGCTTATACATTTTTCCTGCTTTTAACTCTATAACTTTTTTTCCAAAACCTTGTCAGGTCATTTCATATTTAACCATATTCAAATGCAGTTTTCAATGTATCTTTTTATGCATGAGACAATCCAAGAATGGGAAATACTGGTGAAAAGTTTGGAAATATTATTATTTTTAATGTCTTTTTAATGTCTTTAATTATTATTTTTAATGTGTTTTTAAAGTCTCTTATGCACCTGCATTTATTTCATCAAAAATACAGAAAAAAATGTAATATTGTGAAATATTATTACAATTTAAAATAAAGGTTTTCTATTTTAAAATACTTTAAGATGTAATTTATTTCTGTGATCAAAGCTGAATTTTCAGCATCATTACTCCAGTCTTCAGTGTCACATGATCCTTCAGAAATCATTCTGATATGATGATATGAACAGTTGTGTTTCTTAATATTTTTATGACCTGCAATACTTTTTTCAGGATATATTTATGAATAAAGGGTTAAAAATAACAGCATTTATTCAAAATAGAATTTTTTTCTAAGAATATAAACCACTTTTTATCAATTTAAGACATCCTTGCTGAATAAAAGTTTCAATTTCTTTCAAAATATGCAAAGAAAACAAATTACTGACCGCAAAATTTTGAACAGTAGAGTATATTGTTACAAAAGATTTCTATCTTAAATAAATTCTGTTCTTTTTTAATCTTTTATTCATCAAAGAATCCTGAAAAAAGTGACAGGTTATAAAAAAAATACATTAACTGTTTCCAAAATTGATAATAAATCATCATATTAAAATTAATTCTGAAGCATAATATGACAAGATGAGTAATGATGCTGAAAATTCAGCTTTGATCACAGGAATATATTAAATTTTAAAACATTCAAATAAAAAAAAAATCTTTCAAATTGTGATAATACTTCAAAACTATTTTTACTGTATTTTTGATCAATTAGAATCAGCATTCATGATTAAAACGAGGCTTCTTTCAACATCATAAAAAAAAATCATTATATGTCATATTACATCTTTTCTTAACCAAAATAATTAATCTGTAATATTGTAGGTCTGATCTGAAATCACCACTAGGCCGTTATATGAAAGCAGAAAAGAGGTATGGAGGTTTGTGAGAAAATAACAGCATTGGCTACAGATGTATTGTTGAAGAGAGAAGGTAAAATGATAAGGTGCCTGCAGCTTTCTCTCCTCATAATTACAAGATGCTTGAAATGAGAAATAGCACACTGATCCCGTTCTCCTGCGCGCCGCATGTCTCTGGCGGCCCGTTCTCAGCGTCACTATGAGACTGTAGAGGTGCAACACAATCTCATAGTGATAGACACAGAGACACACAGGATGAAAGACAGACACGACAGTGATGGAGAGAAAAACAATGCTGGAGATAAAATAAATAAATAAACAAAATAAACTCCCAAGACTTCATTTCTCTGTTCCAAAAGCTAGTGAGCTGCCAAGCCATCTACTGCCTACATAGGCATTAAACTGGAATGAAACATCTTAAGTGACTGATCTGGAACACTCTACAATAGGCAACAATTCATGCAACCTCAAATCAACACATGAAACGCATGGGAGACTCGACTCACAATTCATTTGAATAGAGTTTTGCTTTGCAAACAATACTTTAATATGCATAAAACATACATGGTGCACACAAACACTTTAAGTATAATATAATATACATATATAATGTAAGCATTAATTATAATAATATATTTTCCATGTTTTAATTTTAACAGTAAACTTCGTGCAGCACTATTTGTCAAAAAGTAAATGAATTGTTATAATTCAATTGTAAATATTTTATGTCTCCATTTCACTACTAGTACTTTTTATAAGAAATTTGTATTAAATCATAAATACAGAAAAAATTAAGACAACACAGAATGTCTGAAAAAAGAAAACTTTTTGTTGCGTGAAGCAGGGCGGGGCTGAGAGCCGTGGGAACGGAACTGTGAGGGGATGCCATTTTACTTTACAACCACCGCCAGCGTTTTTTTTTGTATCATTTTCACAAAATTTTTATCGCTTTTTCGCCTGTGTTTTGATTCAGAGATTCTGTGCTCTTTCAGAAGATGCGTAACAGCGCCCCCTACCATAGAATAGTGAAAACACGGAAAGCCGGAAAATTCCGTCAGTGGAGGGGAAAGAGTTTTGCCGCTTCCCACCTCCTTCTTCCTGAACTACGAAACTTTGTTATTGTAAACATTTTAATAAATTATTAAAGTCCCCCTGTAGTCAATAATTTTATCCCTTAAAATCATATTTGATCACAAAATGACATATTTAAAAAATTCATCATGCCTTAAAATAGTTTGAACGTAACTCTACACCCTTGCTTCATTTAGTATATGGCGATCTATGAATATGCTAATTAGCCCCGCCTCCTCTCGGCCAATTTACTGAGGTAAACGCTGCACAATGGTATCGCTCTTTACAACATCAATATGATCAGCCTTTTGCTTGACTACATTATCAAACAGCTGATAATGTGTTGCTGATATCACACAAACCATGTTCCTCTTTGCCATCTCAGAGTCAGACAGCTGCTTTCTAAAAATCGATATCCTTAGAAAATCCTCAGCAATGGTGTTGACTGATGAATTTGCACATGGTTTATCTTAAAGGATATTAAAAACACCACATAGACAGTGAAAGACTGCAGTCTTAAGAGTTTTACAATGTATCTCTGAGCAGTGAAACACAAACGAGCTTCATGTTCTCAATTTTGGACTAGAAATGAAATCAGTTCATCTCAACGCTTTCTTCTTTTTTTCCATCTGTTGATGCGTACATTAATATCTTTATACACACTAGAAGGAACAAAATGACCCTTTTTTAGCACGTCAGAACATTATCTTCAACAGTAGTACGTTCTTTAGTTGAGGGCTTTGGACCAAACAGCACATGCGAGACATAGTTTTGGTTTGGCGAAGGGCGTCTCGTGTTTTCATTAAGGTGAGAGCAAAACCACAAGACCTGGCACATTAATTCAATGCTATGTCAGTGCCTAGGAGAGCACATGCTATCAACAAGACCTAAAATTAGCTCACCTCAGCTCTTAATATTAATTGACTGATTAATATGGAATTGGGCCTACACCGAGACAGCTGTGCAGCAAACCATAGTATGCTTCATGTGTAACATTATTGGAGACTCAAGTACTCTTTAGACCTACAAAATACATTTAAAGGTGCAGTAAGGGATTTCTGAGAAACATTGTTGATATTTAAAATCAGCCCAAACAGACACACCCATTGCTCCGCCAAACAACACAACCTCTGCGTCTATTTTCAGGTCTTCCAGATTAGTTCTCTCTCCTGCGCTGGAAAGCTTTTCTAATATTAACTCGGGTCCTAAAGCTTTTGCCTGATCATAACCCTTCTTTTTCCAGTCATATTTCTCTGCGCTTGCCTCTTTTGTAATGTCTCTCAGCCATCTCTCTTTCTACAGTCTTTCTTCAAAATTCCCTCTTGCTCACTCTCTCTCCTCCCCCATCATGATTGAACACGCCCCCGTCTGCTGACTGGCTCACTCTGTCTCCGCCCCCATCATGATTGAACACGCCCCCTTCTGCTGACTGCCTCACTCTGTCTCCGCCCCCATCATGATTGAACACGCCCCCATCTGCTGACTGGCTCACTCTGTCTCCGCCCCCATCATGATTGAACACGCCCCCTTCTGCTGACTGGCTCACTCTGTCTCCGCCCCCATCATGATTGAACACGCCCCCTTCTGCTGACTGGCTCACTCTGTCTCCGCCCCCATCATGATTGAACACGCCCCCTTCTGCTGACTGGCTCACTCTGTCTCCTCCCCCATCATGATTGGACACGTCCCCTTCTGCTGACTGGCTCACTCTGTCTCCGCCCCCATCATGATTGGACACGTCCCCTTCTGCTGACTGGCTCACTCTGTCTCCGCCCCCATCATGATAGGACACCCCCCTTACTGCTGACTGGCTCACTCTCTCTCCTCCCCCATCATAAGTGGACACGCCCCTTACTGCTGACTGGTTCACTCTCTCTCCTCCCCCATCATAAGTGGACACCCCCCTTACTGCTGACTGGCTCACTCTCTCTCCTCCCCCAACATGATAGGATACGCCCCTTACTGCTGACTGGTTCACTCTCTCTCCTCCCCCATCATAAGTGGACACGCCCCTTACTGCTGACTGGCTCACTCTCTCTCCTCCCCCATCATGAGTGGACACCCCCCTTACTGCTGACTGGCTCACTCTCTCTCCTCCCCCATCATAAGTGGACACCCCCCTTACTGCTGACTGGCTCACTCTCTCTCCTCCCCCATCATAAGTGGACACCCCCCTTACTGCTGACTGGCTCACTCTCTCTCCTCCCCCATCATAAGTGGACACCCCCCTTACTGCTGACTGGTTCACTCTCTCTCCTCCCCCATCATGATAGGACACGCCCCTTACTGCTGACTGGCTCACTCTCTCTCCTCCCCCATCATGATAGGACACGCCCCTTACTGCTGACTGGCTCACTCTCTCTCCTCCCCCATCATAAGTGGACACGCCCCTTACTGCTGACTGGTTCACTCTCTCTCCTCCCCCATCATGATAGGACACGCCCCTTACTGCTGACTGGCTCACTCTCTCTCCTCCCCCATCATGAGTGGACACGCCCCTTACTGCTGACTGGCTCACTCTCTCTCCTCCCCCATCATGAGTGGACACGCCCCCTACTGCTGATTGGCTTGAGCTCAAACAGCAGAACATGGTGTTAATCATGGGTTTCATTTCTAGGAATGCAATGCACAAATTGCAACGCAAGTTGCTGTGGATAAAAGCATAAATGTAAATTATACAAGATTTTGGCGGTGCATGCCTGTGTAAAGCCCACCACCACAACGTCAGTGTGTTCTGGGTGGTTTCCAGTTCATTTCTATGTAGTTATGAAGGTGTTCTGTTAGCATGACAGTGTGTGGCTGCCCGGGTGGTTTCTATTAAATCAAAACAGCCTGATATTCCTGGGTAAATATGTGCGATCTTTCCAACCAGTTTTGCTGTCAGCCAGGCAAAAAATGCAAATGTGTTCACGAAGAAAATAGCACACCTCAACAAAGCCATATGATTTGAATAATCATTTAAGTCCATAGAAAAACAGTGCAGGACAATATATGCAACTTCAAGTAAACATTTTAGATCAAAGGTGTCCGGCTGATGAAACATTTTGTGGGGTCCTGGATTCTGTGACGGATGGAATTTACAGTATAACATACTGGAACAGAGAATTTTTCAAATTTTGGATGAGTAAATCAAAAGTAGGTCTGTACGGATAAAAAAAAAATCAGGGTGTGGATTAGTGCCTGTGAATATTACAGCACAAAAATGTCAAAAGAGGTTCAGCTAAGAAGTTTATTTGGTAATCCCCGTCTAAGATAAAGCAAACTAAACTTTATTATTTAAGTGTTGATTTTCGATTATAATACCCACATAATAATAATAATAATAATAAAATATCGATTGAAAGATTGGTCAAATGCAATGCTTTCTTTTTCCCCTTTCGATTTCACAACTCTCACTTCAGGCAAAATCCGGAATTCTCATCAGGATCATAATAAGACGTCCTAATGGTGTAATTTATAACTTCTCTAAAAGGACCAAGTCTTGCCATGAAGCTAATTAGCATGATCCATGACAGCTAGGGGAATTGAGGTCAGAGAAATCAAGATTTACAGATTAGATGAATTTTTCTGACCTATTTGGCCTCAAAGTTTGGCGATCCAAGACAGCCGTGACGCATTCGCTAAAGGAAAGAATTCAAATGCGTCGTGAAATTCCTGCAGAGTTAACGGCTAGCATTAGCAGGTGCTAACTGTCCTGTGGATGTCACCGAGGCATAAAAACCGCAGAAATCTACATTCATCATAATGTGAAAAAGATATAAACCAATCACAGCGCCAAATCAAGCCCGAAGTGAAACCGGACGCCAAAAAAAGTCGACCCCTGCTGTAACGAAATGCTAAAAATGCGCTTCTTAGTCGGCAAGAATCTAGATAATGCTCCAAATATGCTCATCAAACCCATTCAGACTGGGAGGTCTGTTTTGATTAAACGATTTCTTCCTATCCAACGCAAGGTTAAATAAAGCTGGAAGGGCTTCCAAACTAATAACTCTTTATCATAGACAAGATCAGTGTGATGAAAAAGCTAAACAAGAAAAACCTCATTCTTCTCTCCCTCTCGACATTCCCTCTAGGATATCGCTTACAACCACACACTCACATATGAGAAAACACAAGACGAGCTCCATCGGATCCAACACAACCCCTCTCTCGCACAGAAGATTGCGCCGAGACAGCTCGCGCCATTGAGCCGGTGCCAACGCAAGATGGCAGATATAAATAAAGCTGTGGCAGAGCAAAAATTCACAGTTCATAGACCTTAAATGTTCTTACCATCGCTGAAAAGCACATCTGCAAGACCACATTTGAGTTATGACGTTTCACCCGAATGCATCTTCACTCATCTTTAGCAGGGGTAGTAGAACAAGGTAATACTAGGTAATAAAAACACTTTTCTGTCACTTAAAAGCTCATAGCAGAAGTGTAAAGGCACATCACACACGGTCTATTCTGACATTAAAAAAGGCTGAAATTTTTGTCATTATTTATTCAACCTCATGTTGTTTAAACCCCAAATGCATGCGGAGAAAATCCTTTCGCAGCTCTTGCTGTACAATGACAACCTTCAAAAACGTCAAAAAAGCTCCATAATGAACAAATTACCAAAAAAATCACTAACGCTAGACATTTTACCACCATTTAAATATTATATTATTAAAGAGGACCTATAATGCCCCTTAAAAAAGATCATTCTGGTGTGAAGTTTCAGCTCATAAAACCCCACAGATCATTTATTATAGCACGTTGTAAACTGGGCTGGGTAGGTTACTTTTAACATGTATTTCACTGCGGATTACAAAATACATGCTTTAAAAAGTCATTTGTAACGTATTTCGTTACATTACTCAAGTTTAGTAACTTAATCTAAATACTTTAGAATACTTTGGAATACTAATCCAATATAATATTAAAGGTCATTGTAAGTTTTTATCTCACAATTTTGACTTTTTCCCTCAGAATTGCGTGATATAAAGTTGCAACTGTGAGTTATAAAGTCAGAATTATGAGATATAAACTCGCAATATTGAGAAAAGTCATAATTATGAGATATAAACTCACAATATTGAGAAAAGTCAAAATTATGAGATATAAACTCACAATATTGAGAAAAGTCAGAATTATGAGATATAAACTCACAATATTGAGAAAAGTCAGAATTATGAGATATAAACTCACAATATTGAGAAAAGTCAGAATTATGAGATATAAACTCACAATATTGAGAAAAGTCAGAATTTTGAGATATAAACTCACAATATTGAGAAAAGTCAGAATTTTGAGATATAAACTCACATACTAAATTCACAATTTCAAGAAAAAAAGTCAGTATTGCAAGTTTATATCTCCCAATTATGACTTTATAACTTGCAATAGTGAGTTTAAATCTCACATTTCTGAGAAAAAGAAGTCAGAATTGTGAAATACAAACTCACAATTGTGAGGGAAAAAAACAAATAGTGAGAAAAAGTTGCAGTGACGAGTGAATTATAAAATGACTCACAAAACATGAAAACAGTCGTGGATCATCAGCTCATGACAGGACAGTTCAGTTGACAGTTGGGCAATTTTTTTAATATAAATTCAGTCATTTTGTCTTGTTCAGGACAGAACTAAATAAAAATAACAACATTTTTATGATCCTCTTAAAAGTATTAAAATGTTGATGAAACTTAACTCCACTTTTTCAGACTGTCAGAGTCAGAGAATCACCAATTGCTGTTTAAATGACATTAAAACTCAAAGTAATCACTTTGGTAATCTAAAACACTTTTCAGATGTAACTGTAATCTGATTACCACCCATTTAAAATGTAACTGTAATGAAATACAGTTACTCAAATTTTAGATTTTAAATATGTAACTAAGTTACTTGTATTTTGTCACTCCCCAACCCTGGTTGTAAATGTCCATTTTTGAGTGGAAGGAAAAAATGCTGTTTTCATGCATGTATCTTTAAATGCAAAAGAGCTGCTCTTTCCAGAAGAGAGGCGGAGCCTACAGCTTGTGCCTCAGATACTAAAAACCTTTTCTTTGATGTGTTATTGCTCTTAAACTGTCAAAAACCACAAAGTTCACATGAACACAGCAAGTAAAGAAATCCCACGTGTACATCAGATCTGTGTATTAAAGCGACAGCAGCGTAATATTCAGTAGCTACTGCTGTTTATGCTGTTAATATGAACCAAACAACAAAACAGAAACAGAAAATCACTTTAGTAGCTTTAATAAGAATACATTTGTACATTTGACTGTACAGCTCACTCAGGGGAGGAGCTATGCTAATAGGGCAGAGTTGGTCAGCAGTCATGGGCGGAGCCTAAGCACTTGTGACATCACAAAAGCTACAATCTGCAAATGGCTCGTTCTGAGACACTGTTCATGATTTATGGCGATTGTAAAAAGGAGTGGGTGGATTTTTACCATAATAAGGTGTTTAGACGCCATGTAAAAGTGAATTTTGCCTTATAGGTCGCCTTTAAATAATTATATTCAGACTACAGTAACATCAATAATCTCATCCTTGAACATGATTTCTGCCCGAGTCTCATCCCGATTCTTTTCCACCGGCTGTGAGGCGAAGACCACATGTCCCACGATTCCTCGCTCAAACTCGGCGTCATCAAGCTACACCTTTGTTTTGAATAGGCGACCTCTAGTGGACGAAAAACTACATAGTGCAGCTTTAATAGGAAAAGATTCCTAGAAATAAAATATGCAAAAAATGTAATATATATATATATATATATATATATATATATATATAGTTCAAAGTAGCACCAATTCAATTATATGTCAGCAAACTCTGAAGAGCAATTATACTGATATAATGTACAGAAATAGTAGGAAATTGTGAAACAAATGAAACCGCTAGCTGATTAGTTCCGGCGAATAAAACGGCATGCTTTCCATCACCATTACCCTTCAGTGAAAGCACCTTATTAAACTCATCTTTGAGATTCCTTGCTTGGCTCAAAGGCACCCAATGGAAAACATCTTGCAAGTTCAATATTTACATTGGCAAACGTGTGCAAGCTTCATCTGCTCTCTAATATACAGCTCTTTCACGTACTCAAGTTCAGTGTTTCAAAAGAGGAATACGAAAAGTCACGGCTCGGACCTGGATCCAAAAGATGGAATATATCAGCGTGTTCAAATGTTTGACACATTAAAAGTAAAGTTCGTACCCTCGGTGCACACGGATGTGAAGTGAGCGGAGCTGAACGCCTGTGTATAATTCAATCCCTATGGTGGTGGTGGTTCTCAAATGGTCAGTTATGACTCAAAAAATGGGTCAGAGATCTGTTTCTGGTTGGCTACCGACAAATGCAAAATGCAAACAAAAACTTCATAGCAAAAAAAAAAAAAAAAAAGTACAAGAGAGGCTCAAATGCTTCCGTTTACATTTTGCATCTGTTTTGGCGAAGTGCCTCATGCATGGATTAGCAGTGTTTGATTTTAAGGTCAGTTTTGTTAGAAAAAACATTTGGTACCGTATGTTTCCTGAAGCGAAACCAGATGGGAACCACCGCTATATGCTGTAGAGGCTCGCAATGGACAGAGTGGAACGAGAAATGTTGCGTTTTTGCTACTGTAATTGTGCAAAGAAATAATGAAATTATTAAGTGCATATAGTTAGCAATCACTCTCTGGCCAGATTTGAGCAGATTTCTTCTGTGTAAATGGGCAAATACAGAGCTTTCCGTCATGTCCTGTCCTCTCTCTACTGTCCCTACAAACCCATTTTATTTCTATACGACCAACAGTCAAAACACAACATAATGCTAGACTCTTCAGAAGGCTAGTCACAGTAAAAATAAACTGAGTGAGACTACTAAATTGCACAAACAGCTGGTGCTTCACTGTCTGTTTATAGAAATTCCTAAAATATGAGTATTACGTTAGTCAATGATCCATTTATACTTGAAAGTGGTGACACGGGTTAAGTACGAGGGACAGCGCAGAACCAGATGTTTTAATGTCCTGAATAGACCAAGTGACTGCGTCAATATCAATTTCACCCCGAGCGATCTCATGAACTTGTCGCTTGAAGACCGATTTTCATGCGGAAAAACATCCGCGAGAAAGCAAAAACATCATATGCAGCTGAATACAGAAATACAAGCAACTTTTAAAACGGATCCATTTATCTTTGCGAAAAGTTGCACTCTCAAATCCAGAGACACCAATTGTGCTACATCAAGCTAAACACACCAGCGATCATTAATCCCGCGGATCCAAACATTTGCTCAGAGTTTGGCCCTTCCTCTGCCTGCTGTGAAAGAGTTTAGTGATACTAATTCCCATGCTGCTAATTAATCCTCATGTAATTTTGGAAGTGAGAGCAAAAAACGTAAACGAGATGAGATGAATATGAGTCTGCCGTGAATTATTTGGCGAGAGACACGAACTGAGCCTCCATCCACCCCAAACTCGCCGCTTGGAAAATTCATTATGAACAATATTTTTCAAAGGCTAGAAAAAAAAAGTGCACTTTCCAATGCAGAATGAATGAATGAATTATATATCATAAAAAAATGCAAATACATTAAAGCATAAAAATCATTTTGCTAATACAAAAGTAGAATGATTATATATATATTAGATATATACATTCAGTATATATATTCCTTGTATATATATATATATATATATATATAACATAGATTATATAGATTATATAAATATATTATATATATACATTCAGTATATATTTCTTGTGTATATATATATATATATTACATAGATTATATAGATTATATAAATATATTATATATATACATTCAGTATATATTTCTTGTGTATATATATATATATATTACATAGATTATATAGATTATATATATATACATTCAGTATATATATTTCTCATATATATATAGATTATATATATATATATCTATATATATTATATATATACAGTCAGTATATATTTCTTGTATGTATATATATATAATATAGATTATATAGATTATATATATATATATACATTCAGTATATATATTTCTTGTGTATATATATATATATATATATATATATATATATATATATATATATATATACATACACACTCACACACACACACACACACACACACACATATATACTGTATATGTGCCATTGAAGAATAAGGTTTTTAAAAGTGTAAAAAAAAAACATAATGAAGATATATATATAAATTTTTTCAAGATTTATTAAGTGTTAACAATAGGATTATGCAGTTTTTATAATCAATTAACACTTTTTTTTATCATTTTTTACAAGAAAAGTAATTCTAGCCAACGGTTGTACCGAATGACCTGAAGCGTATGAGCAAGCAAAAACATGATTTTTTTTAAACTCATAATAGTTAAAAGAGACTTAGTCACTTTGCTTCACAACCATGTGATCGTTTGCAGGTGTCTGAATGATGTCACATCCTGTCACATGATATTGACAACATAACTCGATCCAAAACGGTCCCTTTACATTGGTTACTCCAAATGACATTAATGAAATTCATTTTTCCAGACGTTCTTTCTCATAACAAAGCAACGACTTCTACACATAATTTAATACCATTTTGCACTATGTTGATAAATAATGTTATAAAATCATACCAGAATAAAAAAAAATATATACATTTATTACATTTTAAGATATTTTAATCACAAATGAACTGGCTGTATTGGCCTTTGGACGGTTAAACCGAATGAACTTTTAAAACTAAAATCTAAAATCTAAAACCTATGACACTAAAATCTTTTGGATTCAATAAAAGAAATCTATATATATTATATATCTATATATATATATCTATATCTATATATCTATATCTATATATATATATATATATATAATCTATATTATTATTATTAAGGCCTTTGGACAAAAAAATGAACCGTCACGCCTTTGACTCATATCTATCTAAATATATATATATATATATATATATATATATATGTTGATATATGGTTACTAATCACTACTACTAAACATGGCTACATGTGGTGACCATTTATTTCCTTGTTTTGGACATTCAGTAAAGTGTAATGACATTTTTTTTTTTTTTTTTTTTTGTACAAATTGCATTGTTGAATTACTGAACCCAAATGTAAGGAAATGGCAATGGATCTTTACTGTGTATATAAACGTTCACTTTTATGTGTTTCTCAGTTCCTGAATAAGGTGGATCGGGTCGGACAGAGTGCAAATCGCAGCATTTGGCCGATCTCCAAACCACACAGAGCTGAAAAGCATCTGAATTAAAACAATGAATGGCCAGCACACGCTCTCCTTCATCGTGTCAGGCTCTCAACGCTGAGCTAATGACAGAGGTCGGAGGATAATCAGCCATAATTAGTGCAAGGCAATCTTAATGAGGCTGTTTTTCCTGACACCTAATGACGCCTGCAAAGAAGTTTGAAAACAATGAACAAGATTTATGAGTATCACAATTAACCGCCACAACCTGACTTAAACATTTCTTAATTGTTGTTAATAGTTGTTGCTGGATTATTAATAACCAACCTGAATAATGCATTTAATTGTTCCAAAACCATTAAATCAAAAAAAAAAACTAGTAGATTTATTCAAACATGCAGCAATATATATAACATGCATCCTATTTGAGGGAAAATAAACATATTCACTGCCATACTTGAACTTCACTGTATTTACAGAACAAAATCAACACAAACTACACTCTAAAAAACACTGGCTTGGGTTATTTTTTTCATGGTTGGGTAGTTTATGTAACCCAGTGGTTGGGTTGGAGGCTGGTCAATCTCACTGACAGTAAGAACAATACACCCTCCCCACCCGCCCGCCGACACAACAACCCAGCTGTTGGGTTACACAGAGCGCAGACTTTTTGTGCTCATCGAGAGAGCAGTGCAAATTAGTGCGAATATCGTTCTTTGTATGCATTTTATTTTGTACATTAAGTCTTTACAGAGCTGTAAATCATTTTATTTAATGCAACGCAACATACAGGGATGAGACGTCAGGGAGCATCGGTGGAAATGTCTTTTTCCTTGAATAAACTGATTTTTATTCATTATACTATTGAATATTATTCATTTGGATGTTAAAATATGTTCTGCTTGTTTATGTGCAGGTTATAAGGAGCCTGTCACGAGATCTTTCGGTCATGAGAAACGCGGAGCTGAGGTTCGTGGGAATATTTGTGGAAAACAGAAAAAAAAACGAATAAGAGAGTTTTGTACATAGTGCTTTTGATGGCATGAGAAAAAATATGCGAAATATGGCCAAATATGTTTTCAAATGTAAGTTATTAAATATTTAACTTTTAAAAAGCATTATAAGCTGTATAATTGAGCAGCTTTTTTGGACTTTTTCATTCACGTTGTTGTAATTTTTGTGCATTCCTGTGTGTTCTTGCTTATTAATAAACGTTCACCTTCTGATTATTACTGTTGCCTGTGTTGTTACTCAAGTAATTCTGTATGTGATTTTAATTTTTATCAATTTTAAGTCAGCAATATATTCCTTTTGAATCAAGGGTTGAGTTTAAATAAACAACCCAGCATGTTGGGTCAAACATTTAAACCCAGCCAGCTGGGTAAAAACAACCCAACGCTGGGTTTGTCCAATTTTGACCCAATGCTGGGTTGCCAAATAACCCAAATTGGGTTGTATTTAACCCAATATTTTTTAGAGTGTAGATAAGTCCCTACTTCAATGTAAGTCTATGGGATCCGTAAGTCATATTAAAAAGTAAAAGCACACCTCTCTTTAAAAAAAAAAAAAAAAATGCATAATTTGAGGTACAATTCATCTGAAGTTACAGGCCAAAATTTATTCAAATCTTTAACCTCAAGATTTAATGCAATAGTAGTGATGCTTACCACATTGAAACCCCAAAATGATCATGTGTCACCCAGAATCAGACTCGGTACCGTGAAGTAAAACACAGGATTGGGAGGGTCGCTTCAGTCCCCTGCTGCCTTTACCCCGTGGCCCAAATACATTAGCTTCTCACCCATTCCATTTCATGTTTCTCTATGCCAAAAGTCCAGTCTTATGCAAATCCGAGCCAAAAACAGCTCAACAGCAGCAGCAAACGATGATATGACCTCAATTGGCACATGTCGTCAGCCTTTGTTGCCATTTATTAAATATAAGCAGAAAATTAGGCTAAATTTCCCTAGTGATGCGATATCCTGAAGTCACTTCGCAAGGACATTAGGCCTGTTGTTTTTCCTTTTAGGTGCTAAAGGCAGGGGGACGTCGAGGGGGAGAGAGATTTATGGGGTTATTTCAGGGGTTACGGGAAACTTGGTTCGTATCTAAAGAGACATACAGTATAACTGTAAAGCATGTAGTTGCTCTTGAATCGAACCCTGGATCTGTGACTACCATCTTTAAGGGGTATTGTACAATTATAGGGCTCATATCAGATGCCACATGCTTACATCCAAACTGAAAAGCTTTACTATTACTATTGTTCACACTGGGGATGTCAAATTTGTTGACATATTAGAAGTGCTCTATTTTCATAGGGTGAAAAAATAAATGCTTTATGACAATGTGATCTGTAAAATCAAGATACTATAAATGTGAAATTAAAACCACAGGTGGCAGTTAATGAGTGATTAACTGAGTTTCAACAGATTCATTCAGGAACGAAGCATTTGACGGTCTTAATGAGTGAGTCATTGAATCATTCTTTCAAACGATTCGTTCTTTCACCGCCGTGTTGCTCAGAGATGCAAAACATCCTGTGGCTGTTTCGAACTATTTTTGTTGGCAAATTGTGACTAAAATGCAAGTCACTTAAAGGGTTAGCTCAAGCAAAAATGAAAATTCAGTCATGAGTTCCTCATGTCGTTCCACACCCGTAAGATCTTCGTTCATCTTCACAACACAAACTAACATATTTTTGATGAAATCTGATGGTTCAGTGAGTCTCTATTGACAGCAAGATAATGAACGCTTTCAATGTCCAGAAACATATTTAAAACAGTTCATGTGAGTACAGTGGTTCAACATTAATATTATAAAGTGACAAGAATACTTTTTGTGCGCCAAAAAAACAAAATAACGACTTTTCAACAATATCTAGTGATGGACGATTTCAAAGCAATCAAATTTACAATTCTGCAAGACGATGAAACAAGCAAAAAAAAACACCTTAGTAAACATCTAGCAACTCACTAGATTCAGACAGCTAAATTCACAGCTGGAAAATGAAACAGGCATAAGAAAATGGCCATATGTTGAGATATTTGGGTGGGGGGTGGGGGGGGCATGACAGCACAGCAACACCTGAGTAACCACCTAGAGGACTTTAGTAACTGCACAGCAATGCCCTAGCAACCCACACCAATGTAACCAACTAATAATTGCCTTACAATTACCAAAAACTTGCCACCTAGCAACCACGTAAAACACCCTGGCAACACCTTAGTAACCACCTAGAGGACTTTAGTAACTGCACAGCAATGCCCTAGCAACCCACACCAATGTAACCAACTAATAATTGCCTTACAATTACCAAAAACTTGCCACCTAGCAACCACGTAAAACACCCTGGCAACACCTTAGTAACCACCTAGAGGACTTTAGTAACTGCACAGCAATGCCCTAGCAACCCACACCAATGTAACCAACTAATAATTGCCTTACAATTACCAAAAACGTACCACCTAGCAACCACGTAAAACACCCTGGCAACCACCTAGCAACACCCTAGCAACCTCAAGAACATTACAAACATGGGCAAGTACCACTCATGTTGCTCAAAAAAAAAAAAAAAAAATTCTAGTTAATAGCAGACTGCCATCACAAAGTTCACGGTTCCTTCAACAAACTTGGGTCGCCCCCCAAGAAAAACAATGGAGCAAGTCTACAGTTGTTTTTATGGACACAGACTGTTTAAGAGACTTCAGGCTTTACCCTGCGCTTGTTGCTGCACCCTAGCAACACTCGTTGGCAATCGCAGTTGAGTTCTGATGAGGATAATAAGGAGTAGACAGTCACTGGTGGATGGTCTTTGGCTGAGTCTCAGGGGCTGATCTAAGGGACAATAAGCCCTTTTTTGTTAGTAATGCTGTTGGCTTTGGAACTAAAACTGCATCTGGTCAAGGGGAAGTTACTGCCTGACAACATCTGCTTGGTCTCAAAGACACTCTCAGCACACTGACTTTCATTCTCACGACTGTCTTCCCAACACTGTGAAAAAGAAAGACAACTCTATAATAACGGTTCCCTGCAACACATTAAGCTATATGGTTTTGCGGTGGTTAAAAGCAAGTTGTTGATAAGTGGAACTTCCTACGGCATCAGAGGAACTTCAAAAGCCTCACATGCAGAAACGTCCATCCTAGCTGAGTGAAATTCGTTAATTGAAAAGAGAAGAATCTGTTTCAATCTGCTGCGCTCCATCTAGCTTTTTAAACGTGAACGGCACCTGATAGATTAAAAAGCAACCGCTATGAAGCGTGAAACATTTGACTTGTAAAATAGATAAACAGTTTGGGAACTGCTGTTCTTTGGCACTCACATTAGTTCTCCTATGGCATCATATGGAACTGAAATGCATATTCCACCCAAAAAAACAACATTCTGTCATCATTAATCATGTGGCTCCAAACACCGACTTCCATAGTATGGACAATAAAGAGCACACATTTCTTATTCCTCAAACTCAACGACATGAGTAGAATTTACATTTATGGGCGCACTATAACATTGCCATTTCATAAGAGAAATATTGACTCATATAAATGTTGATTTATAGTGACTATAGTGACTATAGCTCAAAGGATTCTTCTAAAGGGAATATTCTGATATAATCATGAGTATGAATTATGCAAATCATAAAAGTAGATGCAGCTAAACTAATTTTACGATATTAATAGGACAAAAATGCTAGTAGACAATGGCATTTAAGCGAATCTAAAATAAAGAAAGATTTGTAGGATGATAAGAAAAGTCATGTAAAGTGATCTCAAAATAGGACTTTTTAAGGTATAAAGTTCTAACATTACAACTTTAAAGCAGTAATATGATATTAAATAAAATGCTTAATCTTCTAGAACAATGTTTCTCAAACTTTTTCAGCCTGAGGACCACTTTATCTTCCAATTTTTTTCTGAGGACCACCTAACAGAATCCCAACAAAATAGGAAGGATAAACTAAATTTAAGTTTAATATGCAACTGTTTCAAGTCAAAAACTAATTATTCAAACACAAATGCAATGATATGATCAGAAATTATATGAATTTTATTTTATTTAAAAAAAATAAATGTGAAATGAGCTGCAGCTTAATATGAACAGCAAACTGCACATCTGAAAAAAACAACAACCTGCAATTAAACATACAGGAACAGCCTAGAAAAGAAAAAAAGAGCCATTAGTTTAAAACTGAGGTGGTGGGTACACTCAAAAAAATATTTCAGTCTAAACATAAGTTTTATGTAATTTAATTACATAGCAATTTTCCATGCATTTGGATTACATCGTTTTAACATAAACAAACTAATAAACTTAATGTGATTCATATTTGTCAGTCATACGTAAATGAAATAGATAAGATTTATGTAATAGTTCACAGAAAAATGCCCAGGTTAATGAACACTGTTTAGTGGTCATGTGTGTGCGCACTACTGAGTTAAAGTACCATTGAAGCAGTGTCAGAGTTAATGAGATCATTAAGTGATGATTGAGCATTAATGATGAACACCTGCTGTTAACAAGCAGAATCACTGAAGGACAGAGAAACACAAGAACTACAACTGAAATCAACTGAAGATAAAAGACATTTAATCTCTCACTATTCATATACTCAACTATTACATAAATCTTACCTATTTCATTTACGTATGACTGACAAATATGAATCACATTAAGTTTATTCGTTTGTTTATGTTAAAACTATGTAATCCAAAGGGATGGAAAATTGCTATGTAATTAAATTACATAAAACTTATGTTTAGACAGAAATATTTTTTTGAGTGTATAGGAAGTCTATGGTTGTAACTATGGTAACAATAAAACGCTGAAAAAATGTTCCCCTTAATGTCCAATATCACTGAAATGACTGGGATTTTATACATAAAAGAAAAACGAGTACCTTACAAAACTAATAGATCTGTGGATTTTGAGATTTCCATCTAAAACTTAACGTGAATATTAATGATGAGTTTAGGTCATCTTTTCGCGGACCACTAGAGGGCGATGGCGGACCACACTTTAAGAATTACTGTTCTAGAAAAATGTATTATTTTTGAAAAGTAATCTAATACTTAAAATTTCAGTTGTTCAGGTGGTGACCAACAGACCATATAAACTAAAAAACAAAGTTCTCCTATGGCACCGCAGAAACTTCTTAACTGGCTTCAAACCCCTTCATGTGTAAGACAAGTCATGATTCATTCCACCCTCCAGAAAGGCTTCACTACAGATATACAAGAAACACCACAGGGAATAACCAAGCAATCACTGAATGGAAGATAACACTGACACAAGACGATGCTCGATGCTGCCCAGCCTTGCATGTGGGTTTTGAGGGGGAAATTAAGGGTTGCTAGCACAACCAAATACATGTGTCAAGAATTTAGAAGGAGTCTGTCTAAAGAGGAGGTGGTTTTGAGAATACACAGAATCTGATGAAAGCGGGCTCATCGTTACCACGGTTGAACTAGACCAGAACATCTTTCCTGCATTAGAGACTTTCCAGCACCTAGCATGAAGAGGAACTGATATCATAAATAAAGTATGCTAACATGCTGTCAGAGTGAGTGGACGTTCTGTTTGATGTGTGATTCAATTGTTTTCTCTTCGTGTCTTAAACATTAAACCATCGTGTCCTATTTATCCAAAATCGAAGGTTTACACACACTTAAGACAAGGACATCTGCGTTTCGAATATATATCAACAACTTAGTCTTCGTTAAAACACACAGCACTTGACGGTATCGCTGGTGCTAATCATTTTGAGGCTCTATACACAAACAGATACTTCCATGACTTCTTCAACAGACATGAGAAAAAACAAACACTCTTCGACTGCTAAAATACCTCAAATAGTCCTTGGACAATCAAGTGTCAAACATGCACAGTCGTCTACTTAGATACTGGCATGTGGAAAGAATACAGAGCAAATACCATTGTTCAAATATGATTAAATATTAAATATCACAGAGCCCTGCAGTTATTATCAGTAACAATAGACTTAATTCAACTGCAGATGAGTCATTGTCAAAGAAAGCTTGAAAAAGGTGTTTTGCTAAATAACATTTAGAAGTGTTTAAATTCATTTTTTTTGACTTTTTATGTCAGGCGGTACAACCAAATAGTTATAAGTATATACTGTGGTTGAACCACCTGCCGTGGAACATGCACCAAACTACTCTTACTGGAAATAATAATAAAGATTTTTACCAGTATTTGAGAGATCTGAAAGCCTTTTCCACAAGTATCAGTTAGCATTTTCAAGTTTTTACCATGTTTGCAGTTGTTCCACCCTGACATTTGAGATTATATAAAGTGATGGACAAAAGTTTCTCAATTATCGAAACAGCTTTAAAACAACTTGGTATTTATAAAATGTGTTTATATGGAAGGTTTCGAACCTAAAATGATGATTTCGTTTTTGTTTTTAAATAGTTTTCTCATCTGTTCATTTGTTTAGACAGTTGCACCACCTGACATTTTGGGGGTTTAAGATAACAAAACATAATATGTGTTATTTAAATACATAATAAAAATGAATTCAAACTAAATAGGTGTTATAGAATCAAGTGATACATTATAAAACATTTATCAAATTATTTTAAAAGGAAATAACGCAGTCGGACACATTTGACATTTTCTTGTGTACTCCATTTTTGTATGCCTTGTGTTGAAGAAAGCTAAATGGATTGAGTTTTGGCATTGCACATGCCAAACAAAACACAACCATAAATTACTAGAAAGCAGTGGCATAAGCAAGTTAGCCCCTCTACCCGGGTACTACTCGACCCGCTCTGAGCGGGCCTTGAACCCGGGTCATCCGGCATGGCAACCCCTAACATCTGTGAGTAGGACGCTCTAAAAAGGAGGCTAAAGGCCGCAACCTTAGCATCTGTCACCAGAGCATCTCTTGAGGTCAGAGGAGTGAGGTTTACTCACACAGCAACTACTAGCTAGCCTCCGTTACACTCACCCCCCTAAACCTCACTCCCATCCGGGTCACGGCACCAATGTAACCCCTCTATCCGGGTCCTACTCGACCCGCTCTGAGTAGGCCTTGAACCCCAGTCTTCCGGCATGGCAACCCCTAACATCTGTCGCTAGAGCATCTCTTGAGGTCAGAGGAGTGAAGTTTACTCACACAGCAACTACTAGCTAGCCTCCGTTACACTCACTCCCCTAAACCTCACTCCCATCCGGGTCACGGCACCAATGTAACCCCTCTACCCGGGTCCAACTCAACTTAACAAGGAGGCTGAAGACAACATAACCTTCACTGTAAATGATTTCTGTTGTTTTCACAGTAATATACTGTGTTCAACTGTTCCTTACTGTAGAATGCATGTTACAGTAGATGTTGTCGTTTTCACAGCATTATTACTGTATTCTTAACAGTTTCATACAGCATATGCTGTGTACAGTATGTTACTGTAGATTTTCAATGCATTCTGGGAAAATATTAGCCTACTGTAAATCTAAATACAGTACTAAATGACCGCAATGAAAGCCCACAAGAGTATGGTAGGTTAACTTTTAATTTTTTTCACCTTATATGTTTTATTCTGATGTTATTTGCAAGATATATAGCTATGTTTTATTTAATACGTTTCCATAATAATATCTGAGCAAGCGTTCATTTTCTGGCCTTTTCCTCTCGCAGCGTCGTGGAGATGAAAGTCCTAGGAGTATGTTAAATTGGTAGGTATACTTTAAAACACATTTAGTTACCTTATTTGTTTCATACAACAATTATTTGCTAGGTATAAATACGTTTTAGTTAATAACGTTTTAGTAATAATGGGTGCTCATTTCCCATTTAAGTCATGCTAACTAGCATTTTCCTCCTGCAGTGGCAGACCGGCTGGACCATCGTGATACAGGTGGGAAGAGTTGTTGTGAAGACGAAAAGCAAACTTTTATTTTTATATTTCCAACATTTATTTTCCACTGGCACAATGTGTTACTGTGATTTTACTGGTATGGCTATAATATGCTGGTAAACCTGTATAAGTTCATCTATGAGATGTAAAAGATGAAAGTTGAATAAAGCTGTTGATGTGAAGAAATTAACTTGTGCTACTGATTATATAACATTAAAACATTACAAATAAATAAAAATAACAGTATAATGCTGTACTTTATGCATGTTATTTTACCGTAAAAGTTACTTTTAATTGGACAATAATCATTTTACACTGTTATGTGCTTTAAGGAGTTGGCGGGAAACACATGGTAAAAAGACGGCGTGAAAAGACTCCATGAGTTGCTTTTTCAGAGACAACAACAAATCCAAGCCCGCATTTTCCTTGACTAATGCCGATTTAATGTACGCTCTTACTGCAGATCACCACCAACAGGCACTTTGTACAATCAAGCTCTTCACGGCATTAACCACCAAAACTCCAAGATAACAAACTCCTCTAAATCCCAACATAACAAAGCATTAAACTCCAACAGCTTTTCCCAGCTTGTTCAAAAACACATAAAATAGCACCTAATTTCAACATTTACTCTTCCCATCCAGTCTCACGCAAAGCGTGCTGGGAACTGCAAATCCTCTGCCCAGTTTCAGTAATGCTACGTTAACACTAATGGAAATTATTCAAGAAGTCCCAACACAAATGAGTTGAGTAAACTTCTGTTTGCAAACGTAAATGGACTGCAATTGAGTGTCATTAAGCAGCAAAATCATGTCCTCTCATTCAGTACATTCACCGTGTGCCATAACCTTTCCACGTGATCCACGGCATTTTAATTCTAGCAAGATATAAAGCCTCTTAAGTTACATTTGTTTCAGATACACGCACTTCACCGAAACAGGAAGAATGACAAGTTCCTAAGTGAACCATAAGTGAACACGAAGTCAGGAGAACAGAGGCAGAGCCAGCAGTGTATGTGTTGGAGAAGAGCCGCGGTCCTTCTCTTCCAGCCCCACGACTTAACAGCACACTAATACAGATGTGCAGGCCTCTGCTTGTAAATCTCCCCGAATCAGGAAATACAACACAAATGGAAATTTCAGCAGAACGTATTACAGCCGTATCAGCTTGCGCAGCAACCGCTGAACCCTGACAACTGTCAGGTCTGGGAACTGAGAAACGAGAGGACCACAGTGCTTTATCCCAATGTGTCCCGCTGTACACCTCCCTATGGGCGGAACGGATCGCTGCTAATGCTCAGATTTGGTTTGCAATGTAAAATGTTTCAGATTTAGATTCTCAGTCTATAAAACCTGTTCAAATACTAGACTGTTACACGTCTCTTCATGGAGAAATGACTATACCAGATAGACCAGCATAAAACCAGTACTAACCAGGAAAACCAGTAAGGATGTGCTTGGAATATAACATCAGTTATATAGTGCATCTGGAAAGCATTCACAGCGCTTCACTTTTTCTACATTTTACTATGTTGCAGCTTTATTCTGAAATGTATTAAAACCTTTATTTTCTTCAAAATTCTAGAAACAATACCCCATAATGACAACTTGAAAGAAGTTTGTTTGAAATCTTTGCAAATTTATTAAAATAAAAAAAAAAAAAATCATTCACAGCCTTTGCCATGACAGTCAAAATTGAACCTGTTTCCACTGATCATCCTTGAGATGTTTCTACAGCTTGATTGTGGTAAATTCAGTTGATTGGACATGATTTGGACATGTCTATGTAAGGTCCCACAGTTAACAGTGCATGTCCGAGCACAAACCAAGACATGAAGTTCAAGGAATTGTCTGTAGACAATAGGATTGAATCGAGGCACAGATCTGGGGAAGGGTACAGAAAATTTTTTGCAGCGTTGAAGGTCCCAATGAGCACAGTGGCCTCCATCATCCGTAAATGTAAGAAGTTTGGAACCACCAGGACTCTTCCTAGAGCGGGCCGCCCGGCCAAACTGAGCGATCACGGGAGAAGAGCCTTCGTCAGGGAGGTGACCAAGAACCCGATGATCACTCTGACAAAGCTCCAGTGTTTCTCAGTGGAGAGAGGAGAACCTTCCTTGCAGATCACCTGGACGATACCATCCCAGCAGTGAAGCATGGCGTTGGCAGCATGATGGTGTGGGATGTTTTTCAGCGGCAGGAACCGGATCGACTAAAGCGAGAGTATCGCATCAAATTTAGCAAGTGTGAACGGCAAAAAATCGAAGTTCTACAGCAAATATGTACAATGTTTACGGTTGTTCAAATCAAATCTATAACCTTTTGGAAATCAGCTCATATTTTTAACCGCTACACCACACCACCTCACAAATATCATTAAAGTTAGTGAGGATACAAATCCCACAGCAGGTATTTTATTTTATTTTTCTTTCAGCCAAGTAGAGAACCCAGCAAAACTGTCAAAACAAACCTTGGTTCGGCCACGTTCAAACTATGCCATATATACATAAACGCTTCAAATGACTATTAAAACCATTTGATGAGACCAAAGTCTAATGAAAGATACAGACACGCGTTTGGCCTAGAGTCCTGTCCGGTCCTGTCTGACTAAACTAAACACACATTGCCTGATCTGAATGGACTGGTTCTGTCCAAAAGCCTCACGAGCTGCCTATGTAGGCAGAATTTTAAAAGGATGATAAGCACACTGTGGATCGGTGTTGTTGTGGTTAACTAAAACTATTAAAATTTGAAATAAGTTTTGGTCAAAGTACTAAAATTAATAAAACATAAGAAAAAGAAAAACTGTGTTATGGCCCAGTGTGCTGTGATTGGCCTACTCTTCTCTGATTGGTCAGTGATACGAACGGTAACAATGGCGTCGGTTTTACCGTATCAATTCCAGTGCGAGTCCTCATTGTTTGGAAGTTTGATTTGCTTTCACAGTACTGAAAACAGCATCTTCTCGACATGTCTACAACATGAACCAAAACTACAGTGTTTGAAGGTGGTTAGAAGTAGATGTTGTTCACTGACATCATGCAAATTAGTTACAAACCTATTGACCACTCGTTCAAAATCGCTTCTTACTTTTGAAGCTTTTCAGACCTTTTACATTCACAGCTATATTACAAAGTACAAGAACGTTATGCTATAGTGTCATTAGCAACAAGCTAATGAAATCAATTGTCACTAAAAAGATGCCATTTTAGTAAGGATGCAGCCTTAGAAGGCAGTCGTCTATGTAGGCTGTAGATAACTCACTAGGTTTTGGAACAGAGCCCATATATTCCCCAGTTCTTTTGTATAACAGACTATCAGTTATACATCCACTCAAAGATGCCACAGTTTCTCACTACTTCACAACAGGTTGTCCTGATTTATTGCCGTCTCTCTTTGCCAAACACATGGAGGGCTATGAGCGCAGATGGGACACGTCCCAGGCGAGATTATTTGTACACTCTTGCTATTTAGCAGGGTGGACTTTACAGTCTGAAAAAGGGTCTTAATAACTAATTGGAGTGCAAGCCAAGAGGCACGTCAGAAACCTGGCCGATGCACAGCAGATCAAGATAAGATAAAACAGGCAGGAAAAGATGGGCGCTCTCGCTCTCAGACGGGACAAAGGTGAACATCTGTCTGGAACAACATGTGTAACACTTGCAAATAGTGTCCAGTCCGGTCAAATTCAAGTAAAAACAGCATCTGAAGATACAATACAGTCCCTCCAGAAAAACGCGATTATGCGATCGCTTGATTTCATGCATAATCAGCCATATTTATGCGGGGGTCGCATTTTTTCAAATACGCCGCACTTTTGCTGCATAAATTGCCGATTTCAAGCAAAATATGCGGGGCTATATATTTCTGTTGCAAAAAAGTGACAAATATCTTAGCAGAAAGTTGAAAAATACAAGTGAAGCGCCATTATTTTCGCCCTATTGCCATGGGAACCTTATGAAGTGACGTGATTACGCGACGTGAACATCATCTGCAAACCCCGTGGTGAAACCATGATGAAGCACGCAGATCATTCTCATACTGCCAACAAAAATAAGCGCAAAAGACCGAAGCAGTTTCCCGGTGTGTCACATGACAGTGGGGGCCAATTATTTTGCACCACAGACGACGCTGTATATTAGTAGTGTGTAAAATAATTCACGTTGCAGTAAGAGATTGGAAGCTCTTAATTTAACAGAAGATGTGTGTTTTGTACAGCTACCTCTGTAAAACAGGAAGCACACATTTTATTTGTTATATGTTATTTATTCATTTTTACAGAAGTTGTTGAATATTCTTTTGTGAAGCGACAGAACTTGTTTGACTCAATGTTTTGTGAGTTTGATTCATGTGTTCATGAAGGTCTGAAATAAAACAGAATGAGAACTGAAATATTCTGTGATTTAGTATCTTGAAGTGATCAGAAATGACTCTTGACATGAAGGTAGTCGTCTAGTGAGAACAGGTGTTGGGGAATCTCCTTTTTTCCCTCTTTTGGATCAAACTGCAGTTTTTGCAAGTTCCCGCAATTTCATCGCATAAAATTGCAAAAATATCCCGCATATTCCATCGCATTTTTTTAAGAAAACGTGCCGTAAAATCAAGGATTTTTGCAACAATCACAAAAAAAATCCAAGTTTTTCTGGAGGGACTGATACAATAGCTGGTTTTATAAGATTCATAGCTTGTCTTAAGTAGTCATTGGCCAGTCAAAATTGGTTGAAATAAACCACTTTATTAATCTGATAAATCACCTAAACCAACTTGTACTGGCTAATAAACAACTTAGACTATCAAGAAACCATGTATAATATATAAAAGATACAATACAATTAATTTAGCACACATATTAAGTGCATATATATACACTATTTCATGATCTAAGATGGTAATTAGCTGGTCCAAGTCGGTTTAGTTGGTTAATCAGATGGACTGATTGAAATAAACCACTATGTTAATCTGTTAAATCACCTAAACCGACTTGTACCAGTTAATAAAACACTTAGACTATCTAAAAAACATGTCTAATATATTAAATATACAATATAATTAATATACATATACACAATATCATGGTCTAAGAGTAATTAGCTGGTCCATTAGGACTGATAAACCTCTCTGGCTAAAGGAGTGGAGAGTCAATTTAGCCGAATGATGATATTTCCGAGCAGTTTGAAGGGGTCTGACCATCTTAACCTGGGATGACCTGGTGTTTCTTGCTGGAACAGGGGAAATAATTATGTTCTTTAAAGTCAGCTTTGATCCTGAAGCTAGCTGTTAGCTGGAAAGAAGGTAAAAGAGAGTTCAAGTAAAAATAAACGAAAGGATGAGAGATTCATTTGTTCTGATTAAAAAGATTTTCACATGAGCGGGAGGAACTGTGCATGCCGTAAGGAAAGCAGATCAATAGAGAGAGAGAAAATAGACATAACAAACAAATGGACTAATAAACATCCGGGCTATATTTGTCTTGAGAGTCTTGAGATGACGAATGTCTTGGAAGATTTCGGTTCAGATTAGACTCAAGTGATGTCAGGATATCCATCAGTTACAGATCAATCTCTGATCTCCAATCACGTCTAGATGGTAAACCTCATTGTGCAAAAAAAACGACCCCAAATATACTCTACTTAAAATGAAAAAGGAATCAAAACAAATTGGATTTCTTGCTGAAACTACCCACTTCTACAACACATACAAACCCGACAGATAATGACTTGAAGTCGCATCATGAATTAAAGTGAAATACAACGATCGATTTTGCTAACGTTCTCTATTCGAGTTACCAGAAGCCACAGCATCCCAATAACAAACAAGAAATGAAACGAGTCAAGTTTCATCAATTGGAAACCACCGACAGTGAGACTGTGACACACACACCGCTCCCCTAGAGGCCACAGCAGCAAATGAGGTTTGAGAGGTTGTTATTTCATATTTGAAAAAGGCCTCGGAAGACTAACAAAAGTTGCATAATAGGATTTAAGGCTAATATGAAGACTAAACTGAAACACGTGGGATAAAGACCACATGCACCAGAGCACCACAAGACTTGATAATCAATTCTGAACCAGCACAAGAAAATAAAAAATATGTTTATAATTCATCTAGAAGCAGCCGACCTTAAGGGTAGATGAATCCACGACACCACAGCATGGAAAAACAGCACCGTTCAACAACAAAAAATGGAAAAAGTTGACTGATAATGGTCTTTATATTTTTTATATTATACTGTAAATAGATTTCTTGATGGTCTAAGTTGTTTATTAGCATGTACAGGTTAGTTTTGGTAGTTAACCGGTCTGATCTCTCTTCTCTATAAATATATAAAGACTAATGATGTATTTGAGGGGTGAAGAAGAGTGTCTAGAATTTGTTTTTGAGTCACAGACAGTCTTAAATGGACACTTCATCTTTTATAACATGAAATTGTGGCTAAATGACAGAAACAAACTGAGAGCCCACATTGCAACACTAATCTTTATAACCTGTAAGTTGATGAAAATGTAACTCAGTGCACTTACTGCTTCAGATGAAGCCATTCTAACGAAGTAGGGTAGTCGTAGCCTAATGGTGAGGGAGTCGGGCTTGTAACCTGAAGGTTGTTGGTTCGATTCCCACGCCGGCAGGAATTGAAGGTGGGGATTGTGAATAAACAGCACTCTCTCCACCTTCAATACCATGACTAAAGTGGCCTTGAGCAAGGAATAAAAACCCCTAATTGCTCCCCTTGTAAGTCGCTTTGGATAAAAGCGTCTGCTAAATGAATAAATGTAAGTACAAAACACATAAGGTGAATCCAGGTTGATTGGGACACTTTTTGCCATTGAGATGACCAGGAAAAGGTGTCCTGATTTCACCCTAAGTTTGAATTCACTTACACAAAGCATTGCAACTCCATTTGAGCTTGATTTTGGTAAAATGTTTATAATACAATGACAAATGAAAGTGTCAGACCACATTTAAAGCTACTATATCAACTTTGAGGAAAAAAGTGCCCCATTATGCTATTTTAAAGCTTCCTAATTTTGTTTTGGAAGTCTCCTATAACAGGTTTGCAGGCATCAAAGGTCAAAAAACACTTTCATTTTCTCATAATACACATTGCACATCACCACATTTTTCAATGATTCTCAAACGACTCGTCCGATGCTTCAGTCTCACTTAACCCCTCCTTTCTGCGAGCCTGCTCAGCTCTGATTGGCCAGACGGCCCAGTTTGTTGTGATTGGTCTACCCCTTACACGACCATTATCATAAGTGATTCAGCTCCAGAGGCTACTGCTATTGTACACACTGTAAAGACAGAAATGATGGCATCGATTTTACCATATCAATCCGAGTCCGGTGATGAAACATTGGAAGAACTAGTTATTAAACCCGAGCCTCCATCACACGAACGACTTGAACGTGAGTTTCTCAGTGATACACTGCTCAGTTTGAAGTATATTATGAGATGTTGCAACTAATTCCTCTACATCAGCATTAACAAGTCCATCAACAAACTGATGTGTATATTCCTAATTTATCATGGTGGACATGTGGGAACTGTATCATTTAACTGTATCAATAATAGTGCTAACGTTAGTGAGCACTAAAGTGAATTATATATATATATATATATATATATATATATATACATATACAACAGTTCTGATTGGCTGAGAGGTCTTTCCAGCCATGCGATATTCTTTCAGTATCGCACGGTAACCGTTTCACTGTTTGAATCACTCCGCCGTCAGCATTCTCACAGCCTGTGGAATGGCGGACGAGCATCATATTTTTATAGATACTACTCTTATTTTGTAACGGAATGTTGTTTTAAGAGTTTTTTAGTCAAGAATATGGTTGTTTAGACCCCAGATATGTGATTTATATGAAAACATAGCCCCGTTAGCGACCGTTTGGTGCTCAAGTACCCACAGAGAACAGTTTAATCTCGGCCAGTCATTCGGGAATTTGCAGCTGGCTCTTATGCTGTGTTTAAACATGAGCTATAATTCGTTTTGGGCATATCAAATGGGCAATTGATGGATCCATGCATGAAAGCGGTTCAGGCTGCTGGTGGTGTAATGGTGTGGAGGATGTTTTTTGGCACACTTTGGGACCCTTAGTGCCAATTGAGCGTCGTTGAAACGCTACACCTTGTTGAATCTCTGCCATTAAGAATTAAGGCAGTTCTGAAGGCATCTAGTACTAACAAGGCATATTGCTTAAATGATTAAATAAATAAATAAATAAGACTGAATGGCACAAGATATATTTTGATAAAGCATGGGTTCAAACCCAGCAAATGGAAAACTGTTAATGCTAAGGAGACAAATGAAATGAAATTGAAATAGCTGCATTTTGTTATGCCAAGTTATATATGCAGAATATTTGTTATCCATCTTTTTTATTGGACCTGCAGGAGAAAACAATCTGCCAAAAGCAGCACAATCTTTGTCCTAATTCTCTGAACATAAAATCCATGCATAACAAAAAATATCTATTGCTGTTTAGCTAACCCAAAAATGAGTTTGTCCAACTGTTACAGAGTTCAATTTCACTTCACTGCAAATCAAATTAGAAACTAAGACAACAAAACAAATTAGACTTCAAGACACATTAGATACTGTCCACTTGATGTCTAAAGTAAAATCTGAATCCTGAAGTAAAATAGGTTTTAAAACCACTGAGCCTACAAGGAGACTTCTGTTAAAATGTTCACAAAATACACTGACACCAGCCTGTATCCACACAGCGTTACCATGGAAACCTCATATTCAAGCGGTGCGGCAGATGTATCAGGCTGCATTACCGTGAGCTAGACCTGATGGGAAACTAATCAAGGTGTAACTCCCGTAAGGTTAATGAACCCAGGTCCCTGTCAGTAATGAAGTGCTCTGGACGCGTTCCACAGCTTTTATGTGGAGAGCTTGGTGAAACCACTGCCTGGCTGCAGGACATACACTCTCACTCTTTCATTTGTGCAGACCACAGTCTGCAGTGTGTGGAGGAGAAGTCTTCAACATCCGACAGATGACGAACGGCAGTTGCAGCGGACGGATACCGTCTGCTAGACACATACACACCCTTGTTGAGCATGTACCGTTACAAGAAAATACCAGACTTAATTAATAACACCACCCTGGCATCTTATTCGATGAATGAAATCCATTGCAATATGTTCTCACAAAATATGACGTGCTTTTTCGAAGCATTTTTGATTTCAACAACCATTTGTAAGGAAGATATGGAAGCTTGTTTCCAACACCAAGTGAAAAAAAAAGGTAATTGCGACTTTTTATCTCACAATTTTGACTTTTTTTTCTTGCAATTCAGACTTTTTTTCTCAGAATTGCGTGATATAAACTCAAACTTTTTTTCATCCTCAGAATTGGACTTTATAACTCACAACTGTAAGTTTATATCTCACAATTCTGAGAAAAAAAGTCTGAATTGCAAGAAAAAAAAGTCAAAATTGTGAGATAAAAAGTCGCAATTACCTTTTTTTCTCTTGGTTGTTAGATATAAACTTGGTGAAATGGTAATTACTTATTTATCTCACAATTCAGTCTTTTTTCTGGCAATTGCGAGTTTATAGCTTCGCAAATTGTACATTATAACTCTCAATTTCGAAAAAAAAACCTAGAATTGACCCTTTGCAAAGTCCCGCCCCCTTTAGCTACTGTTGCTATGTCCGACAAGCCATGCGCTCTCACGCCACACGTCATGTTCTCAGTTCTCAAAAGTTTCATATTTCAAATATTGTAATTTTTTAAAGAAGTTTAATCAATAAATAGCGTCTAGTGTGTGTTTAATGTGTGGTGACAGATCGCTGTAGCTCCTCGTGAACCGATCATCTCTTCATACTAGTTCATTTATAGCATCAAATAAACATGAATGAACATCAGAAGGAATGTTGTTTCAAGCGTGGAAAGATTTAAGTTTCCAAATTTATCAAGTTCAAGTTCACCAACGTTAATCTACTAACTCCCCTGACTGCTTTGTCGGACAAAATGGTGGATTCGGGGTTATGATTGGTTAGACCGCCTGTCAATCAAACTGGTCTGTCAATCAAACTGCCGGCGAAGGGTCAATTGAGAGTAGGGGTGTGACGATGCATCGTTATATCGAGATATCGTGATATAAAAATCTGACGATATATAAATGATATGATTCATGATACCGAGTTAGTTTTATCCAAGACTTCAAGTCTGGATATGCATTCAAGTCTGGACTACAAGTTCTGTCATCACATACACACCGTCGTTTCAAATCTATAATCATCTTTCAAGCACAAATGAAGATATTTTGATGACACATAAGAGAGATTTCTGTCCCCCATTTAAAATCCATTCCTCTAAAACTTAAAAGATCCAAAAAACTGTAATAAAGGAATCGTAAAAAGAATCGATCGAGTGATCTAATCCAAATCCAAGTCTTCCGAAGAGACACGATGGCTTTATATGATGAACAGATTTACAACGTTGCACATACTGTAGAAAACACAGATGATCCAATGTTGCGCGACGCTCCAAAACAACATGAGAGTGAACGAAGACAAAGTTATAATTCGAAAAATCTTCATTCTTGTTTTATGAATGAAGAAAATGTTTTATTTTGAACTCAGCACCTTCAAATCAAGTACTATAAGCCATTGTTTTGCAAATCACTTTATTTTTTGGGAAAAACAGGGCAAAACTTGGTGGGATGTGTGATAGTGCAAAGCATCATGTCTTTTTTCTCAAGCTAGAGTGACACATCCCAATGTTCGCCAGCGAAGGAAAACCACAGACACAGCGAAGACAATCTGCACAACATCAAGCAACACATCAGTGAGAAACAGATGCAGAGCAACGAAAATCCTCCCATCATGAATGAATTCACAGCAGTGTGTGGAGAAAAGACTCAGCTAACCAATCCTTCCGGCTCTCTCATTGATATGTGCGTCTATCCCGAGCTTGACCGCCTAATGTCATCAATCAGCTGATCAGCTACTCAAAGACAGGCCAATCTCAAACGGCTGCAGATGAAGTCATGAGTAAACCATCAGTCCCTGCTGAAGAACATTCTGCTACGAATCTTAGCTGAAGTTAAAAAGTAATTACACATTTCCTGAACTAAATAGCAGCGTTTGCATGGCAGCATAAATAATAGTGTTAAAGGTTTTTAGGATTTGGTATATTAAGCTTCTGTATTTAAGAAAATGTATGTGTGGTTTTCTGTCAGATTCGAACGAGAATCAATTAGAGAAGAAGCAACTTTGCATGTAAAAGTAGCTGAAGAGAGTTAAAGCGGTCCTTCATTATGATTTCCCTTGTTTAGCTTTAGTTAGTGTGTACTGTTGCTGTTTGAGCAGAAACAACATCTGCAAAGTTACGACGCTCAAAGTTCAATGCAAAGAGCGATATTTTCTGTTTAAGGACTACAACAAACGGCTGGTAGGAACTACAACGAGCTTCTTCCTGGATTGGTGACATCATAAACTCTAAAGTTCAGTAGCCCCGCCCACTGATTCGAGCACAACAAGTAGTAGTAGTTAAATAACAGACTAAGCGATAAACATGCCTTTGAAGAGTACAACATGTTGTTCAGTGCCAGGTCGTGGAGAAACACAGAAGATGCATTGGATTTGAAGTTAAAAACCTTCAATATTGTATCCAATAGGAACCTCGCAACACACTTATGCGACTAAAAAAGTGTTTACCGTGTCACTATTGCTTTGTTACAGATCGTTTGACATGTATGGATTATGTGTGCGTGTCTGACCAAAATCACCAGTGACCAGTGATGTCTAATTTGTAATGATTCATGTCTTTGATTGTCAGTAAATCAAACCAATGACTAAACAATCCACTTCACATTGTCTCTCTTAGTAGAATGAAAATAATGCTATTTAAGCTGTGATTAAATTATATAAAGAAAGAACGCTCTCTTTACAATCACTGGAGCTGTCAATCAAACAGAGCGAGTTTAGCAGTGACTGAGCTCTGAACTAGAGCCAAAACTCCCGTTTTACTCAACAAATATCTTAGTTACATTGTGTTTGCACTGTTAGTTATGATGAAAACATTCGTTAGTGAGCAGAAATTGAAATGACGAGATCACAGCTTTCATGCGCTCAACAACATGTCTGTGATCGGCTACATGTTCATCACTGCAACCTTTCATGCCACGATCTAAATATAATGCTATAATCAACACTTTTCATGATCATTTAACCTTGAGAGCTGCTAAACGAGTTAAAAGTGTTTGAGAGAGTAATACTTAGCTATTTCATGTGCAAAGATGTCAGCCAATCACAGCAGTGTCTCACAACAGACACGCCCCTTCAAACAGAGCGTTCAAATCAGAGGCTAAAACCAGGGTCGGAAAAATGCCTTTTATTTCTAAATTATGATGATTTTTTTATGTAAAAAACATGCTAACATTATAAGTGCACCAATGAAGATTATAAAACAATAAAATAATGTAGTTAATGACCCCTTTAAATATCTAGTTCAGCCATGAAACTCTAGAGGGCGCAGGCTGATCGGCCCTTTACATGCAATCTGCAAGCAATCACATCATCACCGCAAGGCACAAGCTGATTGGCCTCTGCTAATGAGATTATAAACCATGACAAATATCCAATATAATGCTTTATATTTAAATTACACTCTTAATCATCATTAAGTATTACGTCCCTGTTTACAGGTGTGTTTTGGTCGATCGGCTCACAAGTAGACAACACTAAATAAATACAGGTGCAAACGGGGTAATGGTTTGAGCTTGTCCACTTTCAACCACTTCCACAGGTAGTTGAAAACACATTCGACCGGATTGATTTCGTAGAGTAAACGCTCATGTGGTCGAATGTGTGCAAGCAGCCTCTAAAGACCGTCTACTGACCCAATGCATAAACATTAAAGAAAGCGCGCTAGCCAGACGGGATTTAAACCTTGTCGGCTGAAGACTTTTCAGACAAATGTACCAAGCACAATGTTCTCCACCATTCCTGATTTCTAACACTCACTCACAGCGTCCGGCCGGTCTTGTGTCTTTCAGAGCAGAAAGCTGATGTTCTCCGTATGTTTTTCTGTCATCATGGGCGCGTTCAGATGTAAATTGAGTGAGCTTATTTCATCCATTAGATCAAAAGATCTGAAAAAGGCCATACATTTACCCTACGCTCGAAGAAATCAGGACAGAAGTGGTTGAAAGTGGACAAAAGAGACGGATTAAAACACCAGGTGTGAACGGGAACATGTCTCACTTGTGATCCGATCGACCAAAAGAGTTAAGTAAGCAGGGATGAATTCATACATATAATTATACAATATGATTAATTATAAATAGCTTTACAATGCATGATCCTAGTGATGGTCTTATTACAGCTGTCAATATGCGTTATGAGATATTCTTTGCTCTACAGTCCCTATGAATACAAGAATATAAAGAGACGACAGCGCAAACTAACCATAGAAGATTATGCAACCTAATACGGGTGAGCTTAACAACGAATTCCACGACTAATGCATACTAGAGCTACTGTCTTGAAAGATATACATGAAAAAAAAAAGACTGTGGATATTCACCTCTGGCTCACCTTTCTCCAGCTTGAAAGAGCTCTCCATCTGAGCCGATCTTTCCTTTAATATCATCAGGTCGTGGAGGTCACTCCACAAATCCTTCTATCATTTAGCAGGAATGCCAGGTGGCCTTTTTAGCAGCTTTATATCAGGAAGAAGTGGTTAAATAAGGAAAGGCGCACGGACGCTCAGAGCCCCCCTGTTGCATGTACCTGCAGGGCTGCAGCAGCTGTGAAGCAGGCTTTTCATCTAAAAATGTCCCCTAATTAAGTTAAGTCCACCGAAGCCCTCCATGACATTCAGTTATTCTTATCCACCTCGCTCCCTGAGGGCCGACTGACCTATTCAACAAGTGGACCGCTGTGGGTCTGCGCTGGCCAGATGCCGAGACCTTGTCGGGTAATGCAGGGGGAATTTCCACTGTCACACTGAGTCAACGCCGATCCAAGCAGCGTTTCAGAAAGAGGAAGGACACAATGGGCAAATCTCATTATCAAGTGTGAAATCTCCTCAGTATCTCAAATGATTCTCTGAGAGATTGAATGGAGTTTTTCAGAAGAGATCTCAAGAATGTAACTGGCCAAGACACCAAAGTCTGCAGTCAAAAAGTCAAAAATATCATCCAATTGACCCTTCGCAAAGACCCGCCCCCTTTAGTTACTGTTGCTATGTCTGACAAGTCATGCGCTCTCATGCCACACATCATGTTCTCATGCAGTGAAAAATCATGGAGTAAAGAGGACACTGACAACATATGAAACAGTTTCATGTTTAAAATAATGAATTTTTTAAAGCAGTTTAATCAATAAATAGCGTCTAGTGTGTGTTTAATGTGTGGTGACAGATCGCTGTAGCTCCTCATGAACCGATCATCTCTTCATACTAGTTCATTTATGGCATCAAATAAACATGAATGAACATCAGAAGGAATGTTGTTTCAAGCGTGGAAAGACGTGAGGACACACAATTTATCAAGTTCACCAACGTTAATCTACTAACTCCCCTGACTGCTTTGACGGACAAAATGACGGATTCGGGGTTATGATTGGTCAGATCGCCTGTCAATCAAATGTTTGCGAAGGGTCAATTCTTCCTAGACGAAATGTGAGTTATGGTATTCACATTCATTTTATAGCACTATACATTTCCTGCGCACAATCTTTGAAAATGTCATGAAAAATCATCTGAAATGTCTAAAAAACCAATTGACCCTTCACAAGGTGATCTGACCAATCATAACCCCGAATCTGCCATTTTGTCTGACAAAGCAGTCAGGGGAGTTAGTAGATTAACGTTGGTGAACTTGAACTTTCCGCGCTTGAAACAACATTCCTTCTGATGTTCATTCATGTTTATTTGATGCTATAAATGAACTAGTATGAAGAGATGATCGGTTCACGAGGAGCTACAGCGATCTGTCACCACACATTAAACACACACTAGACGCTATTTATTGATTAAACTTCTTTAAAACATTACGATATATTAAATATGAAACTGTTTCATATGTTGTCAGTGTCCTCTTTGCTCCAGGATGTATTTTTCACTGCATGAGAACATGATGTGTGGCGTGAGAGCGGACATAGCAACAGTAACTAAAGGGGGCGGGTCTTTGCGAAGGCTCAGTTCAAATGGAAAATGACTATTCTCAGATTATGTCATCCATAGCACAGCCGAAAACACAGAAAGCAATAAATTATTAAAATATTGAGACAGTCGCCTTCATTATTTTTGCCGGTGCGCTGTGAAAAACGTTATGCTTGAGCGCTGATTAGGCCGTTTTATACATATAGGCAATTAAAAGTTGGTTGGTTTATGGCTTATTAATGTAAACGAGCGATTAGTCGACTAAAGGCTTAAATGAACGACTACTAGTTGAATAGAAAGAGTCGGGGGCAGTGCTATTATTCAGCAAGGACAGATTAAGTTGATTCAAATTGATCAGTAGACACATTTATAATTTTACAAAAAAATTATATAAGATTTATGAACTTTCTGTTCATCAGAGAATCCTGGAAAAAGTGTATCAAGGTTCCACAAAAACTGTTGATAAATGTTTCTTGAGCATCAAATCAGCATATTATCATGATTCTGAAGGATCATGTGACTCTGAAGACTGGAGTAATGATGCTGAAAATTCAGCTTTGATCACAGGAATAAATTATTTTTTAACATATATTCACATAGAAAACAGTTCTTTTAAATTGTAATAATATTTCACAACATCACTATATCTTTGATGGAATAAATGCATGAGAAAAAAAATTAAAAAATCATACCAACCCCAACAATTTATAGCATTTTTTACATTACAGTTCTCTTCTGGTATGTTTCAAGCAAATATCAATTTTGTTTCACATGTTTCTCATTGATTTCCAACTAAGAAATAAAGTTCTTCTTCACATTAAGGTTCAATTCATTAACATTAGTTCATATATTAAATATCACACAATGTAAAAGTATTTTAAGTTATTAATGTATGCGATACTGTTTATTGTTAAATCAGGTTTACTACCAATTCAGTATTATATTTATATGTTAAAATGTGATTAGTAGCATAGAAAAATTGCTTAAAAATACTATTTCCCATAAGGAGAAATATTTGAGACTTTACAAGAATTGACACTAACATGAAACACAATTTATTCTGCTATAGTATGATAAAGTAGATGTAGTAAAGCAAAGAATATTTTCATTATTAAGTGGGTTGAACTTTTACCAACTTCCTGTCCCGTTTTTCTACTTCCAAACAGTCGTGAACATCGTTTCTACGCTATTTTTAAGACATGAGTTACACCTCAAACCGAGCGATCTGCTATTACTTCTCTAAGCGATCAGACTTACAACTCACCAGCGGCGTGGTGACAGTTTGAGTATTTGTCTGAGTGGTGAAGGTTTATCTAACGGTGTGATGCTGATGTGTGTGTCTGTATGCATTAGTAGCAGTGTTTGTAGATCTCGTGGAATGCGCTCTGACGTGCCAAATAACACACTCCTCCAGACACCCGACAGCAAACATCCCAAGGGTGGGTTTCCCAGGTAACAACACTACTACGTGGTTATCAGATTTACGATATCGCAAACCCGTCCAAAAACACAAGTACACACACAGGATGAGAGCGCATGAGAAACGGAGGAGGAACGGAGGAGAACCCCACGGAGCATCTGGGCTCACTGCCCAAATCTCAGCGCAGGAAAGCACTTTCTAATCAGTGTCCATGAGCTGCTGCTCAACTCCTATATTTAATACAGCAGGAGCGTGTTCTGACAAGACTGTGTTTTATATTTATTATAAAATATATTATATTTAAAAGAAAATATTTGTAAAAAAATATATAATATTTATTTATTAATAATATTAATTATTCTTATCAAATAATAATATTAAATAATACATATATTTATTAAAAAAATAATATAATGACTCACAAAATATTAAATATTAGTACACTAGTATTAATAATAATATCAGTATACGTATTTCCGGAATATCTCGTATCAAATATCATAAAATAAAAATAAATATTAAATACAAATTTATTACATGTATTAAAATTCTCAAAATATTGCAATTAATTCATTAATATATGATGTCAGATAAGTGGTTTGTCCGACAGGAACAGCGTACATATTTTACGAATATTGTATACACAAATAATTAGTAAAATAAAATCATAAAATATAAATAAATACAAATATTGTACAAAAATATTAATAAAAATATCCTAATTTTAGACACAAAAGTCAAAATATTAATATTATTGTTGACCATAATATTAAATAAATACAAAATATGATGTCAGATAAGTGGTTTGTCCGGCAGGAACAGCGTATGTATTTTGCGAATATCGTATACCCAAATAATTAGTAAAATAAAATCATAAAATATAAATAAATACAAAAATAATACATATATTGTATAAAAATATTAATAAAAATATCCTAATTTTAGACACAAAAGTCAAAATATTAATATTATTGTTGACCATAATATTAATAAAATGCAAATATGATGTCAGATAAGTGGTTTGTCCGGCAGGAACAGCGTATGTATTTTGGGAATATCGTTAATTAGTCAAATAAAATCATAAAATAAAAATCAATACAAATATATTGCATATATTATAAAAAAAATTAATAAAAATATCAATATTTTAGACACAAAAGTCAAAATATTAATATTATTGTTGACCATAATATTAATAAAATGCAAAATATGATGTCAGATAAATGGTTTGTCTGGCAGGAACTGTGTATGTATTTTGCGAATATCGTATACCCAAATAATTAGTCAAATAAAATCATAAGATACAAATAAATATTAAATATAAATATATTTCATGTATTTTATAAAATTAAAATTCTAAAAATTTTACTATTAATTCATTAAAATATGATGTCAGATAAGTGGTTTGTCCGGCAGGAACAGCGTACGGATTTTGCGAATATCATTAATTAGTCAAATAAAATCATAAAATAAAAATCAATACAAATATATTGCATATATTATAAAAAAAATTATAAAAATATCACGATTTTAGACACAAAACTCAAAATATTAATATTATTGTTGACCATAATATTAATAAAATGCAAAATATGATGTCAGATAAATAGTTTGTCCGGCAGGAACTGTGTATGTATTTTACGAATATCGTATACCCAAATAATTAGTCAAATAAAATCATAAAATATAAATAAATACAAAAATAATACATATATTGTATAAAAATATTAATAAAAATATCCTAATTTTAGACACAAAAGTCAAAATATTAATATTATTGTTGACCATAATATTAATAAAATGCAAATATGATGTCAGATAAGTGGTTTGTCCGGCAGGAACAGCGTATGTATTTTGGGAATATCGTTAATTAGTCAAATAAAATCATAAAATAAAAATCAATACAAATATATTGCATATATTATAAAAAAATTTAATAAAAATATCAATATTTTAGACATAAAAGTCAAAATATTAATATTATTGTTGACCATAATATTAATAAAATGCAAAATATGATGTCAGATAAATGGTTTGTCTGGCAGGAACTGTGTATGTATTTTGCGAATATCGTATACCCAAATAATTAGTCAAATAAAATCATAAGATACAAATAAATATTAAATATAAATATATTTCATGTATTTTATAAAATTAAAATTCTAAAAATTTTACTATTAATTCATTAAAATATGATGTCAGATAAGTGGTTTGTCCGGCAGGAACAGCGTACGGATTTTGCGAATATCATTAATTAGTCAAATAAAATCATAAAATAAAAATCAATACAAATATATTGCATATATTATAAAAAAAATTATAAAAATATCACGATTTTAGACACAAAACTCAAAATATTAATATTATTGTTGACCATAATATTAATAAAATGCAAAATATGATGTCAGATAAATAGTTTGTCCGGCAGGAACTGTGTATGTATTTTACGAATATCGTATACCCAAATAATTAGTCAAATAAAATCATAAAATACAAATAAATATTAAATATAAATATATTACATGTATTTTATAAAAATTAAAATTAAAATTCTTAAAACATTACTATTAATTCATTAAAATATGATGTCAGATAAGTGGTTTGTCCGACAGCAACAGCGTACGTATTTTGCGAATATTGTATACCCAAAAAATTTGTCAAATAAAATCATAAAATAAAAATAAATATTAAATATAAATATATTTCATGTATTTTATAAAAATTAAAATTAAAATTCTTAAAATATTAATATTAATTAATTAAAATATGATGTCAGATAAGTGGTTTGTCCGGCAGGAACAGTGTACGGATTTTGCGAATATCGTTAATTAGTCAAATAAAATCATAAAATAAAAATCAATACAAATATATTGCATATATTATAAAAAAAAATTAATAAAATTTTAGACACAAAACTCAAAATATTAATATTATTATTGACCATAATATTAATAAAATAAAAGTATGATGTCAGATTGCCCGGTTGGGAACGGCATGTGTATTTAAGGAATATTCTACAGTAACATGAAATCAACTTAACCTCAGTTCAACAAGTGGCGTCCACGTAATAAATGTAACTATTTTTATTTTGATGTAAAAACTGCCTAAACATTTAAACGATCAATGAGTCACAGCTGATGTAAAGTACACATTATATAGTGTGTAAGTTTAGTATTGGCCAAGAAACAAACACACAACTTGCCAAAGTTAGTCTCCCGCAGTTATCTCTACTGTATCCTCAGAAGTGTACTTATGCAAAGTTGAAAGGAAAGAGAAAAAATGGGATTCTGTGTCAGCACTTAAATGTTTACTTTAATTTGTATCTGGACTGAATATCAAACACTATATGACCATAAACACATACACACTCCTGCTGAGCTATTTACAGACTTTGATCAGACCGACACACAGCCTCATCCCAGCCAGAACAAACAAAATGACCTCAGTAAAAACAGAACACATCAGCCAAAATCAAATCAACAGATGACCTCTGGCTTCAACAGTCAACATGAAATCATAATTGACCCTATTTATTTTCTCAGTACATGTTATTTACTGTGCATGACTCATCAGTGCAACGCCGCTCCACAGAAACAACATGTTTGTCTTTGTAATGCTTCACCAAAATGCACTTTTCAGACCGATGTCACTGAGGCTGCTCAGATATTGCAGTATTTCAGAGACATCTTTGCATTGTTGAATTCTTTATTCATAAATCCATCCATAAATCATAAATCATATTTAAATGAATATGTTACCTAGATTTGACGTCTTCCATTTGCTTAATGTTAATCTCTTAGACTCATTGGTGATAATACGAATAATACGTTTCTTAAGGCTCATGACAATATTTTTCTTACTGATTGAGGTGTCATTGATGTTATTTATTTGATTTATTTACTTTCCTTCATTTTCTTTATGTTATTGTATTTCAGTGCAGTGCTGTTTCTTGTTGTTTTCTTCTTCTTGTTTTGCAATAAAAAAAGTATTTAAGAGGAAAACTGACTGCAGACTCTGATAAGAGAATAATTATGTTTTTAAAATAAAATAAATAATATATATGTGTGTGTGTGTGTGTGTGTGTGTGTGTGTGTGTGTGTGTATATATATATATTTATATATATATATATAATATTTATTTTCTGTCAAATCAATTAATCGTGATTAATCGCATCTAAAAAATATGAAAGTTTGTTATTATAAATATATATATATATATTTATATATATATGTTTGTGTGTGTGTGTATATATATATATATATGTTTAATATTTATTTTATTTATTTATTTTAATATTTATTTTCTGTCAAATCAATTAATCATGATTAATTGCATCTAAAAAAACATAAAAGTTTGTTATTATATATATATATATGTGTGTGTGTGTATATATATATATATATATATTTGTTTAATATTTATTTTATTTATTTATTTTAATATTTATTTTCTGTCAAATCAATTAATCATGATTAATCACATCTAAAGAAACATAAAAGTTTTTTATTATATATATGTGTGTGTGTGTGTGTGTATATATATATATATATATAATAACAAACATTTACCTTTTTAGATGTGATTAATGCGATTAATCACGATTAATTGATTTTACAGCACTAATTACAATATATAAAATTAATAATCAATTATTTAAAAATTAAAAACACAAGAATCACACAATATGCTCAGCAGTTTGTTATTTGGGAACAACGTACAATAAATAAAAAAAATTAAATACAAAAATATTACATGTATTTAAAAAATAAGAATGAAGAAAACACTCAAAATATTAATATTAAGTAATTGTGACTTAAATATTAACTTGAATTCAACTTCAGCGTTTACTTATCATCTTGGAATTAAAAGTAATTATTTTTATATTTGTATAAAAAAAACACTTGGGCTTTACAATTTCATTTTCATTTTGCTTATGGAGTTGAATAAAGGATGAACCTGTGTTGGTGTGTGTGTGTGTGTGTGTGTGTGTGTGTGTGTGTGTGAACTTGTTTTCCTTACATTGTGGGGACCAAATGTCCCCACAACGTAAGTAAAACCAGTAAATCTTGACATTGACCTTTTGTTGGTCCCCATGAGGAAACAAGCTTATAAATCATACAGAATTATCTTTTTTTGAAAATCTAAACTAGCAGAACATTTTGTGTGATGGGTAGGTTTAGGGGTAGTGTAGTGTAGGGGGACAGAATGTACAGTTTGTACAGTATAAAAACCATTACGCCTATGGAATGTCCCCATAAACCATGAAAACACTACGTGTGTGTGTATGTGTGTGTGTGTGTGTGTGTGTGTGTGTGTGTGTGTGTGTGGCAGCAAGACACAAAGCAGGTGTATACACAGCTCTCCAAAAACGTCCACTCTCAAACAAAGCCAGTGACGGGCAGTTCCCAGGAAGGGGTAACGTGGCGTAAAATCTATGCACAGCCTTTCTTTGTTGCAATTCAGGCCTAATCCATCTGAGCTCCCCTGTAATAAAAGTTAGAGACTGGTTGTTGCGACCGGGAATGAGCAAGCGGGCCGTGGTTCGGCTGGGATAACACGGCTCCCGTAGCTATGGTTACACAATGCGGCCCACCTCAATTATAACGCGTTCATTTTTGAAGCCTTTTGGGGGTGTGGATCTGTGGCAGGATGGTAAGGACAGATCAGACTTAGAAAAAAAATGAATGTTTATCAAGTTTAGGTCTTGAATTTGGGTCTAAAGCTGTTGAAGCATTAACTTGCACGCTTGCTCGTTCTGTCTGTGTCCTGAAGTTACAGCTAGAGAAACTGAAGAAATAACCAACTGAAAATGTGTTAATAACCCTGAAAGGATAATCAGAAAAAAATGGCTTTTTAGAATAAAAAGAGATAGAGAACTTAGAATAAAAAAGTTTGCATGCTTTATGTTTTGTATCATATATGATACATCAGACTTTTATAGCCCTACAGTATAATATAATGAGTATGATGAGAATGAGGTGGGGGAAAAAATCACCTCAAGTTTATATAGAGGCCAAAAACAATGTTTTATAAAATGATAATAAAATTTAGTGCAGAAGTTGTTATTTATATGATGAGATTTTTATACCAGTATAACATAAAATCCATGAGTAGGGCTGGAACTAATGATTATTTCTTCTATCACTTTTTTTTTTTTCAATTAGGTTAGGTTTGAATAATCAAACGATTATTTTTTTATTTCGGAATAGTTGATTAATCCTTTGCTTAATTTACCAATAAATAATAACCAATAATATAGCAATACATAACATGTATGAATGTTTACCCAACAATCATGTATCACAAAAGACAAGGTTTGTGCAGCGTAGGCTTACAATGTCTGCGTTCACAGTCACTTTTTGGGATCTACAGCAGCAACTGCTTATGTAACGAAGGGCGAGTCAGCGGTATGAGATCCAATTGCAGGCTTTATTATAAAACAGAATGGTCGTAACAGGCAGGGTCAAACAGGAATATCGGAGGAAAGCAGGTTTGTGGTCATTAAACAGGCGAGGGGTCGGTATAGGCGGCAGGCGTACAACAATCCAGTAATCCAAAGCAGCGAGTCAAACAGGATAGGCAGCAACCAATCAAAAACCGGGACAGACAGGCAGGAAACAGAACCAGGAAAACAAGACAAGGGAAATAATGCTCAGAACTGACAGGGAACCTAATCAAGACTTCGCAGTTAGTGTTGTGTGAGAATGGTGCTTATATGTGGTGTGGGTGATGAGGTGCAGCTGGTGGGGTAATCAGTGACTGGATACAGGACTTCTGTAGTTCATGTGAATAAGTGAGTGAGGGTGAGAGTAGGTTAAAGTCCAGGATGAAGTCCAGGATGACAGCTTATAAGTGTGAAATATTTTGTTCATTTAGGAGATTAATGTAGCTGCTTTATGTAATAATTTATGCAATCGACAGAATCGATTGTGTCAATGTGTTGTTCCAGCCGCATGAGTCTCTACATCCATCACACAATCTAAATCACACTACATGACCTGAAGGCCTGGGACACACCAGCTCGACATTAAAGAACTAGCAGCAACGAAAGCCGACGGTGTTGTCGTCTCACATCGGTTTGAACACACTTCAGAACTTCAGCCGACTCTCAACTAGCATGTGCATTCTGCGCCTGCGTATGAAGGAGATAACTGTCGATTTCAGCACATATATTTGTCAATGTTCGTCATTCAAAAAGGGAAAGCGAAACTAAGACTGCATGTGTACAAACCACAAACAAGCAGCGCTTGCTTACCGTTTTGAATATCAATCATGCTGATCACGTTCTTTATTCCACTCCTCTCATGTTATTATGAAAATATTCGTGCATTCAAGGTGAGATGACGTAAACTTAGAACAAACTTCTGTCTTTGCCGTCATGACTTATTTCATGATTGCTTTCATAACTTTCGCTTATATCACACTCTCACGCCACACATCATGTTCTCATGCAGTGAAAAATACATCCTGGAGCAAAGAGGACACTGACAACATATGAAACAGTTTCATATTTAAAATATTGTAATTTTTTAAAGAAGTTTAAACAATAAATAGCGTCTAGTGTGTGTTTAATGTGTGGTGACAGATCGCTGTAGCTCCTCGTGAACCGATCATCTCTTTTAGTTCATTTATAGCATCAAATAAACATGAATGAACATCAGAAGGAATGTTGTTTCAAGCGCGGAAAGACGTGAGGACACACAATTTATCAAGTTCACCAACGTTAATCTACTAACTCCCCTGACTGCTTTGAGTGACAAAATGTCGGATTCAGGGTTATGATTGGTCAGATCGCCTGTCAATCAAACGGTTTGCGAAGAGTCAATTAATTTTGGCTCTGACCACAGGGAGGCCAGAGTCTTCCAAAAGAGTCTTCACCTTGTAAGTCTTTACTGTAGCTGTAAATTCACACGTAAATGTCGTAGTTTATATTACTTGCATTTGATTCTCTTCAGGGATAATCAGGGAAAGTGGGATATGCAACAACTTGCACTGAAAATCATTTTTTCTCATTACATCTGTAGGAAGATGCAGTTCCCCGCAGTCTCCACTTCTCCACAGAAAATATGTCCTTCTGATTGTCCTCACAAATAAAACGTAAGTGAATGATGCAGTGGGGCCGGAGCGAGACGTTCTCTGAACTCATTTGATTTAGCAGGTAATTGCTTTTGCTGAGTCGAATATTTCTTCCTGCATTCTAAGGTCCCTTTGTTCCATTTGTTTGCAACAACTTAATTTAGACCGGTGTTTCATGCAAAGTCCTTACTGAGACACATAAAGCACAAAGGGAGGACAATATCTGATCTCTCCAGCATGTTAAGAATGTCTTAAAGAAGCCTCTGTTTGAGTTAAACCTTGTTGAACCTCTGCTTCACAACCCAAGAGACGACCCTGGCATCATCTATCCTTTTGTTATCTGTTCCTGCTTCTCAAACTCTCTTGTTCCAGTGGAATTCCTCACAGAGCAATAAATTCTTAGCGGCTCAATCTTCTCCCTGCGGTCAGCGCTGGCATCCTGCAAAGTAAACGCAACCGCTGCCCAGATTCAACGTAATTCCGAAGCCGCGGTGACGGTGAGGGGACGCCGCCGTAATGTGTTAACGCTAAGCCGCGACCAAAGAACGGCATGTCAGAGAACGTGAAATAGGGCCGCAAAATGAGGCGATTGCTAAATCGGCGTGCTCTCAGAAGACGAGCAAACGAGATCCAGATGGTTGTTCTGTTCCAGGGCCACACCTGTTGTCCGGGGGGTGAGACGGGAGACGTGCGCGCACACGCAAACATAACGCAGTTCGCATGTGTGTTCAAACGTGGCCACCGCGTTAAAAATACGACCTTGAGTGAACTTGAATCCAGGGAATTGACACAACAGGTGTGTAGACTGCGCAGGTCCCTTAAGTAGTTAAAACAAGCTGATCTGAGAACAGCTACAGCCCCCCACATAGCAGCAAAACACACACACAAGTTGAAGTTTTAATGACAAAAACAGCGAAATATTTGAGATGAAATCCCCCACATGAGCTAAAAAACACTGTGACTAAAAAAATTAACTAAATTGTTCTGTTACAAAAACCTAGTGAGCATTTTAAGACATCATAAGTGTGCTAACACTCAAGTTGGTAGAAGTAAAATACATTTTTATCCGTAAAAAAATGGCAGTATTTTTTTGTTCGTTTTTTTTTTTTTTTAATATTGCAACAATTAAAACTAATGTATCCATGCACATCATTATTATTTTTAATTTTTGTACTATTTAATTAAAATAACTTGCCGTTCCTCTGATAATGTGTTTACTGCACGAGGGCGGGGCAACCTGTCACTCACATAAGATCCACCAATAGCAAACCAAAATGATCAAAAGTCGATTACACAAATTTCAAAATTCCATTTGATTCCAATTAGATTCGATTCATTATCAATTATTTTGGGTATATATCAGGAACAGTAAATGGCAAATTTCCTTAAGGAAAATAAAAAACAAGTACTACATCACCTAATATTTGAAGGTTAAAATAAAGTGCTTTATATACAAACACGTTCACAAAGACCCGCCTCCTTTAGTTACTGTTGCTATGTCCGACAAGCCATGCGCTCGCACGCCACACATCATGTTCTCACGCAATTTTTCACGTTCACCAACGTTAATCTACTAACTCCCCTGACGGCTTCGTCGGACAAAATGGCGGATTCAGGGTTATGATTGGTCAGATCGCCTGTCAATCAAACTGCCGGTGAAGTGTCGATTACTAACTTTACAATAACGTAATTATATTTCTACTCCAATGCGATGTAAGTTTTCGATCTAATATTTATATTTTATTTGAGCTTTATTGAAGCCTATTTAACACTTTACAATAAAGTCTCATTTTTTGCATTTACAAACATGAACTGCAGCATATTTTTACAGCATTTATTAACCTTTGTTAATGTTAATTAATAAAAAATGTTCATAATCATATTAGTTCGCAGTGCTAAGAGATAACTTTAGATCTAAAAATGTGTTAGTAAATGTTGAGATTAACATTAAATAAGGTTAATAAATGCTCCAATTGTAAGTGTTGTTAATTAATGTAGTTAAGTAATGTTAACAAACAAAATCTTACACTTATTGTAAAGTTTTACCCTGTTTTTAACAATTTTTGGCGCTGATACCAACACCAACCTGTTTTCCAGATTCGATTAATAGCGGTGGAAAGAAAAGCTGATCGGATGCACACTTTTCCTGAATATCTTTGATGGCGCTTGTACTTCACGGTTGACCAATCTACACGAAGTTATGTCAATGTGACAAAAATATGTCACAATTATGTCTCCTAAGTTAATATTAACA
>CM076085.1:43137500-43260000 GCA_038088235.1 Zacco platypus | reverse complement strand
CCAGACGTTCAAATCTTCCCGACCGTTGCATGCCCCTTGACCCAAATTAATCAACACACTCCGAACCCATCCATTAAAAATCCACTTTCTGCCTGCACAGTGTCACGTCTTTTCAAACGAGAACTTATTTTAGAGAGGACTGGACTGGCTGTAAGTGGAAACACTGGCACTAGCATGTTGCCCTGAGCCAAAAAACTCCAGCTGGCTAAACTCAAAGTCTCAAGCAGGTAGCGCAACACAAAAAACCATTAGATATGCTTTACGGGGCTCTGTGAGGAAAGCTGCTTTATGCTATGGGCCTGTCCGTCAGGCGGTTCGGCTGGCCAGGGAGATGCCCAAAGGGAACATGTGCATTATCTATTAGTTTAAGCCCCGTGTCTGTAGGGGAAAGCCCTCCATCTGTGGCTAACCTCAGCAGGCACAGGCCTGGATGGGATCCACCTTCTTTCTGGCAAGGGAGACGGCTTATGGAGAGAAGCGGCGGCACTGGGGCCGGTGGCATTTACTTTTGATGCCTTTACCTTGCAGACGGGACAACGGCGAAGGTTTCACAAACTTTTGACATGTTCAGAATATGAAACGTCAGTCGGTATAAAAGATTAGGAAGATAGAATCTTTTTTTTTTCCATAATGGACATGCATGGGATGTTTTTTTTTCAGCAAGGGCACTCTCTGTGTCTGCAGAAGAATGGAAAAATGTGTTGAAATCATACAGAGTTGAAGTCAAAAATACATATATTATATATTTTAAATATTGCCTGCTGTGTTGTTATTATTAATAAAAACAAAAACTGTTAATTTTTTTTTAATTAAAAATAAAATATAAATATTATATAAAATTGAAAATGTTTCCTTGGTAGCTGCCTGAATTAATAAGTTGGAGTTGAAATACTAAAACTAAAATAAAAATAAATTAAAGCTAAATTGAAATATTTAAGAAATATTTTTAGAATTAAAATGAAATTGAAAATTAATTTAATTAAATAAAAAATTATTTAAAATATAAAAGGTTCATTCAAAACATTAATAAATACTATAATAGAATGTAAACAATTCTAAAATAATAAATGCGTGAAACTGAAAAAAATGTGCAATGATACTCCTTTCAAAAAAATACTTTAACGAATGCGAGCTGTTGTCAGAAGTCCACAATTTCTTTAATTGAGAGAAAAGTCATTATCATAAGTCGTTGTACAGTTGTTTTTTTCAATCCAATTTTGTGTGAAAATTCATGCCTGATCAAACAATGAATAACAAAAAAATTCTAAAAAGTGAAACAACCCGCCTGCAATGTAACAACATTACACATTTTTAAATTTCCTATTGAATTCAAATTAATCTGAATTAAAAATAAAATAATACCAACAATAAGTGTGAAAACAATGCTAAATTGATCAATAAGAAATTGAAAATTATATATATACTGAAAAAGTAAGAGTAGTAGTAAGAGTGTATTTGCACACACACACACGTGGTGTTTTCATGTTTTATGGGGACATTCCATAGGCGTAATGGTTTTTAAACTGTACAAACTGTACATTCTGTCCCCCTACACTACCCCTACCCCTAAACCTACCCATCACACTAAATGTTCTGCTATTTTACATTTTCAAAAAAGATAATTCTGTATGATTTATAAGCTTGTTTCCTCATGGGGACCAAAAAAATGTCCCCACAATGTCAAGATTTACTAGTATTACTATACCTGTGGGGACATTTGGTCTACATAACGTAGGGAATACCCACACACACACACACACACACACACACACACACACACACACCTATCAGCATTGATATACAACAGCAGTGCATTAGTATGAGCCCATATGAGCAGAAATGCTTGGAAGTCTGTCATAACAACAGGAAGCAGCATGTGTTTGCGTGGTTGCTGTGCCACCACCACATTCCAGTACTAAATCACCATAATAAAAGCCATCCTAGAAATGCATGCCAACACGTCACAAACATAACAACTGGCCTGGAGACAGACATCAGCACTAAACTAAAATGAACCGAGGTTTCCATAACAGGCCCCAAAACAGTTCAGTGGCACAGAGTGTGTCTGGGTTAATGGCTCCCAGGGCAGGCGTTCAAAAGAAAACAGTCAGGCAGAGCTTTGTAATGCCTATAAACTTTGGGTTTACCTGGACTTTCCTGTTACGGAGGGTTTACCGAGACGGCCTGGCCTAAATTCCCCTTAAGCCGAGGGGCTGATCTGAAAGTCTTAACTGATTGTACCGAGTGGAAGCGGTCCAGCCGCTGCAAACAACAGTTATTTCTGTGAATTATGATCATTGAAAAATATGTATCTTCATTATTTCAATATTCAATAAAGGTGCATTCCAAATCACAGCGTTTTACTATGTGTTAATTCATGATAATATCTGCATTCACTTTGGACTTTTTCTTTTCTCTTTCACTTTGTCATGCCTATTCATACAATATGTGGCATTCATCGCCATAACCATGCATAAATATGTTGGTTTGTATAATTATAACAACTTTTGTTGATACTCAAACACAGTAGTGGCTAAAAGTGACGTCCGGCCCAGGAAAACCAACATCCTTTATTCAAATTATTGAAAATGTATTAAAGATTTTATAGGCATATTGTGTAGTTGGTTGTTTTATTTGTGATAATGCAATGAATCATGCCAAACTGTGTGTATATCAATTTTGTCCAGGCTGTCATTCAAAGAAATTATGAACACATGCAAAAACAGGTATTGGTACAAAATATTAATAACTGATTTTGTTGTAGTTAATGTGTACTTTTCTTGTGAGCTTTTTGTTTTTCTATAGCAAAATAAAATCTATAGCTGTATTGTCAGATAATAATTTTGTCAGATAAATACCTTAAATGATTAATTCACATTAAAATGAAAATTAGCCCAAGCTTTACTCACCCTGAAGTCATCCTACAATCGGAGAAATATTAAAACTTGGGCTAATTTTCATTTGAGAAGTATTAATTCCTTTTAAAAAATCATACTAACCCCAAATCTTTGAACGGGGCGTTTATTAAAAAAAAAAATATATATATATTATATATAGTATATTTTATATAAATACACAATAGGCTTTCATAAATTGTTTTCAACCATTTCTGCATGAAAAAAAGCTTCACAAACAAAATGGTGGATTCTATTTAATGTGGCCAATGAAATAAAATCCAGTTTTAAATGAAAAAAAAAACAAATAAATAAATTGACAACTTAATTATTGGAATTGGCTGAACTTGACGATTAAATAAGCCACTCATTATGACACAATTAAAACTAAAATGTAGAAGTGACATCATTTCTCCCTGTTCTTCCAGCTGTTTGCTCCTCAGTGGAGCACGGAAATGCACAGACAGAAATGATTCATGATTGACATCCATCCTGTGAAATTAATCACTGACTCATTCAATCATGCAGCCAGAACACTTTCTCACTGAGTTTACTTCTCTACAGAAACCTCATGCAGCTCTAAAGACAAATCTTTAGATCTGTTCCAAAACCGCCTACCTAGACAGCATTTTAAAGCATCGTAGATGTGGTTTTGACACAAGGACTTATGTATCAGAACAAATTTTTGTGTCAAATTTGTGACAAATTTGTGACAAATTTGCAGAAAGGCAAGCCTCGAATGCATCACACCAAGTTCAGAGAAATATAAATATATATATATATATATATATATATATATATATATATGTGTGTGTGTGTGTGTATATAAACACACATACACCTCAAGATGGCTCACAGGGTGTTAGAACAGAGCCTATTACCCAGCATTAAATTCAAGAAGCTAATGAACCACGAGCATTTCACAGAGCAGCGGATTTACAACGTGCAATTTAACCACCACAATACGAAGTGGCAAGTATGACTTTAATTAGCAATCATTTCAGCTGAATAAACACAATCCAGATGAATATTCTGACGGGCTGTGTGTGATTCTGTGATTCTGACCTGGTCATCATAGCGATAGGTGAGATACTGCTCTCCTGTTGTGTCTTCCAGAAAGCTTCCTTGTGGAGAAAGCGCAAATTCAGGTAGGAAGTAAGCACTCTGCGTCTGGCTCGCTAACCCCTGTAAAACAAGACCACAACATCTACATTAAAACAAGTACTATGGGGTGTGCATGTAACATTTACCACAGCATGAGGTAGGTATAAAAAAGAGGTTATCAAACGATAACAGAGTTCAACTACTGTACAAACAGAACAAGCATATATATATATATATATATATATATATATGTTAGTGCTATAAAAGTGATTAATCGCGATTAATAGCAATTAATCGCATCTAACATATACGTGTGTGTGTGTTTGTGTGTGTGTATGTAGGGCTTGACGTTAACTTTTTTGCTCACAGTCACAGTGTCTAGTGTTTTTCTAAAGTTACAATCCACTCAGCATTTTCACTGGGCACAATTTTGACATCGATATCATGAGGAAAAACTGCCATGTAGATATTTTTTAATGTTAGCTCATAATTTGTCAGCAGGTTTATTAGGCTGCTGTCACTTTAAGAGCTGACGGATCCATTATACTGTTGCACAAGCGTTTCACTGTTCACGTTCACTTCAAACAACTGACTGTGTTTACGTGAATACTCACCAAGACCGACATTTTGACATTATTTTGTGTGTATTTGACTGTTTAAGCAGCGAAAAAGAACTCAATTTAGTGCTGAGAGGCGGCTTTATGTGTGCGTGAGCACAAAATCTGCAGGAATGAGTAAAATTGTGTGCAATATAATAATAATTTTTATTAATAATTTATAATTAATACATGCAATCCCACTCTAAAATTCAAGCCCTGTAACAGCAACAATATTCATCTGGAGCAAATGAAACGAGTGAGCGAGAGGAGGAGGGTTTGAGATGAGAAAGAGAGAGAGAGAACAGCTGGTGAATAAAGATAAAATTTCATTCTTTTCAACACTACATTTCACTTAGGTTATTATTTATTATTTTAAGATGCCTTTTAAAAGACTACAATTGAAAATGTAATTTACAGTAGTATAAATATATATATATATACACATACATATACACACATATATTTGCAAAATTTTATTTTACATGCAATTGACCCTTCGCCGGCAGTTTGATTGACAGGCGATCTGACCAATCATAACCCCAAATCCGCCATTTTATCCGTCAAAGCAGTCAGGAGAGTTAGTAGATTAACGTTGGTGAACTTGATAAATTGTGTGTCCTCACGTCTTTCCGCGCTTGAAACAACATTCCTTCTGATGTTCATTCATGTTTATTTGATGCTATAAATGAACTAGTATGAAGAGATGATCGGTTCACGAGGAGCTACAGCGATCTGTCACCACACATTAAACACACACTAGACGCTATTTATTGTTTAAACCTCTTTTAAAAATTACAATATATTAAATATGAAACTGTTTCATATGTCTGTCGACGTGTTGTCAGTGTCCTCTTTGCTCCAAGATGTATTTTTCACTGTGTGAGAACATGATGTGTGGCATGAGAGCGCATGACTTGTCGGACATAGCAACAGTAACTAAAGGGGGCGGGACTTTGTGAATGATCAGTTTATCGCAATTAATCGATTTGACAGCACTAATTAATGTATTATTTACTGGCATTTAAATTGTGTCAAATCAAATAAATGCATCATATGTACATATATGATATATGTATATCTAATTAATGTAGTGTATAATCACAAACATGTATATCACCCACTAAAAACTTATAGAGTACATAAAATAATCATCCTATTCCTGACTCATGAAATGAACCTCAAAACCTGCCAGCGGCTATCCATCTCTGACATCCCCCAAACTAAAAGAAAATAACGGACTACAGCATGGACAAATTAAGGGGAAATGTAACTGTTAAAAGTTGTGTCAAAAGTTCATTGTGAGATAGTAAGAATCCCACAGAAACGAAAGCAGCTCGGGGTCTTTCAGCGGTGAAACTGCCTTTTGTCTTAGAGGTTTATTGAGGAAGATTAGCTGCAGCACATGCACCAAATCCTGAATCGTTCGGACCAATTGGAAGTTGGCTACCATGGGTCTAAGCGTACTGATGCTAGGCTGACGGGTTTCTCAGAAGTGCCTGGTGGTGACACACTTATAAACATTTTATGCAAGTTAATGGGTTATAAAATCACAGCGAGCTCCTGAAAAGCTTTTTTCCCTCCCTTCTCATTAAATGGAGAACTATTTACAAGTGTTTGAAGCTTAAAAACAAAATGTACCTGGTATCAAAAACGAATGTAATGTTATACCTGAGCGCTGGGAGCGTTTGCTGGTGCAAGTGAGTATGGATACATGCTACCGCTGGCTACTTCTCCAAGCACTTACGCCCTAAAGAGCAGAGGAGTTTGGCACACGGTCAGAGAAGCCGCCCGGCATGCTTTCATCAGCCACACCGACTTTCACTGACAAGCCTGAATTAACAGCACTGCTGTGTGTGTGTGTGTGTGTGTGTGTGTGTGTGTGTGTGTGTAAGGGTTGAAAAGAATTCAGAAGAATTTCAAGAGCTGGCTCCAAATTCACAGTCACAACACTGGGGAACTTCATTAGTTTAACATAAGTTTTGCAACTAAACATAAATAATTACACCGTTTTGTTAAAAAATGTCTAGAACACACATAATAACTGATTAGATATCTAATTCTGAACTGAATTCAATACAGCCATCAAAACAGATTTTTAATTTTACAATCTGTACAGCACCACTAAACTTCCCTTAGATAACTTTATAGAAATAAATATTGACAGTAAAATTTTAACCATTGAGAAAAATAGGCAAGTACTGATTTAATAAAAATCATTACAAATATTTCCTATAAAATTGCATCATTAAAAATGTGTAAATGCTTAATAATGCTGTAATTAGATTATATTACATTTTAAAATACTTATAATCACAAAATTGCTGGAGTAATGACTGATGAGCAAGTATTTTATTTATTTATTTTCATTTTTAGGATTTAATTATTAGCTTTTTTTCAATTTACGAACCCCCTGCAGTTCCTACAAGAACCCCAGTTTGAGAAAGCCTGACTTATGTTTAATGCACTTCACATAATGGAATAAATTTTCACTTTGCATTTTTATATCAATATACTACACGATTATTCCATTCAAATCAATGTGATTAATGAGCTAGGTCAAAAGTAATCAAAAAGTAATCAGGTTACATTACAAATTTAAGGTAATCTAACCTGATTACTTTTTGATTACTTTTGATTACGTTACTTTACTAACGATTACGTTACTAACTACATTTTTCATAATGTAATTTGTATTCAGTAATGCATTATAGCAGTGTTTCTCAAACTTTTTCAGCCCAAGGACCACTTTATATTCCAATTTTTTTCTGAGGATCACCTAACAGAATCCCACTCTAACACACCCCCCAAAAACAACAAAATAGGAAGGATAAACTAAATTTAAGTTTAATATGCAACTGTTTAAAGTCAAAAACTAATTATTCAAACACAAATGCAATGATATGATCCAGTTTTTCGTTATTAAAACACACTGACGTCAACCCCCCCGCCCGCGATCCAGTGCGGGTTAAGAGCTTGCCTAATTTAGGTCATCTTTTTGCGGACCACTAGGGGGCGATGGCGGACCACACTTTAAGAATTACTGCATTACAGTTTATAAGTAATCTACCCAGCACTGCTTATTAATATCATTCAATGTGTCCAAAAACATAAATATAAATGGTGATGCGTGTGCGATGCAACCCTGATGCAAAATAAAGAACCTCTGTTATTGTTGTCAATGATTGCAAGATCACAATCAATGCATGTATGCATAAGAAATGTTTGCTTGTCGTTTATGTTTTTGCAATCTGTCCCCAAACACAAAAATCAATCCAGACAGTTTACAGCCTAAACAAGTCTCATCTGTCACCCCTGTAAACACCCTACCATCTGTGTTCTCCAAACACACACACACAGAAGTCCTTCAGGTGCTAACTGAGTTAGCAGGGGACATCTTCTCCAGTAAATTCCCTGTGAGGCCCCAAGGTACCTCACGGGGGCCCACACAGACTTACGACAACAAACTCCCTCCTGTACGTGCGAGCCAAGGAAAGAGTCGAGCAGCTCAGCCATCTCTCATCATCTCTTACAGGAAACAGCCCTGACGGAGCAAAAATAATACGGCTAACAGGAATGACTTTCATTTCATGACCAAGAATAGAAACCGAAGGGAGGTTCTGAGAGCTGCACAAAACTCTGTGAGGATGTTCACAGTCTGTCATATGATCCTTTAAGTGGCCTGAACAAGAAAAAGTCTTTCGATGGATGAGGGCTTCAAACTCCCCTTTATGATCACCATCTCTGCTTCTATATACAAATCAGATCTCAATAGCGTTAATGATGGGCTTTTCTTATTTTACGAGAAACTACTTGGACGACTGCCTCTGAATGAGTACAAAGGCCTGTTCACACCAAGAAAAATAACTACAACTATATCGGTGTCTTTAAACACACAACTATTAAGAACACTTCTGTTAATTGAAAGGAAGCTGAAATCAAATATTAGATGGAAAACTTAAACTAAATGAAAATTAGAAATGTTGCCTTTGCAATAAAGAACTAAAGTTAAGTCAAAAAGGTCCACTGAACTCGTTTGCAGTTTTACTGAATATAGAATTTGACGAGACTTGACGAGACTTTACGTGACTTAATGAGACTTGACATGACTGAATGAGACTTGACTTGACTGAATGAGACTTGACTTCACATGACTTGACGAGACTTGACTTGAGGAGACTTGACTTGAGACTTTACATGACTTGAGGAGACTTGACGAGACTTGACTTGAGACTTGACGAGACTTGACTTTTGACGAGACTTGACTTGAGACTTGACAAGACTTGAGGAGACTTGACTTGAGACTTTACATGACTTGAGGAGACTTGACGAGACTTGACTTTTGACGAGACTTGACTTGACTTGACGAGACTTGACGAGACTTGACTTGACTTGACTTGACGAGACTTGACGTGACGTGACGTGACGTGACTTGACGAGACTTTATGTGACTTAATGAGACTTGACTTGACTGAATGAGACTTGACTTGACATGACTTGAGGAGACTTGACTTGAGACTTGACTTGACTTGACGAGACTTGACGAGACTTGACTTGATTTGACTTGACTTGACTTGACTTGACTTGACTTGACGAGACGAGACTTGACTTGACTTGACTTGACTTGACGTGACGTGACTTGACGAGACTTTATGTGACTTAATGAGACTTGACATGACTGAATGAGACTTGACTTGAGACTTTACATGACTTGAGGAGACTTGACGAGACTTGGAGACTTGACGAGACTTGACTTTTGACGAGACTTGACTTGAGACTTGACAAGACTTGAGGAGACTTGACGAGACTTGACTTTTGACGAGACTTGACTTGACTTGACTTGACGTGACGTGACTTGACGAGACTTTATGTGACTTAATGAGACTTGACATGACTGAATGAGACTTGACTTGAGACTTTACATGACTTGAGGAGACTTGACGAGACTTGGAGACTTGACGAGACTTGACTTTTGACGAGACTTGACTTGAGACTTGACAAGACTTGACGAGACTTGACTTGAGACTTTACATGACTTGAGGAGACTTGACGAGACTTGACTTTTGACGAGACTTGACTTGACTTGACTTGACGTGACGTGACTTGACGAGACTTTATGTGACTTAATGAGACTTGACATGACTGAATGAGACTTGACTTGAGACTTTACATGACTTGAGGAGACTTGACGAGACTTGGAGACTTGACGAGACTTGACTTTTGACGAGACTTGACTTGAGACTTGACAAGACTTGACGAGACTTGACTTGAGACTTTACATGACTTGAGGAGACTTGACGAGACTTGACTTTTGACGAGACTTGACTTGACTTGACTTGACTTGACTTGACGAGACTTGACTTGACTTGACTTGACTTGACTTGACTTGACGTGACGTGACGTGACGTGACTTGACGAGACTTGACTTGACTTGACTTTAGTTTTGACTTTACTTGACGTGACTTGACGAGACTTGACGAGACTTGACGTGATTCGACTTGACTTGACTTGACAAGACTTGGTGACTTGACAAGACTTGATGAGACTTGACAAGACGAGAATTGAAGTGACTTGACAGGATTTGACATGACTTGACGAGATTTGACTTGAGACTTGACGAAACTTGACTTTTGACTTGAAAAGAGTTTACGTGACTTTACGAGACTTGACGAGACTTGGAGACTTGACGAGAATTGACGTGACTTTACTTTTGACTTTACTTGACGTGACTTGACGAGACTTGACAAGACTTGACATGACTTGACCAGACTTGATATGACTTGACTTGACTTGACTTGACTTGACAAGACGAGAATTGAAGTGACTTGACGAGATTTGACTTGACGAGACTTGATATGATTTGACATGACTTGACATGACTTGACTTTTGACTTGACGAGACTTTACGTGACTTTACGTGACTTGACGAGAATTGACGAGAATTGACTCGCAAACGGTATCCAGTGATTCTAGTTTATAGAGTTATAAATATGGATATTTTTCTAACAAAAACCCATCACTTTTATGAAGCCTTTATTAACCCCCTGCAGTCGTACGGATTACTTTTATGATGTATGGATGTACTTTTTTGGCTTCAAAATCTCGGTTACTATTCACTCCCATTATAAAGCTTGAAAGAGCGAGGATATTTTTAATATAACTCAGACTGTGTTCGTCTGAAAGAAGAAAGTCATATACACCAAGAATGGCTTGAGGGTGAGTAAATTATGGGATTATTTTCATTTTTGGGTGAACTCAAACTGGAAAAAAAGTGATTCTAAAAGTGATTCCAACAATATCATTATTCTTTGTCCTTAGAATAACAGTTGTGGTGTGGACTTCCATACTCTCATAGAATTAGAATGATTATTAGAACTTTATAGTTATATTAGTCCAAAATGCAGCAGCTAGAGTTCTTACCAGGTCAATAAAATATCACCCCAATTTCATCATCTCCACACCGACTACCAGTTATGTTCTGTATCGATTACAAAATATTGCCACAATAAGGCCCTAAATGGTTCAGCTTTTGTGTATTGAACTGATCTTCTATCCATCACGCTCTTCAAGGTCACAAAACTCTGGTCTTTTGGTAGTACCTAGGATATCTAAGTCGACTAAAGGAGGTAGAGCGTTTTTGCATTTGGCTCCTGAACTCTGGAACAGCCTTCCTGATGATGTTCAGGGCTCAGATAGTTTAAATCTATATTAAAGACACATCTCTTCAGCCAAGCATTCACATAATGCATCCCGTAACCTTGCGCTTTGTGCCTTGAAATGATATGCATTATGATTAACCTTAGTGTGTACGACCCTTAACTCCAGCCGTAATTAAACCTGGTTTTGCTTCAACCTGAATTTCAGGCAGCATTGGAGGAAACGTACTGGGTTTCGTTCAGCTTAGCGCCACAAACAAGCTCATTACTAAAGGCTCAGTGCACTTCCACTGGCATTTACAAGAGCAGGCACAGGTGTGCATGTTTTCATGTGCCAGAAGATGTTTCATCAGCCACTCTATTAGGGAACTGTAGATACATTGTCTCAGCAGGGCATGAGTTCCAAATAAGTAAAGCACTAAGTTGAGTTCTAACATCAAAGATTGGAAGTGAAAGGCTGTGCTTTGACCGAAGGAATGTGACGACGCCGTCAGAGTGAGTACACTCAGTAATGTGGAGAAAACTCCAGCTGGTTTCTCCAAGCTGGTCTCTGGGTTAATGGCAGCAGGCCAGTGCCTTTTCTCAGACTGGACTAACCCTAGATAAGCTTTTGACTTTTAGTACTCAGTGCCAAGGATCAGTACAGTCAGAAGAGGACCTAATCCTGGATCATAACTTCTTTAAAACAGGGCCAGGTTAACATCTGGTCACTCTAGCATTCCTCAGCTCTGAAGTCAGTGGGACAATGAAGATTCAACGTTTACCCGGAGCAATGGGAGCATGAGTTGGTAAAAGCATCTTGACTCTAAATCATTCGGAAAAAGCACCAACAACAATTTGAGTCACTTACCCCTTGTAAGACAATCATAAAATGCCCCTGACGTCAGATAAATGCTTTCAGATTCTTTTTTTATTACAATCAGTTACCGTTAGCAGAAACCTTAGAAAAATAGTGTCGTAAATGAATCCTGCCGGCTGCAAAACTCTTGTGACTTATCTTATAAGACAAGTTCTTTTTCATAGCGCACTTCAAATATATACATACTCCTGGGCAAAAAATAAAAATGGTCAGGAAATTAGCCAAATTTAAGCAAATGCACTACTTAAAAAGCAACTGCTGTCTCAGAGAAACATCAAAGACAGAAGGAAGGTTTTGGCAGAATATGGGAAGTTGTGCGTGGAGTGATGAATCGCAATGAAACGCGAGTTGCATGATGATGCTCCAGAGCGGCGTCAACGAAAATCTGCTGAGAAATTTAATAATAAATGCATCTCTAGCACAGTGAAGCGTGGAGGAAGAGCTGTCAATTTAGCTGCTGGTATTGGAGAGCTTCCTCACTGTGAAAAGTCATTTAATGCTTTGGAGTTCAGGAGAACATTCCAGAATGGTTTGCTTCCCAAGATAAAAAGTGGCTATCTAAAGAGCAATGATCAGATGTTATTTTGCAAATACACCCAAGAAGTGGCTTGAGAACGAGTCCATCGTGTTTTGGCCTGCTTATAGTTCAGATTTTGAACCTGATTTTAATATTTGGTATCACATTATTAAACTCAAGCGGACTGGAAGCCATTAACAAGTGGAACAACATTGACTCTTCTTCCTGTAAAAAGTTGGGGAAGGCTATTCCGCGCTAAATTACTTAATCTACAGTATTTGTGCAATTCTTGCTAATTTCCTGACCGTTAATTTGTGATTAAAATCATTTAGTCATTAAAAGACTACCAAATATTTCACAATTTTTGGCTTAGAATTTTTTTTACCCAGGAGTGAGTGTGTTTCTTTATATATTTATATATATATATATATATATATATATATATATATATATATATATATACACACACACACACACACACACACACAAAACAGTTCGTTCTGGTTCTCGAATCTGATTGGTTGACAGCCATGCGATATTCCCCCAGTACTACTACTGTTGTTGTGTCATAGAATGTAGTTTTAAGAGTTTTTTAGGTAAGAATGTAGTTATTTAGACCTCAAATACCTACAGCCGAACCACAGCCGTGCTGATATACAGGCAAATCACACCCAGCTACTCATGTGATGTTGCTTATATAAAAAATTTCCACAAAAAAAAATATTAAGCAGCACTGTTTTCAACTTTGATAATGATAAGAAATGTTTCTTGAACATGGATCAAGCATATTAGAATAATTTCTGAAGAATCAAGTATGGAAGCCCGTAATGTTGAGAGAAAAAAAAATTCCGTAAGTCATAATAATGAGAAACTTTCTCATAATAATGACTTAGCATCTTTAACTTAATCAAAAAAAAATTTTTTAGAAACGTTCTCATAATAATGACTTAGTATCTCAGAATAATGACTTAGCATCTTTAACTTAATCAAAAAAAAATGTTTTAGAAACTTTCTCATACTTAACATCTCATAATAATGACTTAGTATCTCATAATAATGACTTAACATCTCATAATAATGACTTAACATCTCATAACAATGACTTAGTATCTCATAATAATGACTTCACATCTCATAATAATGACTTAGTATCTCATAATAATGACTTAGTATCTCCTAATAATGACTTATTATCTCCTAATAATGACTTAGTATCTCCTAATAATGACTTAACATCTCATAATAATGACTTAACATCTCATAACAATGACTTAGTATCTCATAATAATGACTTAACATCTCATAATAGTGACTTAGTATCTCATAATAATGACTTAGTATCTCCTAATAATGACTTAACATCTCATAATAATGACTTAACATCTCCTAATAATGACTTAACATCTCATAATAATGACTTAGTATCTCATAATAATGACTTAACATCTCATAATAATGACTTAGTATCTCCTAATGACTTAACATCTCATAATAATGACTTAACATCTCATAACAATGACTTAGTATCTCATAATAATGACTTCACATCTCATAATAATGACTTAGTATCTCATAATAATGACTTAGTATCTCCTAATAATGACTTAGTATCTCCTAATAATGACTTAGTATCTCCTAATAATGACTTAACATCTCATAATAATGACTTAACATCTCATAACAATGACTTAGTATCTCATAACAATGACTTAGTATCTCATAATAATGACTTAACATCTCATAATAGTGACTTAGTATCTCATAATAATGACTTAGTATCTCCTAATAATGACTTAACATCTCATAATAATGACTTAACATCTCCTAATAATGACTTAACATCTCATAATAATGACTTAGTATCTCATAATAATGACTTAACATCTCATAATAATGACTTAGTATCTCATAATAATGACTTAACATCTCATAATAATGACTTAGTATCTCATAATAATGACTTAGTATCTCCTAATAATGACTTAACATCTCATAACAATGACTTAGTATCTCATAATAATGACTTAACATCTCATAATAATGACTTAGTATCTCATAATAATGACTTAGTATCTCCTAATAATGACTTAACATCTCATAATAATGACTTAGCATGTTTAAATTAATAAAAAAATAAAAAAGGTTTTTTATTAAGTTAAAGATACTAAGTCATTATTATGAGAAAAGTTTCTAAAAAAAAATAAAAATAATTTTTTTTTTATTAAGTTAAAGATGCTAAGTCATTATTATGAGATACTAAGTCATTATTATGAGAAAGTTTCTCATTATTATGACTTACGGAAATTTTTTTTTTCTCAACAGTGGCGGGAACGGGCTTCCATACTAAAGGCTGATATAACATTGCAATAATATTTAAGAATATTACATTTTCACAGTTTTTTTGTGTAGTAATGCAGCATTGGTGAACATAACATATCTCAAACAAATAAAATCCAACTTTTGAACGATAAAAAAACAAGTTTCACAAATCTCAAATACACAAAACTCGCTTCATTGCGAGACTGAAACCACTGAAAACTTGTAGTTTAGTAAATGAGTCCGCTCTAACGGATTCAGAGAGTGCGTTAAGTGACGAATTTTATACTTGTCAATTGGCACATGGGACATTTGATTCGCACTGCAAACTCACAATTTCTTTTGCCTGGTGCTGGATATTCAGCAGGACGGCAACTGCCACTGAAAATCAGTGTGTATATAGCCAGAGCCTTCAGTAGGGATGTGTGGGGATGCTTCTAGTGACAACATCTTCCACCCACCTGCCGATTGGAGGATAATGCATATTCATCAGTGTAATCTCAGCATGTTGCGTACTCTTTGAACATATTCCAATCAGTGTGAGCACAACTGCCCTGCAGGGCTGAGCTTGCTCCCTATGGTCATACTTTGATGTTCTTGGTGACTGTTTTTTTGTCGTAGCAGAAGCGTTTGGTATGCAGGGATTAATAGAGCAGATATGTGGCTTATTGTTGGGAACAAAAACCGAGTCAAAACCGACCCAAAGGCCATGATTCTGCAACAGCATTCATCGAATTTAGTCCTCTTCAAAAGTAAAAGTTCTTTATTAGCAATGATCGAACCTTTAACATCCATGGAAACTTTCTGCTGTTCTTTATAGTGGAAAAAAAGGTTTTAAAATGGTTCTTTTAAGAACTGTTCACTGAAAGGTTCTTTGGCGAACTTCCTGTAAAGTTCAGCTTCAACCCTGATCAAATGCAGTTGAACCAGCTAATTAGGATCTGCACTCTCCAGATCTTCAGGAACAGGATCGATCACCCCTGTTCTACGGCATCGCTGTGAAAACCTTTATTTTTAACGGTGCACTCAACTGGAACACAATGTAATGCAATTGAAGTTGTAAACACAATACACACTACGGACAACTTTCAGGGCTGAAATACCTAGAGTACAAAGTAATCAAGTTCATTGTGTGCTTTCATTAGCCACCGCCGCTGGACCGTTCTGCTGGTACTAGACCCTCGGGCTGAATGTTTTAGCAAATGCAGGTGTTAGAAGATGGTGCCAGATCTTTGATCTCATTATGAAAGCAGGCCTACCCTCACTAAGAGGTCAAGCAGCATAAAAAACCCTTTTGTTCACGCTGTCCTCAAGTTCTTGATGTGAGGAACTGTCGTCCTCAAGTTCTTACCTCCTACCCACACTGTCAATTCTGTTGAGCAAAACAGTCCATTTCAAACTCCAAAAGAGAGTTGTTTACTTGAGTATCAGCTAGGGGTGCGCGGAACTTTTTTTGTCAAATAAAATCAGTATCATTAAAATCAAGCGGCACAGATATTTAGATGTATTTACAGTGCGATTTCAATTGACCGTTCGCAAAGACCCGCCCCCTTTAGTTACTGTTGCTATGTCCGACAAGTCATGCGCTCTCACGCCACACTAAGAGTGATAAAATGGGGTTATGATTGGTCCGATCGCCTGTCAATCAAACTGTTTGCGAAGGGTCAATTGCACGAATAATGCTATGCATTTAGTGTTTTATAAATAATATTTTGAATATTGAAAACAAGAAAAAAAATGGTAAGACTTTAGTATGAGGAACAATTCTCACTTTTAAGTAGTTGCTTATTATCTTGCATTATGGCTGTTTATTAGTACTTATAAAGCCTTAATGTCTTATTCTGTATGATCATATTCTACATCCCTTAATCCAACCCAATACATGAACTTAACAACCTTACTAACAATTAATAAGCAGTAAATTAAGAGTTTATTGAGGCAAAAGCCCTAGTTAATAGTGAATATATTACCAAAAACAAAAAAAAATAAAAATAAAAATAAAAAGATACTTTAAATATGAAAACAATTAAATATTATAAAATTGCTGGAATCTAATTGCTGGAAAATGTTTGAATTAATTACTTAAAAATGGTTTTGAATAAATTCAATGACTTGTTAATAAATACTTGTTTCATTACTGGATGAATCAGTGTTTTTGAACAAATGAATGATTCAATGACAAATAAATTTAACAGTCACTTGTCGCCACCTAGTGGAATAAGATGTAATTGATACAACCGTGATGCGCCACGTTTGTTTCAAACGGTAGTTTGCTGTATTTTGATCGTGATGGTAGACATCAGTGTTTATATACTAACTTAAAACTCAATTCTCAGTACTTCTGTGATAATTTGAATATTTGTAACACAGAAATAACTAATGTGTAGTTCAAAACCGCTCTCTGGCAGCACGAACACATATTTTCATGAATGATTTTGTCAAAGATTTAAAAAATGCGGGCGAATCGTTGTCATTAATAAAATAATATTGAGTGGCTGCTTGAATCGAGACCGCGATACGATTAATCGTGCATCTCTACATTACATTTACCTCAGGCAAGTCATTCAGTGTCCACAGCATGTTAGTTCACTAAATATATGCACTATATCAGCTTATACATTCATTATATTTACTTTACCTGTTAGTAATGTCTTAATTATTTAATATATGTTTAAATAAATGTGTCATGAAAACAAGTTATGACAATAACTGCATAAATGATCATATTTCAAAAATGAATTGAAGAAAAATAATTTTATAACTACATTTAGAAGTTAATGCAAAACCTGCCTTCTGTGCAATTTACATTTTTTATTTGAGTGTTTGATTATTGTATCTAAAAATAAATTGCAACTGAATTTAATAGTTTGGCTCGGTGGTTAAATGTAACCTTTAATATTTTATCCATGTGCAAGAGAGATTTTTATCCTTAAAAAAATGTTTATAATAATTACATTTATTTAAAGAGACAGACACAATTTGTTCAATAAACCACTTCTTTAAAAAAAAAAAAAAAGAAGAAAAAAATAGCATTTTGTTTTCCTGCTGTACCGAACAGTGACTTCAAAACCGAGGTACGTACTGAACCTGTAATGAAGAGTGCGTGACAACGCGGGTGCAGATCCAACTGCAGGCTTTTATTGAGAAACGTGGTCAAACAGGAAATGGTCAAATATCAGCAAACAGGAATGTCAAAGGCTAGGCAGAATCATAAACGTAAACAGGCAGATATGTCGAGTCAGGCAGCAAACAAGCAGCGTCCAAAAACACAGAGCACTAAGTCCAGAGGGCAGGCAGATAAACGTCGACAACGGGGGAAACGGGCAGACTAGACAGTAAAGCAACGCTCAGAAATGTAAACACTAGGAATTACAAGACCTCGCACGTGTGTGTGTGTGTTGAGCTTAAATACAGTGTGTATAATGAGCCTCAGCTGGTGCAGTGATCAATGACAGGTACAGGGGATTCTGGGAAATGTAGTGAAGTCCAGGAGTGAATGTGCATGTGTGTGTGTGTGTGTGTGTGTGTGTGTGTGTGTGTGTGTGAGAAAGTCCTAGATGGAGTGCCCTCTAGAGGCTGTCATGGGCACTCCAGCTGATAATCCTGACAGAACCGTCACGATTGTGTACCGTTACACCCCTACTACCCAGTATAGTATGGAAGTAAGCATATTAGAGACTGTTTTCATAAGCTGATTCAACATAAACAAGTCCTTGTTGATTGAACTGTTGTTTAAAATCACATTTTCAATCATGCTGGCATGCGGGAAAAACAGCAATTCTGCTCATGTGATATTGCTGAACAGGGACATTTTTATATTAATTTTTGGGAGCCTTCTAATATGCGTGTTTTTGATTTTTTTATTCCCCCCGAAGTGAATGACATACTCGATAAAGTCAGCTTCCACAGCATTAAAACAACAATTAGGACACATATTGCACACCTCTAGTCCCAGTTGTCATTAGTCTTACATTAAAACTGTCCTTTTTTGGCTTGTTCCAGCTGTCTGTTGATCTCTGTTATCTTCTGAAGGCACAACAGCTCAAGAGGATGGAGGTGCATGTCATGGTAACACTTTTCTCAAGCTGACACCTGTGACAGATGTACTCGCAGCATGCCAGCAAGTGTTTCTGGGTAACTAAGGTAAAGCATGGCACTTGCCAAACACTCTTATCTAAACATTCATAAACGTACATCAATTACACACAACTCGCTTCCTAAAGCGATTAGAAGGCACTTGGGGAGGGACTAACCTTCTCGAGCACCAATCTAACACATCAATCCTGAGCTGAACATTAGTAGTTGTCGAGTAGCGAGCCACTGACTCCACAGCCAGCCAATAATCCAGCGTGAGATGGTGATTGATGGCTTATGTGCTCTGTTGAGGTTATGAAAAACCAATAAAAAGAGGTTATAGGACAATAACCCTTGAGTCAACAGTTACCTCCAGCATTGATGACCACCCCATGAGCCGTGTACGCAGAGGTCGGGTGACGTGTTCGGGGAAAATCCTGCCGAGGAATTCTGAGAGGGGTCTGGCTGACCTTGAGAACGGGAGTTGGGTAAACGTGAGGATCTGCGAACAGCTGTTCCCGATCTATTTGGGTACCTTGACATTGTACAGAATGCTGTAGAATAGGATATTTCTTTTGAAAGGGATACATGGGCTCTGTTTCAAAACCTGGCAAGCTGTCTAAAGGAGAAGAAGGCATCGCGTAGGCCGTAACAAAACGGAAACTTTTTCTAAGCAACCTCTTTGGGAAGGCAGTGTTGAAAAAATGTTGACTATAATATATAATTCAGTACTAGATGGTATCAATAGTTACACTACAATATGTGTACTTAAAGTGTAAGAAAAAGTTAAGGTTCAAGGTAAATACCTGGTTATTATCCAGTTATTGTAGTTACTGTAATAAGTGCATCGTATGTACATGGGGAACAGGACTGTACAATTTATCACAAAATGTCATTATAAATGTTTAATCGGTAAGCTTTAAAAATGAACATGTTAATGTTTTTGAAGCATCTCATGTATTTATTTGATCGAAATACAGTAAAAAATGTAATAATGCGGAAATTTAAAAAATATAATGTAATTTATTCAACAAAGCTGAACTTCCAGCATCGTCTTCAGAGTCACATGATCTGTCAGAAATCATTCTAATATGCTTATTTGCTGAAGAAATATATTCATTTCTTTCAAAAATAAATTAAACAAACCTTTTGAACGGGTAATGCATATCCATTATATTTTTCTACATAATGTAGGTTTAAATAAATGTCCCAATTCTGTTAAAGGGATAGTTCACCCAAAAACCCTCAAGCCATCCTAGCTGTATCTTCTTTCAGACACAATCTGAGTTATATTAAAATATATCCTGGCTTTTCCAAGCTTTATAATGGGAGTGAATGGTAACTGAGATTTTGAAGCCCAAAAAAGCACATTCATCCATCATAAAAGTAATCCATACGACTGCAGTGGGTCGTTCTGAAGTGAAGCGATGGGTTTTTGTAAGAAAAATATCCATATTTAAAACTTTATAAACTATAATAACCAGCTTCCGGCAACAGCCGTATGCATCAAATTACGAAAAACAAAAAAAACCCACCAATTTATTTTCAGTGTAAGACACAAGGACGCTATGTTTAAAACTGGTCACTAATAAGGTTCCAGTTCAGAAAGGATGCGAGCAAAGAAGTCAGAGCAATAATCTTTTCACCAAAACAGATAAAAATTAGCTCACATTGGCCTTTTCAGGCAAAGTCTCGACAATTGAGATGAATATTTATGAGGATACAAACTGTGTACACATTGTTGCAATATTTCACAGTTAATCACGTTTAAATATTTCCATTTCTGAAATATGTCTGAGTCTGGGAGTAGTTCAAGATAATTCTTCCTTCCACTGTTATATTTACTCAAGTCCGTGACCCCACCGCGTCCGCTCTTAACCTCCTTAACAGTTAACGGTTCTTATCACCCTCCCCTACAAGCACCAACGCTGCCACATTTGACTCCAGCCGGACTCGGCACTGACCGAACCTCTTCTGTTTCTAATCACAACCCTTAACGTGTCAGTTTAACGCCACTCCACCTCGGCTAACTCTTAACCCTGCCTCCTCCACCTCTAATACCAACAAAAAAGTCCCCATCCTGATTCCACGGCATCTGCCTGTGGGAAAAGTCCAGCCTTGGCTCAGCAGGAAGCCCAGGATTTACCGCTAAGCGTTTAATGGTCCTACAATCCATAACTCACACTTGTCCATACCTACCAAAATAAAGTGGGGGGTTGAGAGGCAGAAAATATATTCCCCTTTTCAACTTTATTATGCTCAAAGTCAACATGAAACTGCATTTGCAACCTATTTTATTAACTTCCTTCCTAGTATTAACCTTTTTTTACTCCCTTATAAGTGAAACGGAATATTCAACAAGAACAAAAAATGCTGGTGGGACTTGATTTGATAAAATAACACTGTTTAAGGCCTTTTCATGACATTTTTTTCTTCTGGCATAAGAATGTGCACGTAAATGCAGCCATAAACCTATTTGAAAACAGTCATTTTCCTGCTGTTTTAATGATGGTAGTGGCGCAGAAATTATAAGTGTTACATTAAAAACAGGTAGTTAGTGAATATCATGTTAAAACTGCAATATGTAAAATTTCTACAGTAAAATATCCAAAAACCACTGAGCCAGTGTTATATATTTTGTTCAGTTGAGTACTTACAATATTCCAAATGTTTCCAACTCTTTGTAAATCATAAGAAAATCGCAATTTTAACGAAGGATCCGGGACGTGTGAGTGAGTCGCCTGTAGATGGCGCAATATCCGCGTTACCCTCGGTTTCCGGTTTCATGTTTTAGAAATCACGGAAACACCAAAATCTTTAACTTTAACTTTAATATACATTACATGTGGGAACACAGATGAGGGAACATTGATACATTTATAGACAGAAAACGAATTATTGTAATATAGCTCAACACCCTTAGTCTTGTTGATTAAATCTAATTTTCTTAATTTTTTTGCGAGTACCATACCACACTTTTGTTAAGAACCTAACATAGGTAACTATTTTTGTTAACAGTAATTCAGAATTTTCTCCATCATACAATACATTTTAAAATTAACTGCATGTCATTTATCAGCACAAGTCATCCAGCATTTAATATGATATTAATATGGATTTATTTTATCGATCGTGTCTCACAGCAGCCGGCGAGCGAACGCTCAGAGTAACATGATTTTCAACACACTTAAATGTGTCTAATATGATAAACAGAGCTGTGTTTCCTCACACTCATGACCGGAAAAGCTGAAGCGGTGACTGTGTCATAATAAAAGTCCCGCTGCTCTCGTGTGTCGTTCGTCTCTCATTATCAATCGCTCGTTCAGCTCCACAACACTCGCTCCTGCTCTGCTTCAGACTACAGTAACATTAATAATTGCATCCATGAACATGATTTCTGCCCGAGTCTCATCCCGATTCTTTTCCTCCGGCTGTGAGGTGAAGACCACATGTCCCAAGATTCCTCGCTCAAACTCGCCGTCATCAAGCTACGCCTTTGTTTTGAATAGGCGACCGCTAGTGGACGAAAAACTACATAGTGCAGCTTTAATAGAGGATTGCAGTGATGATGCACTTTTTTATCATTCTGGTTTCTACAAAAACCATGTTTAATGCCATCCACAACCTCTGTAGCCCCATTTAGCCACTTGTAAGCAACTGTATTTTTCAAGACAAATAAAAAAAAATCACAAGGTAATATTACTCATGTATTGTATGTGACCGCATTGTAATATTCCTGCTGCTGTCTTGAGTTTTTAATGTTAACCAAACAACAAAGGGGGAAAAAAAAATCCCTCACTGAAAACTATGTAGTGTTATTTATTTGATTAGCCTACTTTATTGCATTTCTGTACTTGCATTTCTGTTTTTGTTTCATGGCTAATAAAAGATTAGTTCTGGCCGGTAATTTTTCTTAAGTCACCGGCCATTGGCAGGTGTGGAAAAAAGTTAGTGTAACATGCAAATATTTGACGCACTTTAATAGTTTCTACCTGTTTGGGTAGAATCATTTTTGCTCATTTTCTTCATTTTCATTTAGTTTTAAAGCATTGAATGGTCCTTTTAAACCTTGGTTGTCATTACAATAGTATTCTATCACATTATTTTTTGGCAGTGCATGTTTTGGGCTGGAAATTGTCAACCTAAACTGGCAACTCTGTCCAAAATACATCGTTCCTGCAGCACTCAATGGCTTTTACAAATTGTAAATAATGAAAATTTCTCATTACGCACAGCGATGATGCAAATTTGCAATTACTTCGAGTCTGTACTTAGCTCAGTTTTCAGCTATCTGTCCTCAGAACTCAACACACGCAATCAATTTTATAAGAAACCATCTGGTAAAAACATGTAAATCATCATGACATCATTTGGACACTAAAAATCCAGCATGAAGACTTGATGTGAAGAATCATCTTGTTTGCTATTGTCAAGGCCCCTCAGGAGCAGAACTTGTTATGAAATATAATTTAAACGATTCCCAGTCAGTCTGAACAGTCATGATCCCCACCTCCTCCACAATCAACTTGCATTTTGATTGTGTTATTCTATTGTGGAAATAAAATGAGAATTCACAAGCTAACAGATGCCAGGAGGTTTAAAAACACCGAGGTGAACTGCAGCTGGATATCTACCATATGCAAATCCAAAAGCCACCTGAGGCGCTTCAGTGCAGAGATTGAAATACTTACTTAGAATAATAAATAGTAAAGGTGAGAGAACACACAGTTTACTGTATTTACAAAGCGCCTCAGTGCTGGGTAAGCATTCCACATGACTGAATTAAACACTGCGACGCATGCTAAAGGCCAACTATATGCAGAGCAAACTGAGTCTAAAGAAATATAAGCACGAAATATAAAATTATATGGTGTCAGGGATCTAAGAAAGGTCTAAAAATTGGCATGAGACACAAATATTATCAGCCAGGTAAGTGGGCGCAAGTTACTAAAACACTACTAATGGGCGCTATTACAAAAAAAGTAATGACTGTTTTCAGACAGGTTTCTCAAACACTCCTTGCATTTATCAAAGTCAATGGTGCACTCCGATATAAGGCTTAAACAAACGTTTTGATAGCCCAACATATACAATATTTACACTTTTCGGATAATTAACCAACAAAATGGCTTCCTACATAAAAATATTAATATTATTTAATGGTCCAGAGCTAACAATTTTAACAACAGTATTATTTTTAAAACTGTAAAGGTTTTTACAGTGTCACTATTGCTTTACTATCGCTATAACGTTTGATATGTACGGATTATGTGCATGTGTCTAATCAAAATCACCAGTTTGGATATATTTAATGATTCGTGTACATGTTCTTTGTCTCAAAATCGTTTATTGTCTGTAAATCAAGCCAGTCAACTTCACATTGTTTCTCTTAGTAGGATGAAAATAGTCAAAACTGTGATTGAATTATATATAAAGAACGCTCTCTTTGCAATCACTGCAGCTGTCAATCAAACTGAGCGAGTTCATCAGTGACTGAGCTCTGGACTCGAGCCAAAACTCCCATTTTACTCAACAAATTTGTTATTTATATTATTGTGTTTTACTGTTAGTTATGATGAAAGCACTTGTTAGTGTGCAGAAATGACAAAATCGCTGCTTTCATTCGCTCAGCAACATGTCTGTGATCGGCTACATGTTCATCACTGCAACCTTTCATGCCACGATCTAAATATAATGCTATAATCAACACTTTTCACAATTAGTTCACCTTGAGAGCTGCTAAACTTGTCAAAAGTGTTTGAGAGAGTAATACTTAGCTATTTTCATATGCAAAGATGTCAGCCAATCACAGCAGTGGGCGTTTACACTAAAGTCTCACAACAGACACGCCCCTTAAAACAGAGCGTTCAGATCAGAGGATAAAATCAGGATAGGAAAAATGCCTTTTATTTCTAAATTATGACCATTTTTGACATAAAAAACATACTAATATTATAACTGCACCAGGAAAAATTAAATAAAATAATGCAGTTCACGACCCCTTTTAAAACAAACCTAAAACCAAAGAAAATGACATAACTAAAATTAAAATAAAAACTGAAAATATACAAATAAAAGCTCTCAAAATATGATACTAGTATATAAATAATACTAAAGTAACTCTGGGATTTGGTCAAATTGGTCCCAAACCAGTTCTCCAACCTTTAAACAAAACTACTGAAACGTAAACTAAAATTAAAATAAAAACTAAAAATTTACAAATAAAAGCTTACTTAAAATTGGAAAAAAAAATGATACTACTATATAAATAATACTAAAGTAACTCTGGGATTTGGTCAAATTGGTCCCAAACCAGTTCTTCTACCTTTAAACAAAACTACTGAAACGTAAACTAAAATTAAAATTAAAATTTACAAATAAAAGCTTAAAAAAAATATGATAATAGTATATAAATAACACTAAAGTAACTCTGGGATTTGGTCAAATTGGTCCCAAACCAGTTCTCCTACCTTTAAACAAAATTACTGAAACATAAACTAAAATTAAAATAAAAACTAAAACTTTACAAATAAAAGCTTACTTAAAATTGGAAAAAATATATAATAACAGTATATAAATAATACTAAAGTAACTCTGGGATTTGGTAAACGCGGTTCTAATCCAGTTCTCCTACGTCCAAACAGTAAAGGATCTGGTGGTCAGATATCAAAGTCCGTTCAGCAAGAAGATTTGTGAAATGAGGCAAAACCCAAAAGCTCAGCCACAGTCAACATTCACACGGGCTTAAATCAAATCTGATTACATTGCAAATGAATTGTCTTAGACATTTCATCTGAAATCCCTCCACCCTAAACGAAAATGTTGTAATCATTTACTCTTATTCATATCACTTTAATTCTTCTAAATGAGATGCTTGACAATATCTGAGCTGCTCTTTTTGACACAGTGAAAGTCGATGGTGATTTATATTCCAATGACAAAAAACTATTTTACATTGAAATCATAAAAGCGTCATTGTGCGCCATATTCCAAATCTCACTCACATTTGTGATCAAATACAAAATAGTGCCTCTTTAGATGATTTCTTGTGACCAATCACGACACACTTCATAAAAGTGCTTTATTGGAAAAACCCCCTTTTGAATTTAAGAATGCAAGAATGCAAAAAAGTGTGACAGGAAATCAGACTAGAGAGGACAAGTATGAGTTCAAAGCTGACGATTTGGAGTCTGGCACATGAATCTAAAGACTACTTTCATGATACTCGCGTGCTTTTTGGAGCTTGACGGTTCATTCATTTCTGCTAAACATGGAAGAAAGACAATAATACAGGGCTTGATTATATACTATAGTCAATGAACATACAGTGAACTTTTCCTGTAAGGTCCTGTACTAAGCATGATGCCATGCTCTCTATCAAAAGTGGATACAGCCCATAAATGGCTCACGAAATATGTGCTAGGGCTTAGTGTCAAGAGCCAATTTGCCATGTCAGAAAGTGAGAGAGCGTGAGAGAGGGTCCCATCCAAAAGATTAGCAGTGCAGCGCGTGCAAAAAGGCAATGAGTCTGTTTACAGCTGGTAAGAGTGAATGGCCACACAGTCACTGTGTATGAATGAGCCTTTCAGTTCTGACTCGACCCACCAAACACCGAGAGAGAGAGAGAGAATTCACGACGAGCAGTCTATGTCAAAACATACAGATAAGAGCTCTTTTACCTTACATAACTGATGTCAAAGCTCAGACAGAACCTGGAGACTTCGAAATCTGGAAAATGAATTCCAACGCTTGTATAACGTCTTCAGTACTAATAATAAAAAAGTTTGAATGAAGTTGTCTGAGAGTAAATGTTATGTTTAAACTGCACAATAATGGTTAAACTGATTTATTAAGCACAATTATTCCCAATTGAACATTTTTATCTATATATATAAAATCAAGTGAGAATATGTAATGTTTTTTTTGTGTGTGTGGATAAATTTATGGATTATATGGACTCCTTATTTTGTGAGAATCATCCTTCAATCTGATAAAAAATGTATGATATACAATCTGATAATTAAAATGTATTTCACTAAAGATTACAAAATACAGGCTTTAAAAAGTCATTTGTAACGTATTTCGTTACATTACTCAAGTTTAGTAACTTAATCTAAATACTTTAGAATACTTTGGAATACTAATAAGTGTGGAACAAACACAAAAAAGGTCATTGAAAGTTTTTATCTCACAATTCTGACTTTTTCCCTCACAATTGTGTGATATAAAGTTGCAATTGTGAGTTATAAAGTCAGAATTATGAGATATAAACTCACAAAATTGAGAAAAGTCAGAATTATGAGATATAAACTCACAATATTGAGAAAAGTCAGAATTATGAGATATAAACTCACAATATTGAGAAAAGTCAGAATTATGAGATATAAACTGACATACTAAATTCACAATTTCAAGACAAAAAGCAAGTTTATATCTCCCAATTCTGACTTTATAACTTGCAATTGTGAGTTTAAATCTCGCAATTCTGAGAAAAAAAAGTCAGAATTGTGAGGGAAAAAAACAAATTGTGAGAAAAAGTTGCAGTGACGAGTGAATTATAAAATGACTCACAAACAACTATCACAAAACATGAAAACAGCATGATTTTTATAAATTCAGTCATTTTGTCTTGTTCAGGACAGTATTAAATAAAAATAACACATTTTTATGATCCTCTTAAAAGTATTTAAATGTTGGTGAAACTTAACTCCTCTTTTTCAGACGGTCAGAGTCAGAGAATCACCAATCGCTGTTTAAATGACATTAAAATTCAAAGTAATCACTTTGGTAATCTAAAACACTTTTCAGATGTAACTGTAATCTGATTACCACCCATTTAAAATGTACCTGTAATGAAATACAGTTACTCAAATGTTGTATTTTAAATACGTAACTAAGTTACTTGTACTTCGTTACTCCCCAACCCTGTTTACTCTATATAGCAAATGACAACAAAACAGAAAGATAAATGATGTATTCTTAATTTCTCAATAAGTACGTAATTAATCGCACAAAATGAAAAGCCCAGCGCTGGATTGGTTACAAGTGGAGGCTTTCTGAAGTTTTAAGGAGAAAAATCTCAGCAATGGTGTTGACTGATGAATTTGCAGATGGTTTGAGTCTCCAAACAAACACATAAACAACATTAAAAACTTGATTTTCACCACAGGGGGTCTTTAAACCCGACAGCTTTCAGAGACGTGACTAGCCACAAAGTGCTTTTTTTACACAGACCAAACGGCATCCACATGAACTAAGTGTAGGTTTACATCATGTATGAGTTTAAAGATTTAAAACGATATTAGGGATTCAATCATTTATTGCAGAACGATTATCCTGCACTCTGAGTTCGACTGTCTCGGAGTAACATATTTATGTGCTGCACTGATTTAAGGGTTTATCTGTAAAACTGTAATTAAAAGCAGCTGTGAATTTATGGCCCTGCATGGGCCAATAAATCAAAACATTAACACACTTTAAACCGTCAGTGAAGCTGTAGAGCACATGAAAGCTTGATAAAACCAGAGGATTTTACCTTATCAATGATGTCTTCTGAGTACAAAGCAGCGAAAATGAGTTTAAAATCAAACTTTATGAAGCGATCTTGAGTACCGCAAAATATTCCATTACTTTTTGCCACCTGGACACCTTGTAAAGTCGCCCTTCCATGACACTACAGTATGTGTCGCACTTTTCATATGGATGTCAAATACAAAACCTGCCATTTTCAATAAATATTAAAATCTTTAAAAGTTTTTTGGTGACCCTGTAGCCTTCTTGTTTATCCATATACAGAAATACAAGTGAAACCAGGGCTGAGCGATAAAACGATATCAATCGTTTGATAAACGTTTGATATAATGTTAATGCACCAAAAGTGGAACGACAATTTATCCACTTATTTATCCATTTATTATTGTTTTTTTGTTGTTTTTGTTTTTATTTGAATAATGTGTTGTTAAATTGTATTTTAGAGTTAAATTGTATTTTAGAATTTTCATTTGTATTATGATGTTATTGTTTTTTCTATTTTGTTTCTTTCTCTTGTCTCTAGTTTTTATGCCTAATAACATCTGGCAAAGGGACTACCAATGAAAACTAGTCTTTGGGCTAATTTGGGTCCATTTACATTCATGAATGTCGATTAATGTACACTGTCCCTTTTTGAAATAAATAAATAACCAACCAACCAATCCACTCTGCTCAAAGTTCAAATGGCAGCAGGGTTGCCAGGTTTTCACAACCAAACTAACTACTCAAAACTAGCCTAATCGCGTTTCACGGGGGTCCCACAGTAAAAATCGTGTTCCAGGGGGATAAAATCCACGTTTTTGAGAGGGTTACCCTCGTAAAATTTGCATTCCAGGGGCTAAATGTCATGTTATTTGGGGCCGCTTAAACCCACGGACATGAAAAACAACCCGCAGCAACAGTGTAAAAGTAGACATGAATGAACATCAGAAGGAATGTTGTTTCAAGAGCGGAAAGACGTGAGGACACACAACGTTCAACAACGTTAATCTACTAACTCCTCTGACTGCTTTGATGGACAAAATGGCAGATTCGGGGTTATGATTGGTCAGATCGCCTGTCAATCAAACTGTTTGCGAAGGGTCAAATCCATGGGAAAACTGCAGATTTACCAACAATGAATGGCAACTTACTAGAGCAGATGCGTTTATTTCATTTGACAAACGCTTTTATCCAAAGCGACTTACAAGTGAAAAGTTGCCCTTAGTGGGGATTGAACCCAGGTTTACTCTCTAATCAGTCTAAACTCTAAACACTAAACAGCGCTGAGAAGCTCGAATTCAGCGAAGAACACAAATGTCTTCGAGATTGAAACTAGTTTTAAGCCAGATGAAACAGCCCTGACAAACAGGAGAAACAACGATTACAGTCAGAAGGCTTTGCAATCTACAAATCACCATCATTTACCATGTATTTACTGTAGTAACACTAACTGCACAATGGCATTGTGGCCGAAATGCGGGATATACATTTTTTATTATATTATTTATGCAGACATGTACTCAATGTGTTAAAGGAGGAATAATTACAGTATTTTTTTGTGTATACTAAATGTATTTATGCAAAAGTTTTTCTTACAAACACAACTTTTTACCATGTTTGTGTGGTTTTAAATGTGGTTAACATGATCTAAATGTATGATAATAAGAATGACCAATGGTTTATTTTAATGAAATTTTAACATATATAAAAAAGTGGTTGTACAAATATTACTGTTTTTACTAACGAACATAAATTTACATCTGCATCCTGACTCAGGCTACTGTCAAATGTGCATTTCTAACAGACAAAACATGTATTATTATTAGTAATATTGCAGACCGCGCTGATACACGTCTGCAAAGTCAGGCAACACAAACGTGTTTCATATTTGAAACGGTATCGCCGATTGGCACATGGAGAAACTAAGAAACACAGTGTAAAATGACTGGAAAAGTGTAAAAATTCAAAAATGGGAAATGTTTGCCATGTTTTGACAATATAAAAGAGTTTAAACCCACAGTTAAAGTGTTAGTTCACCCAAAGATGAAAATTCAGTCATTAATTCCTCATGTGGTTCTACACCCGTAAGATCTTCGTTCATCTTCCGAACACAAATGAAGATATTTTTGATGAAATCCGATGAGTCTCAATTGGCACCAAGATAATTTACTCTTTTAATGCAGAGAAATGCATGCGGTATACCGGTATTGGGAAAATACCGGTGTATATATTTTATTTCAAACGATACGATATCATGATTTTGCTCATTTCGGTATACGCTGCAGTTCTGAAGTTGACCGCTAGGTGGCCAAAAACTGAGAAAACCGGCAAATGTGACAACATAGAGGAACAAAACGGACAAAGCATTTGAATCTCACTCAACACGCCTAAAACGAATAAATAATGAGAGCAGTAAACGTATAATTTGCAATTACTTTGCTTATAAAAATGATGAAGAACCATCAAACCTTGCCAAGCATCTCTCACTTGCCCATCCTGACGATACGAGATCGACGGGTCAGTACGTCACTCAAACGATCTAATTTAGACATTTATTTTCATTTAACACTGATCAAAACACGTATAAGATCACATGGCTTAGAAAACAGCGTGCGTTTGAACCAGTGGTGTTTATATCTTGCGAGCGCGTTGAAAGAAACCGTCTCTCAAAGAACATTCCTACTGAATGATAAAATCGCTTGGATGTTCAAATTGGCACGGTTTCAAAAGACGCGCACGAGAGTGTAGCGCAGCTCGCTTATATAGTACTGGCGCGATGTCTTCTGAAGCCAATTTGCTCATTTGGAGAGATAGAGAGGGGAGAGAAAGTGTTGCTGAAAGTTTTTAAACTACTTTTTTGATGCGATAATCCGTGTTGATTCACCCATAAACAAACATTTGCGGTAATTTCTCACTTTGTAAATGCGAAAACTGCGAGTGTCATGTATTCGGTCAATCATGTTACAACCACTCACCACTAGAGGTCACCCGGTCGCACCATTCTTCTCCCTCACCACACTACACTTCCCAGAATCCCTCACACAGTCACTGATTATCCGCCAGCTGTTCCTCGTGATCACCACTCATTAGCTTCATCACTTCACTACAAATAGTTCACTCACCCACCTCTCCGGGCTAAGTATTGTTTGATCATTTCACAATTTATAAGCGTTCTTTTCTTGTCTGTTTATCTGGTTTTGCCTGTTCCTTGTTCTGTTGACGATTCTCTGCCTGCCTCTGACCTACCGCCTGGAAATCACTTTGATCCTGTCTGCCCTCCTATACTGTTGTTCGCCGATGTTGATCTCTGCCTGTCTGACTACGTTTCCAATAAAAGCTGCACTTGGATCTCATCATTACAGAGAGAGTGAGTAAAATTATGTGCAATATCCGCGCCAAAATTTAGACCCTGTATGGCATCGGTTTAATATCGGTATTAGATCGTGGTACCGTACCGAAGCCAAAATCGTGGCCATCCCCACCAGAAAAACATATTTAAAATGTGAGCCTCAACCTTAATATTATAAAGCGACGAGAAAACTTTTTGTGCGCCAAAGAAACTTTTCAACAATATCTAGTGATGGGCGACGCTTATGAATCTTTTGTTTTCGAATCAGCGCGCATTGATCATGATCGATATTGATATTTATCGATTTGAAAATTCTTATCGTGATGAGTTTATTTGGGCCATATCGCCCAGCCCTACTCGAAACACACACAACCTATTCCCGGCTCACAGCAACGAGGCTGTCTGGAGCCAGTTTTTTGTCTCTGCTTTAGGTGTCAGCTGTTCAAACAGGATGGAGCGGCAGCCGCGGTGTCTCTGGACCCGCAATACAACAGCACTGAGAAACCGAAGCTCTCGCGCTGCTGCCTGACACATCCACGGAAAACTTCACACCGTGCCCAACACAGCACGCTCGCTCATTTAAACACACACACACGCAAACACGATCTCAGAGCCTGGCCAGAAATGACACGGGAGATAGAGCTGTTGTTTTTCTCACTTGTGTTTTGATGAACACGTCTCTCCTGACAAATAACTCTTCACCATACTGGCTTTGTTCATTTGAAGGCACACGCTCCCAACGCAGCGGCTCATCCAAAAGGTAGGCGGCATAACGTATTTGTTTGCAACGAAACACGTTCTCTTTCCTCCTCTCTATGCTGTATCATTTCCGGCCATCTCTCTATGGTCAGTCAATAACAAGTGCTGAAAACTCTCCCCCCCAAAAAATTAAACTTCACAATGCAATAGAAAGAGCATATTGTTATGCATTTCCTGTCTCTGAGAGGCAGAGACAACAAAAGGCTCATTTGTTAGTCCGCCTACAATGCAACCCTTCAGCAGTGTTTACGGATCTGTAAATTGGGAAGGAAAAAATGGAAAGCCTAAAAAATAGAGGAGATGGTGACATTGAAAGTGAGAGCACAAGTGGCTTCAATTGAAAAGTTGAGAATATCAATACTATTGAAAACAGAACGCAATAAAAAGCAATCAGGCACAGGGTTAGTGCAACATCTGCTTGTCATAATCTATGGTATAAGCCAAGCAAGAATCGCTATTTCAAAATCTACTCTGGCCCGTAATTGTTGACTATGTACTCATTTAACCTCTGAGCTTCTCCTTGAATGATGCATTTCTCAGGAAGAAGTGCATGCTTTCTGCCCCAGCAGAATAAAGGTTGTTCGGCTGAGATAAAGTGTGAGGTGCTGATTCATTCAAACAAGTGAATTTAAGAGCTTAATAAGAACCTGCTGCCAAAGAGCACCAAACTGTTTAAGAACACAAGGGTTGAAAGCACTGCGGTTTCACTGAGAGCCAAAGCATTCTGAACGCCACAGGCTGACCGGAGCAGGTTTCTGCCATGAAGAGAAGAATGAGAACCACTTTCAAATTCAATACCGGAAGTAAGGCAGAAAACTGATTTTATTTAATTCAGGATGGATGGATAAACAGATAAACAGAAAGACAGAAAGACAGATAGATAGATAGATAGATAGATAGATAGATAGATAGATAGATAGATAGATGGATAGACAGATAGACAGATAGACAGATAGATAGACAAACAGATGAATGAATGGATAGACAGATAAAATCATAGATGGACAGATAAACGGGTATATGGATAGATAGATAGATAGATAGATAGATAGATAGATAGATAGATGGATAGATGGATGGCTAGATAGACAGATGGATAGATAATGGATAGATGGATAAACAAATAGACAGATAGATAGACAGACAAACGGATGGATGGATGGATGGATGGATGGATGGATAGATAGACAGATAGACAGATAGATAGAAAAACAGATGGATGGATGGATAGACAGATAGATAAAATCATAGATGGATAGATAAAATCATAGATGATATATAAACAGATAGATAGACAGATAACCATAGATAGATGGATAGATAAATGAATAGATGGATAAACAGATAGATAAAGAAATAGATAGATAAATAAAAAGACAGGTAGATAGACAGACAGAGATAGACAGATAGATGGATGGATGGATGGATGGATAGATAGATAAAATCATGTATAGATAGATAGATAGATAGATAGATAGATAGATGGATAGAGGGATAGATAAATGGATAGATAGGCAGATGGGATGGATAGATAAATGGATGGATAGACAGATAGATAGATAAATAAACGGATAAATGGATAGATAAATGGATAAATGGATAGATAGACAGATGGATAGATAAACAGATGGATAGATAAATGGATGGATAGATAGATAGATAAATAAACCGATAGATGGATAGATAGATGGATAGATAAATGGATAGACAGATGGATAAATGGATGGATAGATAGACAGATGGATAGATAAATGGATGGATAGATAGACGATGGATAGATAAATGGATGGATAGATAGATAGATAAATAAACGGATAGATGATAGATAGATGGATAAATAAATGGATAAATGGATAGACAGATGGATAGATAAATTAATGGATAGATAGACAGATGGATAGATAAATGGATGGATAGATAGACAGATGGATAGATAAATGGATAGATAGACAGATGTATAGATAAATGGATCGATAGATAGACAGATGGATAGATAAATGGACAAATGGATAGACAGATGATAGATAAATTAATGGATAGATAGACAGATGGATAGATAAATGGATGGATAGATAGACAGATGGATAGATAAATGGATGGATAGATAGACAGATGGATAGATAAATGGATGGATAGATAGACAGATGGATAGATAAATGGATAGATAGACAGATGGATAGATAAATGGATGGATAGATAGACAGATGGATAGATAGACAGATGGATAGATAAATGGATAGATAGACAGATGGATAGATAAATGGATGGATAGATAGACAGATGGATAGATAAATTAATGGATAGATAGACAGATGGATAGATAAATGGATGGATAGATAGACAGATGGATAGATAAATGGATGGATAGATAGACAGATGGATAGATAAATGGATGGATAGATAGACAGATGGATAGATAAATGGATGGATAGATAGACAGATGGATAGATAAATGGATAGATAGACAGATGGATAGATAAATGGATGGATAGATAGACAGATGGATAGATAAATGGATGGATAGATAGACAGATGGATAGATAAATGGATAGATAGACAGATGGATAGATAAATGGATAGATAGACAGATGGATAGATAAATGGATGGATAGATAGACAGATGGATAGATAAATTAATGGATAGATAGACAGATGGATAGATAAATGGATGGATAGATAGACAGATGGATAGATAAATGGATGGATAGATAGACAGATGGATAGATAAATGGATGGATAGATAGACAGATGGATAGATAAATGGATAGATAGACAGATGGATAGATAAATGGATGGATAGATAGACAGATGGATAGATAAATGGATGGATAGATAGAGGGATGGATTTGAAAGAACTCGAACTTGAAATTTACAAATTCTCCTTTTGTGTTTTCTGGATAAAGCTGATAAGAGGACGAGTAAATCATGACAAAAATGTCATTTTTGAGTGAATCGTTCCTTTAAATTCTTGCATCATCCTGGTCACCCGAATCACACACCGTCCCCTCTGAGATCCGTCACTGCCACCACGACACGAGAACACACAAAACGCTGGCCAGTCATTCACATCTGCATTCGTGTGTTTGATGAAATGTTTTCCTGGTCTAAAAGATCTCCACACACCGACTGAGCCGAAGCCTGGTGCGTTTCATCACTTTATCAGGCCAAATTGAACACATCTGCCCACCAAATCCCACATCTAACACAACTGACCCCGCAAAACCCTTCCATGAGAAAAAGACAGCGTGCAGATGTGTGTGTGTGTGTGTGTCTAGCAGGAGGAGCGCGCCGCCAGAGGGAGGTGAAAGAGCAGCGCCGCTCTCTAATAGGAAAAGCAGGAAAATAGGAGATGTGGGAAAAGAGTAGTGAAAACACCTGTTAGACTCCGCTTCACTTTCAGTGCTGAAACTCACAGCTTCTTAAAGAGTCCCAGCGGCGGCTCCCACGCGTGCATAAATCACGCTGAAGTGTTTAGCCCGCAGAACAAATATTATTCTGAAAGATTACTGCAAAGAGCTTTAATGGAGACTCTGGATAAATGCACATCAAATATCAATTTAGACTCCAGCAGGAACCTGTTCCCTCCGAGACGGATGGCTCCAATCACCTGCTTCAGTCAGCAAGATGGAAATGATCCATTCTGACGTGGAGTCCACCACATAGGGAATGAATGGAAAGGGTGCTCGATGTGGCCAGCTGTAACTCTATCCCAGAGTGCACCGCTTCACTAATGCTACCTCGCTCTCTCCTCCGTCTTTTCCGCTTGCATTTCGTCCAGCCACGGCAGAATCCCACAAAGGAAGGACTTGGGTTTCAGCTGTCGTTATTCATGTACCGGCGCGCGGGACAAAGAGATTTGGCCACTTTAGGTGGCAGCTCCGCGGTGTAAATGGCCGTTATCGAGTGGCCCTACTGCGATGGATTAGGCTGGCGTCCGCGCGCATGCCAGCTCTTCCATTAACATCCACAGCGGCGCTCTATATATAACCCGTTTCTTACAAAAAAAGACGGAAACGTTCCCTCTAGAGATGAGATGGCGACTGTGACTTGAGAGGCTTGATCTGTAAATATTATATCACGAGTTGAACTCAATTCCTACATGTGCTTTTTAATGGAGGAATCGTTTCCGAGCTGATGGCTGATGTATTAAAAGCAATTCGATTTAAATGACAAGTATGGCGTCAGTAAGATTTTTAATAAAACGAATGAGTTACATTTTTATAACGCAAATAAATGCCGTTCTGACGGAGAATCCTGATACGGTTTTCCACAAAAATATTAAGCCGCAAAAATGTTTTCAACACTGATAATAATAATAATAATAATAATGTTTCTTGAGCAGCAAATCAGCATATTAGAATGATTTCTAAAAAAAATTCAGCTTTGATTACAGTATTAAAATCTTTCTCTTTGACAATATTACTGTATAAATGTATTTATTACTGTATTTTTTTATCAAATAAATGCAGCTTTGGTGCACGAGAAACATTTTAAAAAAATCTCACCGACCTCATATAAAAATGTGTATAAAATCGATACTATTACTATTCGAAAATGGTCAAATATGAAATCGATCGGTCACTAAAACTCACTCCAAATCACTAAAACTGTTAATAAAATACAAAATGTTTGTTATAGATTAAATATTGTTGTTTATCAAATATTTGGAGGGATCATTTTGGCATTGAAACAATGTGGGTTATAAAAAAAAGCGCTATATATCGTGTGATTTCTGATGCACAGGTGCGCAATTATAATTTAATATAAATTTGCTACTATATATATATATATATACATATATGTCGAATGTCACATGACCAAACTGGAAAACTTATTGCATCCGCTTATCAGAGAAAGTGTTAACAGCCGTATGAACCGACGGCATATCTATGGACTTTTAGCGAATCTACCGAGTTCATGTTGTCATAGGTGTTTTATTCTATTAAATATCTAAACGTCGGTGCGAAGAAGAAAAATGAAAAAAGATATCAATCTGCATATGCGAGGGATAGTCTCAGCCAATGACGATCACGCAACAACTACAATAGGTAGTAAAATTATAAAATTAACTCTATGAAATGTAATTCTTCCTTCGCAAACATTTTGATTGACAGGCGATCTGACCAATCATAACCCTGAATCCGGCATTTTGTCCGTCAAAGCAGTCAGGGGAGTTAGTAGATTAACGTTGGTGAACTTGATAAATTGTGTGTCCTCACGTCTTTCCGCGCTTGAAACAACATTCCTTCTGATGTTCATTCATGTTTATTTGATGCTATAAATGAACTAGAATGAAGAGATGATCGGTTCACGAGGAGCTACAGCGATCTGTCACCACACATTAAACACACACTAGACGCTATTTATTATACAAAATTGAATATTTAGTCCTCTTTGCTCACTTCGTGAGAACATGATGTGTGGCGTGAGAGCGGACATAGCAACAGTAACTAAAGGGGGCGGGTCTTTGCGAAGGGCCAGTGCTGTACAGCAGAGAAAATCTGATAACCAACTTCACAAAAACAACGTTTGACCTTTATCGTACCTGACCGGCGGATGTCACGAGCGTCAACACGAAGCTGATCTGACAAATGGAGAACTCCATCTTTAAAAGCCTGTTCCAGAGCCGCCTGCTGAAAGATGTCAGTCAGATACCAGCCTGAGGAGACACAGAGAGATCATCACACACACTAGAGCTGCTGCTGGAGGAGGAACGATGCTTGATGATGAACCTCTGATGATCCCAGATTGAAGGTGTCAGGCAGGGATCCTCCTGATGGACTTAATGTGCTGCGTGACAGGGAAAAATGCCTCTTTCTCAGGTATTCCCCATGCATAATGCAACAGCAGTAGGAATGCAGTGCGATAGGTTTCTGTCTTCTGTACTCATATTCACATGCTCTTATTTGATCAGATTAATGCATGGATGAGATGGACAAGCTTTTGTCCAAGTTGCTTCATAAATGACTCGCATTAAAACAGCTCATCCTAGAGGAACTCGTCATGCAGAGCTATGGAAAGACGTGCGTTTGTATGGTCAGCTCTTACCTTTGCTGCAAAGTAACTCACGGATTCACATTTTAATCCATTAAACGCGCGCGCCGCACCAATAATCAATAAACACCGCGCTATATTGACCCGGATGGCGTGTGTCCGTCACGCGGCGGAGGTTAGAAAGGCTCGAATGACTGAGAGTTTCTGCTCTCTCCTCAGCGCACGGCTGCGTACTGAACACTGAGTTGACAGAAGTTCGTGTGCTGAGCTTATAGTCCACTAGGCGTCCCACACCGGACGCGACGCGACTGGATCGTTCCACCGTCGCGGGGCATGTTGTCACACTTTATGGGGGTGAGCTGGTGCGATGGAACCTGTCATTAAAGAGACATTGTTTTCATTATGAATTAAAAGGTGAATTAATAAACAGCCAAAAACCATTCAATAAACAGTAATTTTTTTTTAAAAAAATAATGTTTTAGAATATAAATATGTATTTAGATTATATTAGATTCGACTTTATTGTCATCATGCAAAGAGTTAATGAAATGCAGTTAGCATCTAACCAGAAGCGCAAGGATATTGTGTTTTATATACGTATAAGTGCAGAGTAAATAGGTTATGATTGACAGTAAAATTGCTATATACAGTATTAAGCAGAATATGAATATGCATCTGCTTATATACATTTGACACAGTCTAAAATGTATTAGAAATACCATTGTTTTGAGAATATACAACAATTTTCAGTTAAACTTTCATTATATAGGTACAGTAATCACTATTTTACTGTTTTTGAAAGTCTCTGCTTTATTTAATCAAAAAATAACACAAATATTGTGAAATATTGTTACAATATAAAATAATGTTTTAATATACTTTAAAATGATCAAAGCTGGATTTTCAGCATCATGACTCCAGTCTTCAGAGTCACATGATCCTTCAGAAATCATGATAATATGATGATTTATTATCAATAATAATTGTGCTGCTTCATATTTTTATAACCTGTGATATTTTCCCTGCATTCATTGATAACAACATTTTTTTTTAAAATAATGCCATTTATTTAAAATAGGAATTCCTTCTAACAATGTAAGTCTAACACTTTTTATCGAGAAGTAAAAGTATTATTTATTATTTTATTTTTAAAGAAAGAAAATAATACTGACCCTAAACTTGTATATTGTTACAAAATGTATCTATTTTAAATAAATGCTGTTCTTTTTAACTTTTTATTCATCAAAGAATCCTGGAAAAAAATGTTATAAAAAAAAAATGAAGCGGCACAACTTTGAAAAACAAACATTCATAATGAATCAGAATGATTTCTGAAGGATCATGTGACACTGAAGGCTGGAGTAATGATGCTATAAATTCAGCTTATAAATCACACTTTACTATATATTCACATAGAAACAGTTATTTTAAACTGTAAAAATATTTCACAATATTACTGTTTTTAAACAAATCAATGATGAGCACTTTCAAAAACATTAAAAATAATAATGCCTCCAAACTGTATATCATTTAAAATGCTTATCTATGCTAAGATAAAATGCTTTATCTTATGCTTATCTATTCAGCCATAAAAGTAGCCAACATAAATAATATAAATGGACACTTGAGCTACTGTAAAAAAAAAAAAAATACGAGATAACAAAATATCAGGCACTAAAAAAATACTAGTTGATCAAAAGACACTGAGCAAAAACAATAAATTAATTATTAATTTCTCTGAAATGGAATCTTGGTTTGATATTTTCTATGTAACTCAATGACATTTTAAGTGTTCAAATACTTTTTGGATCAATTCATGTCAGCTTGTATCATTCTATGTGCTCCTGCGCGTGATCAAAGAGCCGGTCGGGGCACGGCGTATCTGTTTATTATGAAGTGCAGAGTAGCGTTTGGCAGCGACAGGCTTTGATATGCTTTCACCTGCCCTGGTTGAAGTCAAAGTGAGCAGCAAAGCTTTTCATTCTTTTAAAGAGTCTATTAGTGCGCTCTCGCTTCATTATTATTCCACTCAGATCTCGCTCAGACTCATGATGAAGAGCTCAGGTGTTACGTTTAAATTTGAAAAATGTGAGGTGGAAAATTGAATCAACGGATGTGCATTTTAGAGCTTAAATCCAATAAATAATGTGCATCCATAAGATGCATAAAAAATATTCATGATCATTTCTGGATGTGTGCTTGCTTTCTGAGCACAGGAGGAATCGATCATCAGCGTTATTGGAGTCAGGATCACTTTCAGTGGATTCATGGACTTATATCTCCACCTGCTGTTGAAGAAAATCATGCAACAGTTTCTATTCTCTTCTTCTCTCGTATATTATGAGCAATTCATCAATTATGAAACTAGAGGAATGTCCTAGTTAAATCATATTTCTGACATCTCACACCAAACAATGATGTTTGAATATAATGAACACGTTTTTGGCTTGATGTTTAAGTACAGTGGGATACAAAAGTGGTGATGCATCTATAAAATATATCAAATAAAGTATAAAATGCATCAGGAAATACATAGTCAGAAAAAACATTTCAACAAAAGTTATATTTGATCTGTCCCATCGAGCTGAATAATTTGAGCAAAACCCGATGATGTTCTCTAGCATGTGGTCTGAGAATGATCCAAAGAGCATCTTGAGCTTCAGAATAACATCTGACCTGTGTCATAAGAAATCGAGTCGCCCTCAGGAATCGGGTCTCCATCAGGACCCGGGCGGAAATTTCACTATTGGATGATGATTATTACATTAAAGGGGTCATGAATTGAGAAATCAACTTTTCCTCGAGCGTTTGATAGATAAGAGGTCCGAAAACATCCTTGTTAGTCCAATAAAGCTTTTATTGACACCAGGCCCATCGGACGAACTGATCCTGGAATGTGTCTATAGGTGAAACTCCGCCTCCGCAGAGGAAATCGACGCCTACTTCATCAATGCAGCGTTAGCCCCGCCCACTGGTGTGAGATGATGAGGAGAGAAGAGCGATACAGGACTAAAATAACGGATCCTGGCGCTAGGAATATGGTTATTTATTGTCAACAATGTGAGTTGAGCTTTATTTCATTGTATTCAGTATTTCACTGTGGATTCTTTGGTAAATCAGTCTCATTTCGGCGCAGGCTTTGCAAACAGACTTTTGCGACGTGAACTCGACAGTAATTCAACAACATGTAAGTAACTGTTAATTCTAATGCGTGATCTGATGTGATTCATGTACAGTATGATGTTCTTTGTCTATGTGTCAGTAAATCAAACCAGTGACTAAACGCTGGATGAAAATAGTCTGTAATTTAAAAGGTGATTAAATCATAAGAAAGTGATCAAAGAACGCTCTCTTTACAATCGCTGGAGCTGTCAATCAAACAGTGCGAGTTTATCGGTGTCTGAGTTCTGGACACACAAGCCAAAACTCCCGTTTTATTGAATGAATCTCTAGTTATGACGCGTTTGTCGTGTTAGTTATGATGAAAGCATTCGATAGAGTGAAGAAATTGAGTTGAAATGACGAGATCGCTGCTTTCATGCGCTTGTGATCATCACTGCAATCTTTCATGCCACGATCTAAATATAATGCGATAATAAACACTTTTCACAATTAGTTAACCTTGACAGCTGTAATAGTAAAAACGTGCTAAAATTGAGAGTAATATTTAGCTATTTCATATGCAAAGATGTCAGCCAATCACAGCAGTGGGCGTTTACACTGAAGTCTCACAACAGACACGCCCCTTAAAACAGAGCGTTCAGATCAGAGGCTAAAATCTGGGTAGGAAAAATACCTAACATTACTAACATTATTAATACTAACATTATAAGAGCACCCCAGAAAACACTATAAAACAACACAGTTCAAGACCCCTTTAAGTGCACAAACATGCTTGAAAATGAATGCATATGTACAGTTTTACATAAAACAACCATGCCTCAAAAGGATTGCTGCAACATAGGCTACTATGTACTGTAAAAATAATTTAATATTTATTTTACACAATGACAGCAATGTGGTATTATATTACTATTATACATTTTTAATGAATTAATTGTCATGCTAAGTACAAACAAACATCATTAATGTGAAACTATATTGGAAGCAAAAAGCATTCATAATATAATACAAGCGAAGCTAGCCGGCTAATCGTAGATATACGCTATGCTAGTAACTAAAAACCGTGAGAACGAGAAATGCTTCATTTCACAACCTACATCTTCAGTTACATACTAGTATAATTTAAAAGACATTAATGGTCATTATAACGCATTTTACGTGATTTTGCTGGAATTCTAATCAGACGCCTATAAATACTATCCATTAAAAGTCCGTTGAGACAACGGGATCACTCAGGGTCCTAAAGGACTTATTTTATAGCATAACTTTTCTTTATTTTAGTTTAATTTAAAATAATCGAAGGGTTTAATTTTCAGGTTTTACATTTTGTGAGCAGATTTGTAGTTCGATGCAGTTGTGTGGTTTCAGAACTATAACTTCATCCACCAGACGGGGGCGTTGTGTCACATTCAGCCAGCAGCATATTAAAATTATGAATACAGTATATATGCACTTTGACTGTGTATATGCACTATTCCGTATTATTATCATTTGGACAGTTCATTGATACTTTACTGGTTTAATCCACTAGTTATTTAACATTAGCTTGTTTTAATACATCTTCACACATCTTTAGACAGTGACAGAATAGTGTCCAAAATACAGCAGTCAGTACAAATGGCTCACTTATTAAAGCACTATCCAGCGATCCTGCTGAGTTCCTGTACTTTACCACAAGCAGGTCAGTACTTTTTGTCCAAAATCCTTGTGGTAAACAGCAGGAACACAGCAGGATTGCTGGATAGTGCTTTAATAAGTGGGCCATTTGTACTGACTGCTGATGACAAGAAACTCAGTAATGTACATGTAACAATATCTCTGAGATTTGTCATAATAGCGAGAAAGAAGTGTTTTACTTTTCATTTTCTCCAAATTTTAAAATTCTTCAAGAATTCTATGAACATTAAATGTCGATCTGAAGCATGAAATTTTACTTCCTCGACACTTTTATAAATTAATCAATTAACACTGCTTTTGTCATTTTTTTTACAAGATGGACAAAATTTGTCACCATAAAAGTCATTCGGTTTAACCTAAATTTTGGTTTTACCAAATGACACTTTTGGTTCTACCGAATGACGATATTTTCAAACAATCCTAACAGGGTGATATCTAGATAGCTAGCAAAAAGACAATATAACATTTTATATTTACAAGTTTTTGAAATATTACTATGTTTCCATGTTTTATAGGTTGTACCAAATGACCAGATGTTCCGGGACATGCGTAAGAGCAAAAGAAAACATGAATTTTTCAAATAGTTAAAAGAGAGTTAGTTACTTTGGTTCATGACCATGTGGTCCTTTGCAGGTGTCTGAATGATGTCACATCCTGTCACATGATATTGTCAAAATAATGAGAAAGAAGTGTTTTTCTTTTCATTTTCTCCATAGAGGAAATTTTAAAATTCTTAAAGAATTCTATGAACGCTAAATGTTGATCTGAAGCATGAAATTTTACTTCCTCGACACTTTTCTACAAATTAATCAATTAACACTGCTTTGTTACAAGATGGACAACATTTGTCACCATAAAAGTCATTTGGTTTAACCAAAATTTTGGTTTTACCAAATGACACTTTTGGTTATACCGAATGACCTGATGTTTCGGGACATGCAAAAGAAAATATGATATTGTCATAATAATGAGAAAGAAGTGTTTTTCTTTTCATTTTCTCCATATAGGAAATTCTAAAACTCTTAAAGAATTCTGTGAAAGCTAAATGTTGATCTGAAGCATGAAATTTTACTTATCTGCACAATTTAAAAAGCATCGCAGTCGCTTCAGCCTCACATTCCTCGACACTTTTCTACAAATTAATCAATTAACACTGCTTTTTTACAAGATGGACAAAATTTGTCTTCATAAAAGTCATTCAGTTTAACCTAAATTTTGGTTTTACCAAATGACACTTTTGGTTCTACCGAATGACAATATTTTCAAACAATCCTAACAGGCTGATATCTAGATAGCTAGCAAAAGGACAATCAAACATTTTATATTTAGTACAAGTTTTGAAATATTACTGTTTTCCATGTTTTATAGCGGTTGTACCGAATGACCTTATGTTTCGGAACATGCGAATCAGCAAAAGAAAACATGATATTGTCATAATAATGAGAAAGAAGTGTTTTTCTTTTCATTTTCTCCATATAGGAAATTCTAAAACTCTTAAAGAATTCTGTGAACGCTAAATGTTGATCTGAACCATGAAATTTTACTTATCTGCACAATTTACAAAGCATTGCAGTCGCTTCAGCCTCACATTCCTCAACACTTTTCTACAAATTAAAAAGCAGAAACGTTCTGCAATTAGCTTAATATAATAACACAAAAATCCACCAGAAATAATACCATCCAGGCACCTTTACTCTCAAAGCACTATGTTTCAGGATGAACGTTATTTAGGAGCACTTGGTAAATAGTAGCAATTCTTAGTTTTTGCCTGATCAGCGCCCTCTGTTGACACTTCATGGCTTCAAATATTGTAATAACTCTGTTAACACGCGGTTTTGTGTCCAAAATTGGTGGTTTTCAGGAACATAATGAGCTTATTCACGGCTCATTCATGAAACAATGGAGAGGTGTGTATTTGTTATTTATTTACTGCAGATGCTTTTGTCATTATTAACACCAAAGACGCCAGTTTTATGCATGCTAGCGATCGACAGACGTTGCTGTTTCTGTTCTGAATTTTCCTTAAAATGCCAAAAAAAAAAGAGATGTTTCTCTAGACTCTAAACTGTTACTGTGCACATGATGCAATTACAGGACAATGATTGCAATAGCAGTGCTGCACGGTTCTAACATAGTTACTGCTAATGTGATTTACTGCTACCTGTTTTGCTAAATTAGCAAATTTAGCTAACCTAGTGTAAGTCTACTTGTAGGCTATGTAATTAGCCTAACATTGAACTATATTCATTGTTTATAAATCCTCTTAAAGCATGAAAACCAGTTATTGCTCTTTTTCTGCAGATCCAGATCCAGGATTGAAATAGGGAAAGCTGTCCAGACAGTAGTTCATTAACTCTAACTGAATCATTCAGATCTCAATGGGAACAAGACCTCCAGTTTATTTGTTCCTGGAGAGAGAAAGATGTAAGGGGGGAAAAAAGTAAAACCTGTTTTTATTTGCTTCACTTTCACAATAGGAATTAAATTATGTCCACAACATTTAGGCAGAACAGAAACCTAATGTTTTTTAGCATCATTCCTCCAGTCTTCAGAGTCACATGATCCTTCAGAAATCATTCTGATAGGCTGATTTGATGCTCAAGAAACATTTCTGATTATTATCAATGTTGAAAACAGTTGTGCTGCTTCATATTTTTGTGGAAACTGTGATACACTGAACTTTCAATTCATCAAAGAATCCTGAAAATATAAAGGAAAAGCATTTATTTGAAATATTTTATAACATCATTACAGCCTTTTGAATGTCTTCACTGTCACTTCTGGTCAATTTGAAGCATCTCTCTAAATAAAAATACTAATTAAAAAAAAAAAAAAAAACTTATTGACCCGAAACCTTTGATTGATATTTTCTCATGAGGATTTTCTGATGTGGCATTTATAATGCACACAGTTTTAAAGCATGTTTCTTTTGGTTAAATGTTCACATTTTTCCTGTTTTCATGTGAGAGAGAGAGAAAAATATAACACTTTCCTATATAATTCAAGCGTTTCCATGATAAAGCAAACAGTAATGAAATGATCTGCATATCTGTATGATTGTCGTACCTAGTTAATGTTCACCTGGATATATATTCTGAATAATTATGAAACAATCATGTAAAGTGAAACCTGCAGGTATAAATAGCTCAATTATTATCATCTCAACACCATTCTTCTCCGATTTAAGGAGGACGTTTTCTTTCCTGTGGTTTGACATACTTTTCCGACGTTTCTGTGAATTTTTTTAAAAGTTTTCCATTATTTACAAAACCCAAGTTAACACAAGTAAAAACATCAGGACATCACTTCGAATCGCTCTCAAAATCAGGGTGTCGCTCCAGATTAGGGCATCGCTTCAATTCAGTGTGAGTCCCAAATCAGAATGTTTCTCCAAACCGGAGTGTGACTCTAAATTAGGACTTCCAACAAAATCAAGACAACATGAAATGTATTCCTGATGCTGTTGTCGGCATTACACCATGGTCTCTTTGTTACTGTATTTGCACAAGAAGTGCAATGTTAGATGTTTTGCTGTCTTATGTGTCTTCACAGGGCGGGGAATCTGTAGCCGGACACTGGGATTCGTCGCATTCCACGTCCTGAAAAGGTGAATGTGGTAACGAAGGGATACCTGCAGTAAAAAAAAAAAGAGGAAAATGATGCTGAGAAGTGATAGCCATTTTATTGTTATTTGACTTTTTAATCACTCTTTTACAGATTTGTTGTTCACCATAGTCCAGATTCTACCATATACCTATTATGTGAGAAAGTGGGAACGCAAACGTTTTTTTTTCCTCCCATCTCATTTTTTTTTGGTTTTTTTGGGGTTTTTTTACCATCACTATGTCCCTTTAGGGGTTCCATACACTGCAAATACTAAATGTCTAGGTGTGTTCATGGCATGTTGAGATTCTGATGTGTAATAAGCGTTCATGTCCTCGTAGAACTTGTAATTGGGTCATTAACGAATAAGGTTTTTAAAAGTGAAAAAAAAAACATAATGGGACATAATTAATTTTGAAGTTGTATTAAGTGTTAACAATGAGATTATGCAGTTTTTATAATCAATTAACACAGCTTTTGTCATTGTTTACAAGATTTGTCCAGATTTTGGACAAAATTTGTCACCATAAAAGTCAAAATTTTGGTTTTACCAAATGACACTTTTGGTTCTACCGAATGACAATATTTTCAAACAATGCTAACAGGGTGATATCTAGATAGCTAGCAAAAAGACAATATAACATTTTATATTTAGTACAAGTTTTTGAAATATTACAATGTTTTCCATGTTTTATAGCGGTTGTACCGAATGACCTGATGTTTCGGGACATGAATTTTTCAAATAGTTAAAAGAGAGTTAGTTACTTTGGTTCATGACCATGTGGTCCTTTACAGGTGTCTGAATGATGTCACATCCTGTCACATGATATTGTCATAATAATGAGAAAGAAGTGTTTTTCTTTTCATTTTCTCCATAGAGGAAATTTTACAATTCTTAAAGAATTCTATGAACGCTAAATGTTGATCTGAAGCATGAAATTTTACTTATCTGCACAATTTAAAAAGCATCGCAGTCGCTTCAGCCTCACATTCCTCGACACTTTTCTACAAATTAATCAATTAACACTGCTTTTGTCATTTTTATTACAAGATGGACAAAATTTGTCACCATAAAAGTCATTCGGTTTAACCAAAATATTGGTTTTACCAAATGACACTTTTGGTTATACCGAATGACAATATTTTCAAACAATCCTAACTGGGTGATTTCTAGATATCTAGCAAAAGGACAATCAAACATTTTATATTTAGTACAAGTTTTTGAAATATTACAACAATTTCCATGTTTTATAGGTTGTACCGAATGACCTGATGGTTCGGGACATGCATATGAGCAAGTGAAAACATGAATTTTTCAAATAGTTAAAAGAGAGTTAGTTACTTTGGTTCATGACCATGTGGTTCTTTGCAGGTGTCTGAATGATGTCACATCCTGTCACATGATATTGACTGCATGACTTCATCCAAAATGGTCCCTTTATATTGGTTACTCCGAATGACATTAATGAAAATAATTTTTCCAGATATTCTTTCTCATAACAAAGCAACGACTTCTACACACAATTTTAATACCATTTTGCACTATGTTGATTTATGTTCTCAGAATTTTCAGAGAGCTCTGACTCACACCACTCGACACCTGCAGATTTGTTTTGCTGTTGATAGTGTTGCTGTTGCCGTAGAAGCAGGAAATTTTCTTGAAAAGCTCAGAAAATCGCGGGTTGTCACCTTGTAATTACAGTAATTACGACATGTCATGGACGCAGCATTCGTGCACTTTCATTAAGCTAGACTGAAAACAAGAGTGAACTTACAGCAGACCAGAAGAGGTAAATTGTGAACAGTGTCAGTGTGAGAACTATGAGTCCGATGGCCTCCATGCCATTGCTGTAGTACAGATCCATGGCTCCCTGCACACACAGCCAGCCCGACAGACTCGCTAATGGTGTGATGAACAGGAAACAGATCACGTCCCCGCACAGCGTCCGCCTCTGGTGCTGCATTGAAGGTGTAGTGAACCACTAGAGCCATGAAAGACAGCTGATTAGAGGGGTATTAAACTCACAGCAATCTGAGCAGGTAACATTACTTATTCAAATAAATGCATAGTTAAAATGATAGACAGACAGACAGATTGATAGAACAACAGAAAGACAGACAAACAGATTGAATGATAGAATGATAGATATATAGATAGACAGACAGATGTACAGAGAGACAGACACTGACAGACAGATGGATGGATATAGATAGATGGATGTATAGACAGATAGATAAATAGATGGATGTATAGACGTATAGATAGACAGACAGACAGACAGATAGATAGATAGATAGATAGATAGATAGATAGATAGATAGATAGATAGATAGATAGATAGATAGATAGATAGATAGATAGATAGATAGACAGACAGAAAGATAGATGGATAGATGGATAGACAGATAGATACATATACAGGTTTATGGAACGACAGACAGATAGATAGATAGATAGATAGATAGATAGATAGATAGATAGATAGATAGATAGATAGATAGATAGATAGATAGATAGATAGATAGACAGACAGACAGACAGGTTTATGGAACGATAGACAGACAGACAGACAGACGGATAGACAGATAGATAGATAGATAGATAGATAGATAGATAGATAGATAGATAGATAGATAGATAGATAGAACGATAGAACAATAGAAAGAAAGACAGACAGACAGACAGATAGATAGATAGATAGACAGACAGACGGATAGACAGAGAGATAGATAGATAGATAGATAGATAGATAGATAGATAGATAGATAGATAGATAGATAGATAGATAGAACAATAGAAAGAAAGAAATACAGACAGACAGACAGATAGATAGATAGACAGACAGACAGACAGATAGATAGACAGACAGACAGACAGACAGATAGATAGATAGATAGATAGATAGATAGATAGATAGATAGATAGATAGATAGATAGATAGATAGATAGATAGATAGATAGATAGATAGATAGACTGGTTGATAGAACGATAGAACAATAGAAAGAAAGACAGACAGACAGACAGACAGACAGACAGATAGATAGATAGATAGATAGATAGATAGATAGATAGATAGATAGATAGATAGATAGATAGATAGATAGATAGATAGACTGGTTGATAGAACGATAGAACAATAGAAAGAAAGACAGACAGACAGACAGATAGATAGACAGACAGACGGACAGATAGATAGATAGATAGATAGATAGATAGATAGATAGATAGATAGATAGATAGATAGATAGATAGATAGACTGGTTGATAGAACGATAGAATAATAGAAAGAAAGATAGACAGACAGACAGATAGATAGATAGATAGATAGATAGATATATAGATAGACAGACAGACAGACAGGTTTATGGAACAATAGGCAGACAGATAAATAGATAATTATTATTCATAAATATTATGGTTTTAGCATTGTATTCTAATGATCATGCAGAAGTAAAATTCATGAATATCAGTGATGCGTATCGATTGTATTTCTATCCGTCATTATATCACTCGTCTTTAATAGTGCGCGGCACAGCGTTCATAGGGCAGGCCAGGTTTGTTGTGTCTCAACAGGTCATGATGCACATGGACTCTAGTGTCATCCTCCCGTCCTCAGGCCCAAACATGAGATAAGGACACGAATAAAGCGGCATGTCCAGGCCTCTGCAGCGACAGGGATACGTTCCTCATCTAATCTCATTTTCCTGCTAAGTGGATTAGTGTTTAAAAGAAGCAGAGGTAAAGCAGACCTGCCAATATCTGCTGTGTGCCTTAAAGTGAGGCAGGGACATGAGTCAGGACTCAAGAGTGAGTGACTCCATGAGAATGGAGCTGATAACGTTGGCAGAAACACATTCCATGTGACTATTGCGGAGTGCATGTTATTATATATCCAGTTTTACATCTCTTTATGCCTCTAAATAAACTCTAAAGTCATTTGCGAGGGCACACTGATGGACTCGAAGTGAATTATGTGTCAGCTGAGGTGAGATGATATCTGCGTTTCCATAGCAACATTTAGCCATCAACACAATTAGAAGAAGTAGAAGAGTAAACTAAGATGTGGTTTTCAAAATTATAGAAAATGGAACTAGCTAAAAAAAAACAAAGAAAAAAAAACATCGAAAGTAGCTGAATATTTACTATTGTGCAAACTGGCACACAACTATTAGCATAATTTTTTTATGTATATGTGTGAATATATATATTTGCACACACACACACACACACACACATATATATATATATTCAGGGCTGGGTCGGTTACTTTTAAAATGTATTTCACTACAGATTATAAAATACATGCTTTAAAAAGTAATTTGTAACGTATTTTGTTACATTACTCAAGTTTAGTAACTTAATCTAAATACTTTAGAATACTTTGGAATACTAATAAGTGTGGAACAAACACAAAAAAGGTAATTGCAAGTTTTTATCTCACAATTTTGACTTTTTCCCTCAGAATTGTGTGATATAAAGTTGCAATTGTGAGTTATAAAGTCAGAATTATGAGATATAAACTCACAATATTGAGAAAAGTCAAAATTATGAGATATAAACTCACATACTAAATTGACAATTGCAAGAAAAAAATGTATTACTGCAAGTTTATATCTCCCAATTCTGACTTTATAACTTGCAATTCTGAGAAAAAGAAGTCAGAATTGTGAAACACAAACTCACAATTGTGAGGAAAAAAAACAATTGTGAGAAAAAGTTGCAGTGACGAGTGAATTATAAAATGACTCACAAAACATGAAAACAGTCGTGGATCATCAGCTCATGACAGGACAGTTCAGTTCACAGTTGGGCAATTTTTTTTATAAATTCAGTCATTTTGTCTTGTTCAGGACAGAACTAAATAAAAATAACAACATTTTTATGATCCTCTTAAAAGTATTAAAATGTTGATGAAACTTAACTCCTCTTTTTCAGACTGTCAGAGTCAGAGAATCACCAATCGCTGTTTAAATGACATTAAAACTCAAAGGAATCACTTTGGTAATCTAAAACAATTTTCAGATGTAACTGTAATCTGATTACCACCCATTTAAAATGTACCTGTAATGAAATACAGTTACTCAAATGTTGTATTTTAAATACGTAACTAAGATTTGGTTGAAGGTTAGTTTCAATGCTGCTTCAAAGCACTGTACACAATCCCGGATGAGGAATAAGGGTCATATCTAGAGAAACGATCGGTAATTTTCTAAAAAAATATAATAAAAAATATATACATTTTAACCACAAACGCTTGTCTTACACTAGCTCTCTTCTTCTTGTTGTAGAATTCCATCAGTGTAGATGCTGCTAAGTGTATTACTGCCATCTACAGGTCAAAATTTGAAGAAGAAGAAGAAGAAGAAGAAGAGAGCTTGTGCAAGACAAGTGTTTGCGGCTAAAACATATATATATACAGTACTGTGCAAAAGTTTTAGGCAGGTGTGAAAAAATGCTGTAAAGTAAGAATGCTTTCAAAAATAGACATGTTAATAGTTTATATTTATCAATTAACAAAATGCAAAGTGAGTGAACAGAAGAAAAATCTACATCAAATCAATATTTGGTGTGACCACCCTTTGCCTTCAAAACAGCATCAATTCTTCTAGGTACACTTGCACACAGTTTTTGAAGGAACTCGGCAGGTAGGTTGGCCCAAACATCTTGGAGAACTAACCACAGTTCCTCTGTGGATTTAGGCAGCCTCAGTTGCTTCTCTCTCTTCATGTAATCCCAGACAGACTCGATGATGTTGAGATCAGGGCTCTGTGGGGGCCATACCATCACTTCCAGGACTCCTTGTTCTTCTTTACACTGAAGATAGTTCTTAATGACTTTCGCTGTATGTTTGGGGTCGTTGTCATGCTGCAGAATAAATTTGGGGCCAATCAGATGCCTCCCTGATGGTATTGCATGATGGATAAGTATCTGCCTGTACTTCTCAGCATTGAGGATACCATTAATTCTGACCAAATCCCCAACTCCATTTGCAGAAATGCAGCCCCAAACTTGCAAGGAACCTCCACCATGCTTCACTGTTGCGTGCAGACACTCATTCGTGTACCGCTCTCCAGCCCTTCGGCGAACAAACTGCCTTCTGCTACAGCCAAATATTTCAAATTTTGACTCATCAGTCCAGAGCACCTGCTGCCATTTTTCTGCACCCCAGTTCCTGTGTTTTCGTGCATAGTTGAGTCGCTTGGCCTTGTTTCCACGTCGGAGGTATGGCTTTTTGGCCGCAAGTCTTCCATGAAGGCCACTTCTGACCAGACTTCTCCGGACAGTAGATGGGTGTACCAGGGTCCCACTGTTTTCTGCCAATTCTGAGCTAATGGCACTGCTCGACATCTTCCGATTGCGAAGGGAAGTAAGCATGATGTGTCTTTCATCTGCTGCAGTAAGTTTCCTTGGCCGACCACTGCGTCTACGGTCCTCAACGTTGCCTGTTTCTTTGTGCTTCTTCAAAAGAGCTTGGACAGCACATCTGGAAACCCCTGTCTGCCTTGAAATTTCTGCCTGGGAGAGACCTTGCTGATGCAGTATAACTACCTTGTGTCTTGTTGCTGTGCTCAGTCTTGCCATGGTGTATGACTTTTGACAGTAAACTGTCTTCAGCAACCTCACCTTGTTAGCTGAGTTTGGCTGTTCCTCACCCAGTTTTATTCCTCCTACACAGCTGTTTCTGTTTCAGTTAATGATTGTGTTTCAACCTACATATTGAATTGATGATCATTAGCACCTGTTTGGTATAATTGTTTAATCATACACCTAACTATATGCCTACAAAATCCCTGACTTTGTGCAAGTTTACCTTGAAGAATTGATGCTGTTTTGAAGGCAAAGGGTGGTCACACCAAATATGGATTTGATTTAGATTTTTCTTCTGTTCACTCACTTTGCATTTTGTTAATTGATAAATATAATCTATTACCAAGTTTATTTTTGAAAGCATTCTTACTTTACAGCATTTTTTCACACCTGCCTAAAACTTTTGCACAGTACTGTATATATATATATATATATATATATATATATATATATATATATCTGGATCAGACTCTTATTCCTCGTCTGGATCATGTAGAGTCTTTGAAGCTGCACTGAAACTGACATTTGGACCTTCAACCCGTTGAACCCCAGTGAAGTCCAGAAAAATCCTGGAATGTTTTCCTCAAAAACCATAATTTCTTTTCGACTGAAGAAAGAAAGACATAAACATCTTTATCAGGAAATGTTAATTCTGAAGTGAACTAATCCTTCAACTGCATTTAATACTTGTATCTACCTCAATCTGGCTGTTTTACACAATTACAGTTTATTGTATTATCATTTTCATTTGTATATTTTTTTGTTTTCTCCAACAGCCCAAGCATACAAAACTGTACAGGCCTACAGAACGGTGCATAAAACAAATTCATAAAGAAAAAAAAAACATAAATCAGCTCTATATGGGATTCCATGTGATCCGAGGGTTTAGTGTGAACATTTAAACACATTTCTCGGTTTCTGCCAGTAGTGGGCGCTCATGCAACATAAGCAATGACGTACAACCAAGCGAACGAGACAGAGGGCAGTTAGCGAGGGAAGGGCATTAAAAAATGGACTCGAACGCAGCCCTGACTGTCACATACTGAAGTACAGTTCATGCTGATCATTTTACTGTACCTCCGTGAGCGGTTTAGGAAGTCTCTCCAGTGCGAATTGAAAGTGGCAGAGCTCGCAGTGGCTGGTGCCGGAGGCCGTGAGCCAGTGCTCCAGACAAACACGGTGCACCATGGCCAGAGACCCGGCACACTCACAGGGCGATAACAGATCACCCGCACTGCTGCCTTCATGACAGATGCGACAGAACGGCTCCTCGCTGTTCAGACTGAGAAGAGAAACAATTAACTAAAGATTACACAGGACTCTAAATAATGAAACATTTATGAGCTGAATAACATGACGGTTGTTGAAATGTACAGACTATAAGCAAGTCTTCTGTAGTTTGTTTAAAAATCATGTTAGCACTATTTGTTTGGTATGGAAGCCTGTTTGCAACTTAGCAATAAATAAAGTTGTTAATAGCAGTGTTGGAGTAATGCATTACAAGTAACGCGAGTTATGTAATCAGATTCATTTTTTAACGCATTTCTTTTGAATTCACAACAAAATATCGAAAAGTTACTTTTTCAAAAAAGTAATGAAAGTTACTTTGCTTTCCCATGTTGACTCTCGGAATTATCGTAAATTCGAGTTTTCTAGGTAAAATAGGTGCGTGTGAACATGATGGTTATTGTAGTTCTGGACTAAATGTGAACAAATACTCATCTAACTTGCATGAAAACATTCAGTATTCCTCAACATGCATAATAAGAGTAAAATGCAAGCTCAGAATATTATGCAAACATTTAAATGTATTAAATTACACAAGCATACTTTATGTATTTAATCTCACTTTATTAACCAAGTCTTTGCTGCTGACCTTCAATGATCCAATTCAACCATACTAACAATCAAAACTGACTTCAGGCAAACGTCACATTTGTGTTTCTTTTATTTATTATTATTGAGTTGAACTTTCACAGCTGAAAGGTTTGTGTGTGCTGCGCCATCTACTGCACAGACGGAAAATGCATTTCCCTCAGCCTGAGGCTTATTCACTTCACTTTTGGTGTGAAAAGGGACTTTACATTTGCCAAAAAAAGAACTTTTTTCTATTATTGAAAACAAACAAGCTAGAAGCAAGCCCGGCTTAGATGAGGGAAAGTAACGCAAAAGTAACGTAATGCGTTATTTTCAGTAAACTGTAACTTTCCCCAACAATGGTTAATTGTGAGATAAAATTAAAAATAATAGATATATGCATTTTATGAGATATACATTTTTAACTGTGAGATAAACAATATTATATTTTTGGGGTCAGTATCTGAACATGCATGAATAATGACTATATATATATATATATATATACACACACTCATATGCATGCATGGCACACTATCTTCAAAAGTTTGGGGTGGTTATAATTTTTTCATGTTTTTGAAAGAAGTCGATTTTTTTTAAAGGTATGTTGATTATGATTTCACTTTTTTAACTTTAGTTAGTGTGTAATGTTGCTGTTTGAGCAGAAACAACATCTGCAAAGTTACGACGCTCAAAGTTCAATGCAAAGAGAGATATTTTCTGTTTAAGGACTACAACAAACGGCTGGTAGGAACTACAACGAGTTGCTTCCCGGGTTGGTGACATCACAAACCCTAAAATTTACATAAACCCCGCCCCCGAGAACACACAACAAAGTGGGCGGGGCCATGTTGGGCTGCTTTAGAGAAGAGGAAGAGTTGTTGTAGTCGAGTGTTGTTGACGCCATCATTTTACGCCGGACTGCTTCACAAACGAGGGTCAATTCAAGGAAAAAAGACGAACATGACGACACATGCTAGTGATGAGTTGATCAACTCCACAGCAACTACATCAATTTATCCACTAACCGTTCAGAAACGTCTAAAAGTTGGAACTTCTTCCTGAGTCTCTCCATCAGTGTCGACTCCGGTTTGAACAATGTAAGGATGAACACTTTCCTCATTGTGTCTGCGTGAGATTCTCCAGCTTTGTTGTTGTTGAGCTGTTAAAGCTCCGCCCTCTTCTGGAGCAGCAGATCATTTGCATTTAAAGGGACACACATAAATTTGACATGCTCTAATAAATGATCTGTGGGGGATTTTGAGCTGAAACTTTACAGACACATTCTGGAGACACCAGAGACTGATATTACATCTGGTGAAAAGGGGCTTTATAGGTCCCCTTCAAGTTGGCCAAATCAAGTGATGTCGATGGCTGTTGAAATGTGCAGATTATAAGCAAGTTTTTTTTTGTAGGTTTTGCTTAAAAGTTAAGTTAGCCTTAAGCATGTTTGTAACCTAGTAAAAAAATTAATAAAGTTAATTTAGATAAAGTTAAAAATAATAGATAAATGCATATTATGAGATATAAAGTTTCAACTGTGAGATGTCCACTATCGTACGTTTTGGGTCATTACGTTTGTTGTTGTTGTTGTTTTGTCGGAGATTAATACTTTTGAACTTTCCATTCATCAAAAAATCCTGAATAAATGTATCATGATTTTCACAAAAAAAAAAACAGATATTGAAGACTGGCTGCTGAAAATTCAGCTTTGGTAATAAATTTTAAAACATTAAAATAGAAGTATTTAAAATTGTGATAAGTGAGCAGAAGAGACTTCTTTCAAAAACATTAAAAATTTTCCAAACCCAAACATCCGAATGGTTGCAAATTACTTTACTTTATTTTTCTACAGCAACGAAAACACACTGCATCTTGCATTTACTGAAATTAAAACTACAAAAATGTCATCTTTCTGCAACTCTCTGACATCACATGTGTGAATATGAACACAAGACTGCACATATTCACATGTCATTAATGCCAACTGGGTAGTCAGATACATTGGCCCGCTTGGTGAAATGGTTTAGACTCACCTGATGCCTCCGTGTGCAGGGATCACAGAGGAAACATAAGTGCTGCAGTGAATGACTTCCTGCACAGGATCTGTGGACGTCTCCGTATCAGGTTTCAGCTGAACCACAGAATCCAGAGCAGCAGCTGATGACTCCTCACAGAGCATGACTGCTGCGCACGAGGCCGTTCATACCGGAGCAAGCTGAGAGAGACGGAGACATGCAGGATGTGTGATAAATCAGCCTGAGTTTGTTTACACTAGCTTTGTCCTTTGTGTGAGGAACAGACTGAAACAGCTGCTTATTTACTCTTGAGATGAGCTTGTGTAACACTGTCAAAAAGGTGTTTCCACTTGCTACACATTTTCATGTATGGCCCCTTTAATTGCACTCTACCTACACTGCACCCAGATATCGAACTGGTTCCGGTAGGGACGTTTAGATTCGAACCAGCCGAGAGTGTGAACGGCTGCGGTGTATTATATTGTTTGTATAACCATCTTATGGACTAATGTTGATATATATACATGATTAAATGTATATTCAGGACTGGGTAGGTTACTTTTAAAATGTATTTCACTACAGATTACAAAATACATGCTTTAAAAAGTCATTTGTAACGTATTTCGTTACATTACTCAAGTTTAGTAACTTAATCTAAATACTTTAGAATACTTTGGAATACTAATAAGTGTGGAACAAACACAAAAAAGGTCATTGCAAGTTTTTTTATCTCACAATTCTGACTTTTTTCCTCAGAATTGCGTGATATAAAGTTGCAATTGCGAGTTATAAAGTCAGAATTATGAGATATAAACTCACAATATTGAGAAAAGTCAGAATTATGAGATATAAACTTGCAATATTGAGAAAAGTCAGAATTATGAGATATTGAAAAGTCAGAATTATGAGATATAAACTCACATACTAAATTCACAAAAAGTCAGTATTGCAAGTTTATATCTCCCAATTCTGACTTTATAACTTACAATTGTGAGTTTAAATCTCGCAATTCTGAGAAAAAGAAGTCAGAATTGTGAAACACAAACTCACAATTGTGAAGGAAAAACAATTTCTGAGAAAAAGTTGCAGTGACGAGTGAATTATAAAATGACTCACAAAACATGAAAACAGTCGTGGATCATCAGGTCATGACAGGACAGTTCAGTTGACAGTTGGGCAATTTTTTTAATAAATTCAGTCATTTTGTTTTGTTCAGGACAGAACTAAATAAAAATAACTAAAATTTTATGATCCTCTTAAAAGTATTAAAATGTTGATGAAACTGAACTTGTATTTCATTACTCCCCAACCCTGAATATATTATATGATTGTGTTCATGCTACATTATATTTGTAGTAACATCAAGTTTGGTGACTTTGAATCTGATCACCGCTGTTAATGTGCTGTCAACAGAATAAAAGTCTTGAAGCGTGAATTGGTGTCCATCCTGAATTAAACACAACACCGTTACACTTGGATAAACCTTTATGCAAAATCACATGAGAACTGCTTTCAATATGAACACGAATGTGTGTGTACATATATATATATAAATGCACAAACACTATCCTTCCAACGTTTGTGGTGGGAATGACTTTTGGCTGCATTTATTTGATCAAAATACAGAAAAAAAAAATCTGTTTTCTATGCGAAGTTATAGTCAAATTTAATTTATTTCTGTGATCAAAGCTGAATTTTCAGCATCATCACTCCAGTCTTCAGTGTCACATGATCCTTCAGAAATCATTATAATATGATGATTTGCTGCTCAAGAAACATTTGCTATTATTATTAAAGGTGCAATATGTAAAATTTTTGCAGTAAAATATCCAAAAACCACTAGGCCAGTGTTTTATATTTTGTTCAGTTGAGTACTTACAATATCTCAAATGTTTCCAACTCTTTGTAAATCATGAGAAAATTGCGATTTTAACCAAGGCTCCGGCACGTGTGCGGGAATAGTCCGTCAACGACGTCATACACGGCGTTACCCTCGGTTTCCGCTTTCACTGCTGTAGAAACCGTGACAGAGTCTCATGGACAAATGCGGAAATAGTTGTAGCCAGCTTGTCGTTACGGAACACATTATTCTTCACTGTTTGTTGCTGCTTCTGCCAACAAAGACGAGTCCCATAAACGTAAACTTCAACCAAATGACCCAAGAAGATTTTGGGACAAGAAGAGAAATAAAACGAGGATCAACATCGGTCGCATTTCCTAAATGGAGAGAACTACGCGACAAACTTCAACTAGACGGAGACGCGATCTTGCATGTGTTTTAATAGACAGCTGAGGAACTATTGATTCCTTTACTGACAGAAAACTTGAGATTATTATATCGATCAACAGTTTTAGTCTTATTGTTTGAAAGTCTTGTTCTTGTCTGTGCATATGATGTGCGAGGTGATGTTCAATACGAATACTTCAAGGCATGTTACGAACTGTTGGCTGTAATTTTGTTTAGCTTTAGTGAAATACTGTCACTACATCAAATGTTTCAAATTCCAAAACTGCGTATGAGTTCATTCTGTACAGTAATGTTTATTAAGGACGGCGTTATTGACGCGGTGAGAGGTGTTGTTGTTGGTGAGCGCGGTAAATTCGTGTTGTAGTTGTGGAGTGTAAATAAAGTTTATGGTGACCGAAGATGGACTGCAGCCGAGGGACGTTTTGCTAGGGATGGCTGACGCGAAACTAACGTTTCGACACAGTGTCGAGATCCCGAAGCGTAGATGTTTGGAAACACTGCTCTGAACTGTGATTCAAAACACCCATGTCACGTGACTATGGCTGAACGAAGCTTCTGCGCGTTTCGACAGGTGGCGTGCTCGCCGAGTCTGCGTTTGATTGACAGGGGCGGGAACAAATCACACGATCGCACATCTGTCTCAACTCCCACAAAGTTTAAAAGAGGAGTTAATGCACCTTCACCTCGTGGGTTTTTGTGAGAGGAGAACGATTTTGAGATAGCGTTTACGATATAGTGACATTTATATAAATAAACAAAAATGAGACCATTGTGGATTGATTTTGTTTCATTCATTTTCATTTTTCATGACCAAAATAACCTATTATTATTATATATTATAGTTATATAGTGGATGTTAAAAACTCACCACATTAACAAAAACACAACATTTTTATTTTTTTAAATGGCTTGATTCAATTGACCACTAGTGTCACCGTGGAGACGGGTGTCGGTATAGTTTCGGCACATTTGCTTCAACTGTTTCAGTGTTTCATGAAGCCTCGCTCTGCACTACGTTTTGCCCGTTTTGTGGCAAACACACGAGCAGCTTAACGCGGTTTTGCTTTACGTGTGGTCAGTGTTTGGAGTTTCTAAAGGACCTGACGGAAACGTAAGTTACACTTCCGGTGTGTGGTACATTTCCCTTTCCGTGAAGAATCTGTCATTGTAAATTTGTTTCGGGACTGGTAAAAGTGTTTTGCGTCTTGTTCATTTGTTTTCTAAAATGTAAATTTGTTTCGTCTTTGGTAAAAGTGTTTTCCCCATGTAATTGTGTTTTATGATAGGTGAAAATGTTTTCCAAAATGTAAATTTGTCTCGAGCTTCGTAAAAGTGTTTCACACTTTGTAATGTTGTTTTGCACTTCCCGGCCACCGTACCGTCCACTTCAGCCGACGTGATCATGGAAATTAAGTGTTATACATATTAATCAGCCTTTTTGCAAATGATGTGGGTACGTTCAACTGTACTTTTACGGTAATTGTTTTGAACATTAAACATCACACTAACGAATTGGACAAACGCAGTTTGTCAACCAATTTAGTGTTAAACCTCGCTTTACTTGCGGCGAATTCATTATAATGAAATATAATCATGTCATCAAGGGAATTATTTATAAAACTATTACTTTACCGCATCCATGAACGTGATATACGATTCCCATCTGATTGATTTAAATTGAAGTTGAACTACGCGTTGTTGTTGTTTTGATTGTACGCCCTCTAGAGGCCACAATTTTTACATATTGCACCTTTAATGTTGAAAACAGTTGTGCTTCTTCATATTTTAGTGTGATACATTTTTTTTTTGCAATGGTCAAAAGGTCATGTGATCCTTAATTTGAATTTGTTTTGTAACAACGTAAAAGTCTTTACTGTCACTTTTGATCAGTTTAATGCATTCCTGCAGAACAAAAGTATTTTGAACGGTACTATATATGCATATGACGTTTTTTTATTTGTTTTTTTCTGACCTTTTCGCAGCTTGACATCAGTGGTCACTATTAACTCGTATAGAAAGAGCTGTGCAGGTTCTTCAAAAAAATATTAAAAAAGGGTTTGAAATCAAGTTCTCCTTTGATGATTTACATATGCATATTTGCAACAATTGCATGCACAAACAATATATGATTCACATTCAATGCATGTTTCATCAGTTTTTTTTGGGATAATTACTACAGCTCGGTCACACGTGAATCATGATTCCGTAATGATTTACCCCTTAATGGTGCATATTAATGTCTTAAAGATACATATTCGTACCTAAATGGTAGTACTTTTTGAAAGGGTCCTGCCCCTTTTGTAGCTTCTGGAGTGAAGGATTTAACTTATTCTAGCTGACTTCATGAACTGGTTGAATCTAAACTGTAACGGATCCATTGAGAGAGAATGCCAGGTTATTGCAATCATTAGTTTTCCGAAAGGTGTTCCATGACGTCAGATGGTTACGTCAGAGAGCAAACATTAAAAGTTGGAAGTTTTGCTGTAGCGTCACTTTTGCAATTGCAAAACATTGCATTTCTCCACTCATCAATGTTCTCTGAGGCAACATCAACTCCAACAACCACCAAATACGCACATAAAACAACTTCACAAGGACTTTTGCACATGAAACGCAAATTCAGAGTTTTTAGAAAAGTCAGGAACTCACCATCAGACAGACGCTGTTCTTCATCCGAGCTCCCCATAACACGGGCAGAATCAGCCTCGAAGGTTTAAAGACACGTAGACTTTCTCTCTCTCTCTCTCTCTCTATGGTCAGATTAGCACTGAGCCCAAGGTCGTTGGTGAGAATAGCTGAGGATTAGCTGGAAGGCCAGGAAAGCACAGGCAGAGCCGACAAAGGGAAATCCCTCTCACATCACCGTTGGTTACACTCCGGGCAGCTCCTCATTCAAGCTTCCTTAATCCAGTTAGATGTCACCAATGGCTTTTCATTTTCCTAACTTTATGCTAATCGATCGGGCTCCTAAGCTTCGACTGTAAACCGTTGCAGACATCACAACAACAAATGGTGAGAGTGTTAGCAGTGTCTAAACCTCATGGACCAGGTCTAATTTTAGCCTGCTGGTCTAAGAGCGGCCTGATCTCTTGTTAAACACCTTTTTATCTCGTTCGCAGATTTGCGTCTGAATGGATCGGCGTTATGAGAATGTATTATTTTAGAGGGATTTTCCCGCTATCCATCCATGTTCACTACTGAAAAACACGTACCCAACAATTATGCGGCATAATCAATTGCTACTTTTGAGTAGCTGATGAATTAAATTAGAAAAAAATAGACATCTTTTAATAAAATCGAGGATATACGTTGACGTCACTTTCCCGCCAAAACACGCGCCCTCAGCTGGAAAAGAGACTGCTGGATTTAGTAGGCGAAACTGCGAAAACGTGAGTAAAACAAACGATTAAACTAAAGGTTGGACTCGATAGTGTTCCTGTTACAACTTACCAAAGATCCATGGATATTGACATTCATCCAGGAGGGGGCGGCAAGAATGAGAGGGATTTAGTTTTTAATTTAATAAAGTAATTTATCTTTGGCACATTCATTTGGAATCATTTCATTTATATAAAAAACGTATCACCCGATTAGTTATTCTAAATCTAAATTCTCTGTTGTCTGTTGATTTCGCAATGGCCAATCAGAGGTGTTTAAGTTAGTGCTGGACAAAAACCCCAGCGTTTTGAGCGGTGAGTGGACTTTTTTAAAAATTATGTAAATAAGAGATTCATTATGCAGACAGCTTCATTTATTATAACAGAACTTTGTGAGGTCGCGATAAACTAGCCTAATATGACAACTCTTTAGTGATTATTGAGGGAGCGCTCTTTGCGCGGTTTCTGCCATGCCAAATTCCTTTTACAGTAGGCCTATGCTTATTTTTCTGTAAACTGTCTTTATGTCGAAGTAGGCTGCTGCCGGTGTTGTGCCGAATTTCAACTCCCTGCCAAATTATTACCCCCCTCGTTGAATCTATATTATTGCCTAATCCTAACCCCACCCCTAATCCTAACCAAACCCCTAATCATAACCCCAACCCTAATCCTAACCACACCCCTAATCCTAACCACACCCCTAATCCTAACCACACCCCTAATCCTAACCCCACCCCTAATCCTAACCACACCCCTAATCCTAACCCCACCCCTAATCATAACCCCACCCCTAATCATAACCCCACCCCCTAATCCTAACCACACCCCTAATCCTAACCCCACCCTTAATCCTAACCACACCCCTAATCCTAACCCCACCCCTAATCATAACCCCACCCCCTAATCATAACCCCACCCCAAATTCTAACCCCACCCCCTAATCCTAACCCACACCCCTAATCATAACCCCACCCTTAATCATAACCACACCCCTAATCATAACCCCACCCCCTAATCCTAACCACACCCCTAATCCTAACCCCACCCCTAATTCTAACCACACCCCTAAGCATAACCCCTCCCCTAATCCTAACCCCACCCCCTAATCCTAACCACACCCCTAATCATAACCACACCCCTAATCATAACCACACCCCTAAGCATAACCCCTCCCCTAATTCTAACCCCACCCCTAATTCTAACCACACCCCTAATCATAACCACACCCCTAATTCTAACCCCACCCCTAATCATAACCACACCCCTAATCATAACCCCTCCCCCACCCCAAATCCGGCCCAATTTATCAGTGGCCCACCAGGAATTCTCCCGACTCTTCCAGGAGATATTCTTACTATAAATATAAAACAGTATTTGCAGTTAGTGGTTACGTGCTTTCCATTTTTTTTTACAAAATGAAAAAGAAACAAAACAAAAAAAAAGAAATCCAAAAACATGCTTGTACATTGTACATGCTTTTATTTTAGTGCAAGTTTATTAATAAATCAATAAACAATACCTCCAGTCTTTCACATGCATCTCAAAGATCGAGTGGGGGCGGCACGACGGTGTTTTGCCTCGAGTGGAAGTTGAGCTTGAGCCGGTGTTGTGCCGAATTTCGACTCCGTGCCAAATTATTACCCCCCTCATTGAAGTTGCTATTTAATTGCCTAATCCCTACCCCACACCTAATCCCAAACCTACCAATACTAGGGGGGTAATAGTTTGGCGGGGGTAGGACTTCAGCGCAACACCGGCCCTGCATGCAGCAGGAAAAGTGTTTCCAGACATTTATGTGCCTGATTTCGACGGCGGGAAAATACAGCAAATCTGACTGTGAACGCTTTATATAAATATAATATAGGTGATCACTTATCAATGTTATCTATAGTCCAGTTCTTTGTCAGTTTATTTAAAAACACCTAATTATGCAGAAGTACGGTAAATATATTGATGAGTTGTCAACACAATATTTAACAATACAATATATAGGGTATGATTCATTGACAAATGATTCATTCGCTCATCGGAGTCCAGTTGTTTCTGTGAATTGCCCCTTTGCAAACAGTTTGATTGACAGGCGATCTGACCAATCATAACCCCGAATCTGCCACTTGAAAAATTGTGTGTCCTCACGTCTTTCCACGCTTGAAACGACATTCCTTCTGATGTTCATTCATGTTTATTTTATACACGGAGCAAAGCGGACACTGACCACACGTCAACAGACATATGAAAGTTTCATATTTAATACATTGTAATTTTTTAAAGAATTTTAAACAAACAATTTTTCAAGTTCAAGTTCACCAACGTTAATCTACTAACTCCCCTGACTGCTTAGTCGAACAAAATGGTGGATTCAGGGTTATGATTGGTCAGATCGCCTGTCAATCAAACTGTTTTCGAAGGGTCAGTTGCAGCGATCCATCCTCCTTTCTTTAGCTTTCGTCGTGTAAAAAATATAACTCAGATATCTTATCAATCTGCACAGTCAATTGCAAAGCCTTTTCCCGTTTTAGATGTTTTGTGTGATAATTTCATGGCATTCATGCTGAAAACCGATGCTGCCATCAGTCTTTGTGCCACTCAGTGGGCGTAACCGCACAACGGCCGATTACATTATAGGGTTACATTTTATAATTAACAATTCAAAGTTAACACTTTATTTTACTGTCCTTGTTACTTGCTACATGTACGTACTATAGTAATAACAGTAAATTATGCATAATTACATGAAATTTACGAATCTTTTGTTTCAAATCAGTGGTTTGAAGTATGTATTAGACTGCCAAAGTCACGTGAACCATTGAAATTTCGGAACACTTATGACGTAACGAAGCCTCGTTTATGGTGGCCGAGAGAGCTCAAAGCGCTGCAAATAATAAAACACATGCAAATTAAAAAAAGCACATGCAAATAAAAAAAACGCGATCATCAGTTTGACAACACATGTGCTGCAAATCCTCACAACACATGCGAACTCAAAAACGCGCAACATTTACAAAAACGCGCCACATTTACAAAAAGTGCTGCAAATACACAAACCACAACGGAAATGTTTCAAGCGGACCCCAAAAAGTGACGGACCCTACTTGACAACAGCACAAACTAAAAAATATTAAAATATATTATGTAGGCATTAACTCCATGTAATGTGTTTCACTAACAGAAAAGTGTTTTAATATGTGGCATTGTTGTTCACTCATTAAACTTTAAGAGATGATCATTTAGTGGATGATTTAAAAATATTCGTCAATCATCTGTAGCGCACTAATGTGACGTCATCATAACGGCCGCCTGAGGCGCTCGACGACCACGTCATCTGTGAGCGTGAGCTTCTAGAAAACTGAAAAACACTTTATTAAAAATAATAAATACATGAAATAATGTACAGTTGACAACACTGTTTTTTTGTTTATTTTTGTTTGTAGTTTTTATAGTATTTAATGATTGTGAACACATTGTGCACTCAAATGCCGTACACTATATAGGGATTAGTGAATGAGTGAAGGGTGAGTTGAACTGGTTTTGGACGCACGTCCTAGTAGGGTCCGTCACTTTTTGGGGTCCCCCTTGAAACATTTCCGTTGTGGTTTGTGCTCTTTGCAGCGCTTTTTGCATATGCAGCGCGTTTTTGTGTTTGCATGTGTTGTGAGGATTTGCAGCACATGTGTTGTCAAACTGATGATCACGTTTTTTTTTTAATTTGCATGTGCTTTTTTTTATTTGCATGTGTTTTTTTTAATTTGCATGTGCTTTTTTTATTTGCATGTTTTTTTTTAATTTGCATGTGCTTTTTTTAATTTGCATGTGCTTTTTTTATTTGCATGTGTTTTTTTTATTTGCATGTGTTTTTTTTAATTTGCATGTGCTTTTTTTAATTTGCATGTGTTTTTTTTAATTTGCATGTGTTTTTTTTATTTGCATGTGCTTTTTTTAATTTGCATGTGCTTTTTTTTATTTGCATGTGTTTTTTTATTTGCATGTGTTTTTTTTAATTTGCATGTGCTTTTTTTTATTTGCATGTGCTTTTTTTAATTTGCATGTGTTTTTTTTATTTGCATGTGTTTTTTTTAATTTGCATGTGCTTTTTTTATTTGCATGTTTTTTTTTAATTTGCATGTGCTTTTTTTAATTTGCATGTGCTTTTTTTATTTGCATGTGTTTTTTTTATTTGCATGTGTTTTTTTTAATTTGCATGTGCTTTTTTTAATTTGCATGTGTTTTTTTTAATTTGCATGTGTTTTTTTTATTTGCATGTGCTTTTTTTAATTTGCATGTGCTTTTTTTTATTTGCATGTGTTTTTTAATTTGCATGTGTTTTTTTTAATTTGCATGTTTTTTTTTAATTTGCATGTGTTTTTTTAATTTGCATGTGGTTTTTTTTTTATTTGCATGTGTTTTTTTTAATTTGCATGTGCTTTTTTTAATTTGCATGTGTTTTATTATTTGCAGCGCTTTGAGCTCTCTCGGCCACCGTACTCGTTTCCTGAAATCGTGTGGCTTTGGCAGCTTGATTCACGCAAAACACCGATTCAGTTCGTAAAGCTTCGAAGCTTCATGAATCAGTGTTTTGAAATCGCCCCATCACTAGATATTGTCGAAAAGTCGCCATTTGTTCATCGGATTTCATCAAAAATATCTTCATTTGTGTTCTGAAGATGAACGAAGATCTTACGGGTGTGGAACCACATGAGGAATTAATGACTGAATTTTAATTTTTGGGTGAATTAACCCTTTAAAATAGTCGACGTAACTGCAATGGTTCAACCTTAACGTCATGAAGCGACGAAAATATCTTCTCTTCTGGGGACGGCGGTGTTCGAAAGCGGAAAACATCTCTTACCTGTTGAAGAATCAAACCAACACCCAATCTTGAGTGGTTTTGAGTGTTTGTACGGGCCGGTTTGAACACAGCTTGTCGTTCAAACCTCTGCCTGATTATTTGATTTGTAATGTTTCCTAAAGCCGATAGACTCAGACACAACAGAAGAATGAAGCACAAAAATCAGATCTTTGAACACGTGAGAAACTCAGCTGAGACCATCACGAGAGATTACGCCGTATAAGGGTTGATTTATTCATAATATCGTTCTTTATACCGCAGGTCGAGCTTAGATGAAAGTGCAGAGGGGAAACACTGTAGACAAGTGGTGATATGAGAGTCTTTCACTCTCATTGAGTCTCGCCCCATAAATCTGCCTCTTTCTTTCCTCCCTCTGTCTGCTCGCTTTCTTTCTGTCCTGTTGGCACTAATCCTGTCTGCTATTCATGGCCAAGCTGCTCGCTAGAATGGCCGGCGGGGACGGACATCAATGTGGATTTCTTCATGAACCGCGTGAAGGGGTGAATAATTCCTTTGACACCTCTTAGACGCTTGCAGGAGAGACCCAGACACCGGGGATTATCGCAGGAATAAAACAAGCTCTGGCGAGAGAGAACTTCCTCTTTAATGTTGTGGGATGCAGTGAGGTGTGACTGGCTGAGACGCTGTTGTGCATTCGCTCTCAGACTGGCAATGTGCGAGGAAATACAGCTTCTAATTTCATAATGAGGGATAGAACGGGAAACAAGGATCAGATTTGAACTGCAAAAACTGAAAAAATTCTTTAAAAGAAAGAAAACAGTAAATGGTTCAGTAAAAAGTCAACACTTTAAAATGTGACATATTTAGAGTGTAACAGGACATCTAAGTTTCATCCATTGGGAATTTATTGGAAAAAGAAAAGTGTGTTCAGAGAACAGGGGTTAAAAAAGCACGAGTGAGAGTTTTCAATTAGTCTTATTTACTTTTCCAGTTAAAAAAAATGTACACTAACTATATAACTATATATATATATATATATATAACTTTACATTCTAAGGTTTGCTTTCAGTATAATTTGTCTTAAAGCACTTTTAACTTGTATAAAAAAATCTGCCAGTGTAATAGGACAAAATATACTATACTAAATATATTAAAAATATGTTCTCTGAAAGTCTAAATAACTTCTTGTTGCTTCAAGTTAATTTCTCATTTCAAGACTTTTTTTTAATATCCTCGGGTTAAATATTTACAAAATAAAGTATATACTGTGCTGCTGTTTTTATTATTATTATTATTATTATTATGGTTTCTAATTTATAAGGTGCAACCCTAATACTAGTCATAATATGCCAGAACAATTTAAATATTCATTAAAATGTGTAGAAAAACTGATGAACCAACGACAAGTAAGATTCGTTCTCAAAATAAGATTTTATAAATGGCCGATTATTAAAACTACTTGTTCAAGTATGAACCTCACCACGGTAAATGAGTAACAAAACATCTACAGCACACCACATGCAAATATTCAAATGTTACATGAATATGATATGCGTTGGTTATGTGCGTGTGTGATAAAAGTTTCAGACACTGTTGACAACTCATCAAAGATCAACAGGAACTCTCTGAGCACAGCCTTCCTGGAAATACACACACACGTGGTGTTTTCATGTTTTATGGGGACATTCCATAGGCGTAATGGTTTTTATACTGTACAAACTGTATTTTCTGTCCCCCTACACTAACTCTACCCATCACAGAACATGTTCTGCTATTTTACATTTTCAAAAAAGATCATTCTGTATGATTTATAAGCTTGTTTCCTCATGGGGACCAAAAAAATGTCCCCACAAGATCGTTATGGTCCCCATAACGTAGGGAATACCCACCCACACACACACACACTGAGACCTTAGACTTGCATCCATGTCTGATAGCCAGGGGCAACATCCCAGGAAAACTTACTGATAAAGTCATTAGTCATGGTGAGTACTTCAACATCACCGGCCGAATGAGCCAAAGGGAGGGGAGAACAATGGCACATATCAGCCTAAACTATTAACTGTCACCTCAAAATATACTTTTATAAAATATATATTTACCTAACAATAAATAAATAAATAAATTATATACATACCTGTAAATATTCATCGGAAAGTAGAGCTTACACCCAACTTTTTTACGTCCAGCTGGTGCAACCGGTCCCAGAGCTCTAGGAAGGATATTTGTATGACGCATGGAGCTCAAAATGTTACCTAGTGAGCTGCCTTACTGTCTTCACAGTTGGCTTTTAAGTTGTTTGGAAACAGGAACATTTCCAAAGCCCAATGGTTATTGATTTTTTTTAGCATCCACTCGTGTCCGGCCCTTTAAGGGCTCATATAATCACCAGGGGTCAGTTAGCAGATACCATGAAGATTACTGCTATCATGCCTGTTTTAGTTTAAGATTCAGAATAGCTGCTTTCACTTTTGTAAACAACCTGAATCATCAGTATTACATTTTACTTCCCATATACACTGTACCTTATCTTATACTTGTAAAAAGCATTTGCGATCATATAATGTCATTCAAAAGTCTGATTTTTTTTTTAAAAAAGAAATTAATAATTTAATTGAGCATGAATTAATCTGATCAAAAATGACAGTAAAGACAGTAAATTAAACCTTTATAATGTTACAAAAGATTTCTATTTACAATAAATGCTGCTTTCTGTTCATCAAAAATTCCTGGGGAAAAAACTGCATCATGGTTTCCTCAACAATATTAAGCAGCGCAACTATTTTCAACATTTATAATAATTTTAAGTGTTTCTTGAGCAGCAAATCAGCATATCAGAATGATTTCTGAAAGACCATGTGACACTGAAGACTGGAGCAATGATGCTGAAAATTCAGTTTTACCATCAAAGGAAAAAATAAATAAAAATATTATATATTTTATTTTTAGTTTTTCCTTTATTAAAAATTAATTATAAAAATTATAATTATATTCCTTTATTATAAAAAATATTATAGTTTATTTATAGTTAGGTGTATATATATATTTCACAATTTTTTACTTTATTTTTTTTTTTATCAATTAAAGCCAAAAACCAAACGAGCCTTTTTTTCAAAATAAATCAAATTTTTTCATGTTATATTCAAAAATTTATGTTAAAATTCAAAGCGATTACAAAGTTACAAACATGACAGACAACATTTTTCACTAGGTACCAATATCACTTTTTCATTCATCCTTTTAGCAGACACTTATCCAAAGCAATGGAGGAGCATAATCAATTTGTCATAAGAGCCAGCAATATTCATAGCACACAATGCCAAGTTTAAAGTATAAGATAGACGTATCGACTATCTGTGGCGTATTTTTAAAAGCGTGGCCTTCAGAAGCAACCCATCCTATCACGGACGGCGGCAATCTGAAAAGGACGTAATCTGCCGGCGCTATCTCTCCGGCGGTTTGTAAATGGACTCTAAAGACAAGCGACAGCACCATGTGACCGATGTGAAGTGGCCGGCACGGTCCCAAGCGGAGGCCTTATCTCTGAAGGAGAAAGGGATGTCTGGGAGCAGTGATGGCACCTTCGCTCTCTGGCCAGAGCTGTAACATGAAAACACCCGTCCTTGCTGGCAACAGAGCTAAAGTGGATCTATTTCAGGTGCTGTACTTCAGGAGGCCGGTGCGTAGAGACATGACAGAATGGACGCTGCTCAAGCGGCTGCTGGACGCCGTGCACCAGCACTCCACCATGATCGGACGCCTCTGGCTCACGGTCATGGTGATCTTCCGCCTGCTCATCGTGGCCGTGGCGACCGAGGACGTCTACACGGACGAGCAGGAGATGTTTGTATGCAACACCCTTCAACCGGGGTGTCCCAACGTCTGCTACGACGCCTTCGCCCCCATCTCTCAGCCTCGATTCTGGGTCTTCCAGATCATCACGGTGTCGACGCCTTCCCTCTGCTTCATCATCTACACCTGGCACAACTTATCCAAGCAGCCAGAGGCCGAGCAGACGAGGGAAGCGTACGACCGCAGCTGCGACTCGGACAGCTGCTCCATTAAGTCGCACAAGCACTTGGGTCACAGTCTTGCCGACGTCCTCGAAGGGATCGCCAACCAGAGCGCCCAGGCGACGCGGGAGCCCGGCGCTCCGCCGAGAGGCTCCTTGGGAGTCCTTTCCAAGTACTACGTCTTCCACGTGTGCTTCCGCGCCGTGCTCGAGGTCGCTTTCGTGGTGGCGCAGTGGCTTCTTTTCGGTTTCCACGTTCCCGCTCACTTCGTGTGCACGGCGACTCCTTGCACGCAGAGGGTCGACTGCTACGTCTCGCGTCCCACCGAGAAAACCATCTTCCTGATCTTCATGTTTTGCGTGGGCGTTTTCTGCATCTTCCTCAACTTCTTGGAGCTCAATCATCTGGGCTGGAAGATGATCAAGAAGTCGGTGCTCATCAAGGACAGCTCCTGGAGGGGATACGGCGCTATAAACCAAGACTCGCAGTCCGTGGCCTCTCTGACCTTCAGAGACGTGACCAGCACCACCTCGCTACCGACCCTAGATCTGGTGGTGGACCACCAGCCGGACTGGATCTGTTCTGGGAACTGCTCGACGAAGAAAGACAAGGACACCTACAGAGGAACGCAGTCGCTCAAGGGTAAATCGCAGCCGAGCAAAGATAGAAAATCAAAACAAAGGAGCACTGAGGTTTGGATATAAACTCAACTATGGACGATTTTGTCTTAAAGGATTATTTCACGTCGGAATTCAAATTTCCTGATGATTTACTCATCCCCATGTCATCCAAGATGTTTATGTCTTTCTTCAGATCTTCAGTCGAAAAGAAGTTAAGGTTTTTGAGGAAAACGTTCCAGGATTTTTATCTATGACTTCAACGGCTACCAACGGGTTGAGGATCCAATTTGCAGTTTAAATGCAGCTTCAAAGATTAGAGTCTTATCTAGCGAAACGATCAGTAATTTTCTAAATATTGATATACTTTTTTAAACATAAATGCTCGTGTTGCACTAGCCGTTTTTTCCGGGACCCGTATTCCAGCTCTATTTTTAATATTGTGAGTTATTATGAAAAAAAGCATGTTTTGTCCCATATTTCTTCTTTCCTAAATTTCCTATGTGATCATATAAAAGCCAGTATGTCTTCTGTCATGTAAGAATAGCCTAATCAAAGTAGCCATTATGTCGAACAGAATTACCATCCAATCACAATTTGTTGTCGATTAACTTGTGGATGGTGAAGGCGGGATATTAGAGAGCATGGAGGAGATCAAGTCAGGCGCAAAGATGACAAAGAAGTGTACGTTAAACGAGAAACTTCGAAAAGAGTTTATTATACGCAATAAGTTGTCAATGTGTTAACAATCTGAATGTGGAGTATCTCACGTAAATACAGTCGATTATGGCTTAAGTGAACGTATACAGCTCAGTGAAAACTATTAGTAAATTCTAGCATGTGGTTTTAAAGAGACAGTAACCTAAAATACCTGTCTGTGTCATTAATGTCAATCAAACAACAAAAGATGTTAAACAAATGTACATGTTAAATAAACCTACTGTAGCCTGAAAAATGTAGTTTATTTCATTTGGAACGCTGTCGTATTTGTCATATTGTTTGTAATTTGCTTCTCTGTTCTCTTTTTTAAATTTAAAAAATACATTTAAATTGACTATGTCCAAATGTCAAATGTCCAAATGTAAATTTATTTAGTTTTCTGTTTTTATATTAGTGTGTACTACTTTTTACCATGTACCCCTGCTGTTGCTACATGCAATTTCCCCACTGCGGGACAAATAAAGGTTTTACTTACTTACTTACTTACTTATATATATAAAAAAAATTAGTTAATGATATATATATATATCATTATATCAGAAATAAAATTTCTCATAACAATGAAATATGTGAAATGGGGTTGTAGTGGGTCCATCCCGTCCCATATTCCACCATGAGAAATCTGGTCACCCTTATCAAAGGGCTCTACACGATCCCAGCTGAGGAATAAGGGTCTTATGTAGCAAAACGATCGGCCATTTTATATATATATATATATATATATATATATATATATATATATATATATATATAAAAAGGTAAAACAACGATGTCGGGCGATTTTGAAGTTGGAGGAGAAAATGAGAGTTTTTCGCCCTACTATAGTACTTCCGCCTACGTCACGCATGATCTATATACATTTTTATTTTATTTTTTAGAAAATGGCCGATTATTTCGCTAGATGAGACTCTTATTCCTCGTCGGGGATCATGTGGAGCTCTTTGAAGGACCTTCAACTTGTTGGTCAAGTCAAGTCAAGTCACGTTTATTTATATAGCGCTTTTTACGATGCAAATTGTGTCAAAGCAGATAATAGAAAAACATAAAAAAGATAAAGATAATAAAAAGATAATAAAAACAGTAATAATTGGCAAATAATTTTCCAGCTCTTAAACAAATGGTGTCGTTGTCCAGCTTAAATAAATTCAGTATTGAGTCATCCCGTTGTAAAAATCAATAGTTATTAATTTAGTTAATTTATCTGTAAATCAGCACCCAGCTCAGTTCAGTTCGCATAAAATAGTGTCAATGCAGATTAAAAACAGTGTTGAATATCAATATTGGTCGCTGTTGAAATCCACTACATGGAGAAAAATCCTGGAATGTTTTCCTCAAAAACCTTAATTTCATTTCGGTCTGAAGAAAGAAAGGCACGAACATCTTCAGCGAGTGAATTATCAGGAAATTTGAATCCTGAAATTTTAGTACCATTTTAGTGTACGATAGATTTTTGAAGGCAGCTGCTACTTGTTTGTTTGGATGATGATCTTAAAAAAAATAAACTGTACAATCAGCTATGACATGTAATCAATATTTCCACATCATTTATTTATGCAATATACAGTGTGTAATAATATATTCATTTACAACATCTATAAACCACTTTGTGTATAAATTACGCCAGAGAGCAAAAAGAAAACAACTCGCAGCCTTTCCTTTCACTCGGTGATGTAGTGATGAACATTAGAGAAGAAATTTCGTAAAAACACTGCAAAATTGGTTCAGGAGTTAGTAATAGTGTTTGGAAGTACAGAGCTATTCTATTTCTACAAATTGAGATGATCGGGATAGCCACATCTTCTTATTATCATCTTCAGAAAGAAATCAGGTAGTTTTTTTGTGCTATACTATTTCTGCAAGAATCAGATCATTCGGTTCAATACAACGTCTTTGTACTTTTGAATTTAAAGCTGCCATGTGTTATTTTTTTCAGTATTTTGCACCGAGACAATTATACACTCTCCCGTTCAAAAGTTTGGGTCATTTTTTTTAAAAATGTTTTTAAAAAAGGCTGAATTTTTAAAAAAAAATTAAAATAAATAAATCAGAAATACAGTAATATTGTGAAATAATATTACAATTTAAAATGTAATTTATTCCTGTGATCAAAGTTGAATTTTACTTCAGTGTCACATGACCCTTCAGAAATCATTCTGATATGCTGATTTGATGATCACAAAACCTGTAAGATTATGAAAACAGTTCATATTTTTGTGGAAACTGAAATGTTTTTTTTTTTGTGATTCTTTGATCAAAAGAAAGTTCAAGCATTTATTTTAAAAAATATAAATCTTTTGTAACATCATACATGTCTTTAATGTCGTTCTGATCAAATGAATGTGTCCTTGCTGAATAAAAGTATTAATTTCTTATTTTCTTGTCTAAAAAATAAAAAGTACCGTCCCCAAACTTTTGAACAGTCGTGTAAGTAGCTTGACTTCCTGAGGATAGTAAACACCGCGACACTTTCCGTGCCGTTTAAGTGACGCGTGAACTTTTGGCTCAACCAGTCGATTTGGGGAGAACACGTTTTTCCAAACAATGGATATCGATAAAAAGTAAAAAAAAATAATATATCAATTTTTAAAATTCCAAGATTATTCTGTCAATATTTGCTGCACTGCTTTTCAATAACTCTGCATCTTAATCTGCAGCAAAAGAAGTGATATTTTTCTGACAGCTTGCAGTGCGAATTTAATGTGACGAAATAAAACATGAAATAACAAAAACAAATCTTTGAGTTGGGCTGAAGAAAAAAACAGCGTAAAGTAAACCAGTCTAATTAATGAACACCTGAATGAAGCAGTAAAACGACATTGTGCCTGTTTGTTTAAAAAAATAAACAATAATTTTGTAATACACCGATCTGGAATGTTGACTTGTATGTCTTGTGTAATCGAAATATATACAAATGAACTAGAATCAAATCAAGAGCTGAATGTGATTTGAATCGAATTATCCAGGCCGATTTAGAGGTATTTGCTACTATTATTATGGCTTTTGAGGGTTTGGGATCTAAACCAATCTAAGAAATAAACTTAACTGAACAGTCATGAATGATCATGATGCTTTTGGCAACTGAAGTTTGGTGGCACAGAAGTTACACATTGCAGCTTTAAGCATAATTTGTGTCAAACACATTTTTCCTTTTTTTTCCCTTTTTGCTCTCTGACTGCTTAATTTTGGCCAGAAAAAGACAGAATAGGGAATGACAGGTCGACAGAAACGCTGAATGGCAGTATCTGGCCAATACGGAAACAAAAACAGTCATTCGAAGTTCATGCGCAAGAAACATTCTGCTCAGAGTAACAAAAATAATGTGTGACATTACTAGAATACAGTCTATTTTTGGCGCACAGGCACAGAGACGAATTTTGCCGTTTCGAACAAAATCGGTCTGAATTCAAAAGATTTCGTTGATAAGCACAGGACGGTTCAACTATAGGGCAAGAATGTTTCAGTAACATTGCAAATTTTAAAATGTCATTCAGAGTACGACATAGGCGAGCAAAAAGTTCTTGTTACATACAGTACGAATTTGTGAACCATATCAATATATATTTATATATATATATATATATATATATATAGTTTTATCACTCCATAAGACAGGACTGATAAAATTTTGTATTTCTCAGCATGGCAGAAAGAGATACAGTAGAAAGTGCAATGTCCTAAAACCAAAAAACACAACACAAAAATAAAATGTGCACATCAATGGGTGTGTTATTCTAAAGCTTTAGTGCAATACAGCCACCGTCCAAAAAAAGCACTTGAAGGCGCGAAACCCATTAAAACACCCGCGATGCTTACTATGATACCCAAGATCACAATAAGTCTGTAAACGGAGACAGGGAGAGAGAGAGAGAGAGAGAGGACATTCATAAGAGTTGCAGGCAAGATAGTCACAGTTTATAGAAAAATTGTGTTTCAAAAAACACATAAGACCACCGCAGGCAGGTAAACCCCATATCAGAGAGAGAGAAAAAACATACGGAGAGGGCGAAAGTACGAGTCCACCCCATTGGATGCAACACATTTTCAAATGAACAAGGTGGGAATGCTGCGTTGAAGCTGAAATAAGACGTGCGTTGAAATGACACTGCAAAAAAATCACTTTCTTAATCAGCGTTTTGTCGTTTTCCAATAAAAATAGCTAAACATCCTAAAACCTAAGTATTTTTTTTTTGTTTTCCTGGAGAAACAAAATTGTGTAATAAAAATAATTATCTAAGTAAATCGCACATCACTTTTCAATCGCAACAACCATAAAAAAAAAAAAAAAAAGTCATTATTGTGTTAAATGATGAGAAATATTTTGATTCAACAGATTTTTTTACTTTTAAGGCTACAATGTGGCCATGATGTTTGTTTTTCAGAAGCTGCATCTGAAGTGACATTTAGGGATATTTACACAGACGGTTTAATGCAGCTCGTGCATATGAATGCAAAATTAAATATATGAAATTAAACCTCCAGTGTGAGGTGGAAAGTCACTGTCTTAAAGTGTTAGTTCACCCAAAAATGAATGAATTCCTCTCCCTCTTGTCGTCCTACACCCGTAAGACCTTCGTTCATCTTCAGAACACAAACTCATCAACACTTTCACTTTTTTAGTACCAAAAAGGTACGTGACTGCAATGTTATGAAGCGACGAGAATACTTTTTGTGCGGCAAAAACAAAACAAAAATGTATTCAACAATATCTTCTCTTCTGTCAATCACATACGTTGTTTACGTCCAGCGTTTCCAGGATTTACGCCAGAACGCTGAGTCATTATTGGCCGGCTCCTGCGTCACACGCATGATCACATGATCAGCTTTGGCCAACACTGAGCCAGCATTCAGACGTAAATACAGAAGCCTTCACTGTCCGTCACCTGTGTAAGGATAACGACAGGGAAGAGATGAGATTGTTGAATAAAGTCGTTATTTTTGTATTGTATTCTCGTCTCTTCATAACATTACGGTTGATCCACTGGAGTCACATGGACTGTTTTAACGACGTCTTTAGTACCTTTCTGGACCTTGAAAGTGTCTGTGGACGAGTCACATACCTCTCTGATTTCATCAAAAATATCTTAATTTGTGTTCTGAAGATGAACGAAGGTCTTACGGGTGTAGAACCACATGAGGAATTAATGACTGAATTTTCATTTTTGGGTGAACTAACACTTTAAGTGTATTTACAGATTGTTTAATGTGGCTGGGAGTTGGCATGAATATGAATGCAAAATGAAATGATACTGCAAATATGAAACTAAAACCAGCAGAGTGAGACATTCAGTTATTCGTTCTTAATGAATGTCTCAATTCATTAAAAACCAGATTCATTCATTAATGAAACAACAGTGTATTGTTTAGAGACGCACAACAGTTCTGCTGGAACTATTTTCATTGCCGAAATTGAGCAGAAACAGACAATATTGTGTCTAAAATGTCTAAAAATATTAACATCTTGTTTATTGAACTGTTATATAAAATCAGTATCACATTTGCAATCGTGCAGATATTCAGGGAAGAAACAGCACTCTTCCTCTTGTGATATTGCTAAACTATATATCATATGATATAAATATAAGACAAAAACCCATACAGGGGCATTTTTTGCCTTTTATCTTTAATTTTAGTGGCATTTTAGCTGCAGTGTATCATCATATAGTCAGTTGGTGCACTGCATCATGTTCGCTCTAAACTGCGTGATATGTAATGCCCCTTTTTACACCTGGAATTAAAGTGATAGTTTACCCAAAAATGATCCCATGATTTCCTCACCCTCAAGCCATCCTAGGTGTATATGACTATCTTCTTTCGGACAATTGGAGTTATATTTAAAAAATATCCTGGCTCTTCCAAGCTTTATAATGGGAGTGAATGGGGCTTGAGATTTTGAAGCCCAAAAAAGCACATCCATCCATCATAAAAGTAATCCATACGACTCCAGTGGGTTAATAAAGGCCTTCCGAAGCAGAGCGATGGTTTTTGTAAGAAAAATATCCATATTTGAAACTTTATAACCTGTATTCATTACCTTCCGGGCCGGGATGCATTAAAAGCATTAATAATTTTAACACATTATTTTTTCCCTCAATTAATAGACCAGATTAACATGTTAAATAGACAGCCCTTTATTATTTTATGAGGTTTATGCAAAAATATTCTGCCGTTTTAGTTCTGAAGATGTTTAGATATTTTATTAAAAAACAACGCAAAAATACTGATTAATTTTTTTTTTTTTTGCAGTGTCTAGATGTTGCACCACGAGGCCTGGAAAACAAAATAAGATAAATAAATACTGAAACGTAAAAGCTTCAAAATAGTCAGTGGTAAAACGCAAGGCTTTCATTGGTGAGAATGCAGCAGAGGATGTTGGGTGAGTGGACGGTTGAGACAGTCTAGTTTGGCGTGCGGTCAGTGACCAGTGGTCGTCGGCTGGGCTCGGCTCATTGAGGCAGGGGCACGAGGACCTCTACGTAGTTTATGGGGAAGAAGCCCGATTCTCCGTTAATCATGCCTTCATACCAGTTCTCATCAATCTGATTGGTGAGGATGATGATGTCGCCCTCTTTGAATCCCAGTTCGCCCTCGTTCTCCGGCTCAAAGTCGTAAAGCGATCGACAGCAGGGCTGGTCCATGTGTGACTCTATCTCTGTAATGAGGAAAATCCACAGATTTAAACATTTGTTAAAAGAATAGTTCACCTATAAATTAAAATATTGTCATTATTGTCTTATTATTTATGTTGTTCCAAATCCATATACTATTCGTTTTTACATTGGAATAATATCATGTTCCAACATTCACAGTGACCATTGTTAATTATATATATATATATTTTTTAAAATATTTTCTGTTTTCAGTAATTTTGTTGTTTTTTTTATGTTTCTTAAAGTTTCAGTTTACAATAATAACCTGTATAAAAGTCTCATATGTTGTATTCGTGTGAGTCATATTATGTGAGATTTAATGTTCATTTACATTCAGTCTGTTCTTCATAAAAAGCCATCAAATATAATTCCATAATAACGCACAAATACAGTTAATTCACTTGTAAACAGTGTTGCAAACAAGTTGCATGGACGGTTTTCGTAATGTTTTGAATGTCCCGGGTCCCTGTGAAATGTTCAGAAATTCTCTTTTCGTTTTCCAGAGAACAAACAAAAGTCATACAAGTTTTGAATTACAAGAGGGTTTAAAACAAATTATTTAACACCTATGGGCTGCTTCCAAACGGCCAGAACCACTAATATTAAAATAGCACCAGGTTATTGAGAGGAAAGTAACAGAAAATCAAGGAATAATGTAGTTTGAGAGTTAATGTGTGGGTAGATGAGATGAGTAGGTTGACATGAAATCTGTGACAGCAGAAAAGCTCTATTTCCACTGAATTCAAATAGCCATTACTGACAATACTGCTTTTTATAGGGCTGGATCACATTCAGTGAGTGTCTACGCATGATCCTGCAGGACAATACTCACGTTTGCTATTACCATTGGGGCTTTCAGGCCATGATACGATCATGGGTGCGGTGTGTGTGAACTGATCAACTGAGAGCAAAAACACATGAGATCAAACATGAGACACGGACACATTCACATGATTCAGCAAACAAATCACAGTGGATGAACATGACCACAAAGAACAACCATGTGATTATGAATTATGGATGAGAATTATACAGTTGTCTGGCTTTGATTCTGATTCTTTTACGTCGTTTACTTTCACCACCCCTTTATGGTTTTAAATCTTCCCAATACTTCTAGTTTTAAGTCACTTAACAATTCTTTATTCTTCTTACAAACAGGTAAATGTAATAAAATATTTCTATGATGAACATGACCACCTACTTTTTCCATTTACAGTGTGGTTGATCTGGATATCTGAAAAGAATATGAAGGAATTATGTAAGAAAACATGATGGTGGTGAAATATGTGAGCAACACACAATGAAAGCCATTCATGAACCTCTTGATTACTTAAAAAATGAGGAGAGCCAGAATGAAATAAATAAATAAAATCATAAAATGAAACAAACAAAACAAAAAAAACAGGTAAAACAAACAAAAAAACCCCCCCAAAAAATGGTTCTATTAAGACCATAAATGAACTATGAACTATGACTAATATATATATATATATATATATATATATATATATATATATATATATTCTATATTTGAATAAATCCTTTTTTATCTAATAATATAATTTTTATCAGATTTAACTGGGGACATTGTTGGGCGGTGGAAGGAATACTTTGAGGATCTCCTCAATCCCAGCGACACGTCTTCCTCTGAGAAAGCAGAGGCCGAGGGCTCAGAGGTAGTTCATGACCCAAGCTGAGGTCACTGAGGTTGTTGGAAAGCTCCTCTGTGGCAAGGCAGCGGGGGTGGATGAGATTTGCCCTGAGTACCTCAAGTCTCTGGATGTTGTGGGGCTGTCTTGGCTGACACGCCTCTGCAGCATCGCGTGGCGGTTGGGCACAGTTCCTCTGGACTGGCAGACCGGGGTGGTGGTCCCTCTTTTTAAGAAGGGGCACCGGAGGGTGTGTTCCAACTACAGAGGGATCACACTCCTCAGCCTCCCCGGGAAAGTCTATGCCAATGTACTGGAGAGCAGAATAAGGCCGATAGTCGAACCTCAGATTCAGGAGGAACAATGCGGTTTTCGTCCCGGTCGTGGAACACTGGACCAGCTCTATACCCTCTCTAGGGTGCTGGAGGATTTATGGGAGTTTGCCCAACCAGTCCACATGTGCTTTGTGGATTTGGAGAAGGCATTCGACTGTGTCCCTCGTGGCGCCCTGTGGGGGGTGCTCTGGGAGTATGGAGCCCGGGGCCCTTTGCTAAGGGCTGTCCGGTCCCTGTACGACCGGAGTAGGAGCTTAGTTCGCAATTGCCGGCAGTAAGTCAGACCTGTTCCCGGTGCATGTTGGACTCCGGCAGGGCTGCCCTTTATCACCGGTCCTGTTCATACTCTTTCTGGACAGGATTTCTAGGCGCAGTCAGGGGCCGGAGGGAGTCTGGTTTGGGGACCACAGGATCTCGTCTCTACTTTTTGCGGATGATGTTGTCCCATTGGCTCCATCGGGCCAGGACCTCCAGTGTGCATTTGGACGGTTTGCAGCCGAGTGTGAGGCGGCTGGGATGAGGATCAGCACCTCCAAGTCTGAAACCATGGTTCTCAGTCAGAAAAGGGTGGCTTGCCCTCAGGTTGGTGGAGAGCTCCTGCCTCAAGTGGAGGAGTTCAAGTATCTTGGGGTCTTGTTCACGAGTGAGGGTTGCGTGAGGTTGACAGATGGATCGGTGCAGCTTCTGCAGTGATGCGGTCGATGTACCGGTCTGTCGTGGTGAAGAAGGAGCTGAGCTGCGAGGCGAAGCTCTCGATTTACCGGCCAATCTACGTTCCTACTCTCACCTATGGTCATGAGCTTTGGGTCATGACCGAAAGAATGAGATCCCGGATACAGGCGGCCGGAATGAGCTTCCTCCGCAGGGTGGCAGGGCGCTCCCTTAGAGATAGGGTGAGGAGCTCGGTCACTCGGGAGGAGCTCAAAGTAGAGCCGTTGCTCCTTCACATCGAGAGGAGTCAGCTGAGGTGGCTCGGACATCTGTTTCAGATGCTTCCTGGACGCCTCCCTAGGGAAGTGTTCCGGGCGTGTCCCACCGGTAGAAGGCCCCGGGGAAGACCTAGGACACGCTGGAGAGACTATGTCTCTCGGCTGGTCTGGGAACGCCTTGGTGTCCCCCCAGAAGAGCTGGAGGAAGTGTCTGGGGAGAGGGAAGTCTGGGAATCTCTGCTTAGACTGCTGCCCCTGCGACCCGACCCGGATAAGTGGTAGAAGATGGATGGATGGATAATATAATATAATATAATCCTAGACATTAAGTGAATGTGAATGGTTTAGGATTTGAAAATATTTTAACAAATAAAAGTTATGATAAAATACAACATATATAATGAAGATTCTGCACTTTGTCTGGGACAGATTTTCTCGAGATTGAAGCACAATCTTGAGAGCTGTCAGGATGTTTCCTCGTTGATACCTGTGGTTTTGACTGATGAGGTGTGGGACAGTCCGTTGTGCTGTGTGGTCTCACTGGTCTCCAAACTGGACATGATCGACTTTGGCTTGAACTCTTTTTTGGGCCGACTGCTTGCGGTAGATATCCTGCGAGAGCAGATGCCAATATATGTGCATAAACTCAGTTGTATATTACCAAGAAACCTTTTTATTTTTAACTATTTGATAACATCACTTTTTTTGTCTGGTGTCTAAAGCAAGGAAAATCAAAACCACCAATAATGTCTGAATAGTGGAACAAAACAGGCTACAGAATTTATGAAAATAAATAAAAAGAGAGAGAGAGAGATTAATTTTGCCAACAGTAGATATAAAAAAATGTGCAGTCACATATGAAATAAAATGTATTATGAATATTGGGAATATAAGATGTTTTTAAGCTGATTTTCAGCTCCATGTATTGAATCGCCAGCATGTACAGTTGAAGATACCTGTTCTGTATTTTGCTGTTGAGTTCCTCCAGGATCTCCAAGGACTGTCGATGGTAATCCAGCGCTGCCTCGATCAGAGCTGATAACTGACTCACCTGCTCCACCTACAGGTGAGTGAACGACATGGCGTTTACAGAAGTTAACCCCTGAACAGAAACTTTACTGCCATGCACTGGAAATTACTTTAAGTACAGTTATGGAACATACAAGAAACTGGATGTGCAAATACACAATATGTGCAACAAACATGAAAAGTGTATAGTGTTCTGCACAAGTGTATTTTTATTAACTAACAAAGATTATTAAATGTAATATATATATAATCAGGGCTGGGTAGGTTACTTTTAAAACGTATTTCACTACAGATTACAAAATACATTCTTTAAAAAGTAATTTGTAACGTATTTCGTTACATTACTCAAGTTTAGTAACTTAATCTAAATACTTTAGAATACTTTGGAATACTAATAAGTGTGGAACAAACACAAAAAAGGTCATTGCAAGTTTTTATCTCACATATAAAGTTGCAATTGTGAGTTATAAAGTCAGAATTATGAGATATAAACTCGCAATATTGAGAAAAGTCAAAATTATGATATAAACTGAAAATATTAACAAAAGTCAGAATTATGATAAACTCACAATATTGAGAAAAATATTGAGAAAAGTCAGAATAAAGAGATATAAACTTGCAATATCGAGGAGTCAAAATTATGAGATATAAAGTGAAAATATTGACAAAAGTCAAAAATATGAGATATAAACTCACAATATTGAGAAAAGTCAGAATTATGAGATATAAACTCACAATATTGAGAAAAGTCAGATTTATGAGATATAAACTCACATACTAAATTCACAATTGCAAGAAAAAAAGTCAGTTGCAAGTTTATATCTCCCAATTCTGACTTTATAACTTGCAATTGTGAGTTTAAATCTCGCAATTCTGAGAAAATTGTGCAGAATCTGTGTCATTTTGTCTTGTTCAGGACAGAACTAAATAAAAATAACAACATTTTTATGATCCTCTTAAAAGTATTAAAATGCTGATATTAAAACTCCGCTTTTTCAGACGGTCAGAGTCAGAGAATCACCAATTGCTGTTTAAATGACATTAACACTCAAAGTAATCACTTTGGTAATCTAAAATACTTTTCAGATGTAACTGTAATCTGATTACCACCCATTTAATGAAATACAGTTACTCAAATGTTGTATTTTAAATACGTAACTAAGTTACTTGTACTTCGTTACTCCCCAGCTCTGTATATATATATATATATATATATATATATATATATATATATATATATATATATGCGCACTGTTTTTTAATTTTTCCTCTTACATCATTCTCCAAAAAGTTGAACATGCTCCTCTCAGCAAGTTCTTTGGACTCCTCAAACTTCTCCACAGCCTGTTTGATCTCCTCATCAGGGATCTTGCCCTGACGCTTCTTCTTATAGTCAAAGTCTAACCGTCGGCCCTCCAGTTTCTTCAGATGATGCTATCAGGGAAATCGCACAACATGTTTTCATCAAGTAATCAGCTCAGAAGGCAAAATCATTGGCTGATGCTCATTATCTGGAAATGACCAAACATGGATCAACTAATCAGCCTAGTCAATATTGCTGTATTTCACTAACCTTAAACACAAACTGCTTGATGTTAAACCTTAAACACAAACTTCATTCTGTAAATGAGAGTGTCTGATAATAGGGGGAAATCTGGGAAATAAATTCAGTAGTATTTGAGCTGTAAACATAACAGCCACCATGAGAGGGTGACGTGCTCCAAGTAAGCAGCTTTTTCTAGTTCCATTCATATTTGCCTGGATCTTTTCAAATCTCATTTCATTAAGTAGAAAAAATTTTTTCAATGCAAAATCTTATTGCACTTTTAATAACTCTCCAACATGAAGTGTTAATAAGGAACGAAATGGTGTCGTACCACAATCTCTTTGAGGTCTTTGTCTTGTAGAGTCTGAAGTGGGTCGATGAAGTTCTGTTTCACGTTGATATCGAGGGCGTCTTTAATATCGGCCATCTGTTTCATGGCTTCACCAATGTCCACCAGCGCAGCCCCTGAGAAGATGACGTAGAGCTGCTGAAGCAATGTTTGACTTCCATATAAGCAAAAATAATCAAGCGTTTAATTGTGATTTAATAATAGTTACGCAAGCAAATATGAATGGATGTATAGAAAAATATCATAGAAAACAATTACTCCAACAAAAAAAAAATTATATATATATATTAATATATATATATATATTAATGTTAATCAAACAGCAGAGGACAAAGAAAAAAACCTTCCCAGTACAAGGACATTTAATTTATTTAATTTATACGCTGTTATTTTACATTTGATTACTATTAAATTTCTGTACCTGAAAACTACTGTCAGACCTAAAAAACATGAACAGCACTGTTTATTTAATTTGTATCTTTAGTTATATTTATTTGTACTTTTGCTTGTAATTTGATTATGATGAGCAGGGCGGGCGAGAGCCGTGAGGGAACGGCGAGAGGCCGGTGACGCGAGAGATAATGAGCGTCAGCTGCGCGCTACACCGGTCTTGTATCTCTCACGGAGGAGCTCCGGAAGCATAAAAGAGGAGCGACGACAGTGAAGGACGAGAGAGGACCAGGCCTGGAATTTATGTTGTGTTTGTGTGGGCGGCAGTCGCCGTGAGGAACTGCCGCCCTTTTACTTTCGTTTTATTGTTTGATTATTTGTTTAATTAAAGTTGTTGAATGTTCGCCAGTTCCCGCCTCCTTCCTTCCCTCACGGCTCTCGCCCGCCCTGCTCGTCACATTGATTATTTGTTCTTACTTTATTGACTGTTTATTTGTCTTTAATGATGTTTAAATTTATATTAGTTAGGCTAGTAATTGTGAATTTTCACTGGTATTTTAAAATTTTGGTGTTTTTGGAGTTTCATGACCAGTAAAATATATTGATGGCTACTAAATTTTCTTAAGTCAACGACCATAGGCAGGTATGGCATATATATATATATATATATATATATATGTATATGTAACACCTCTACCCGGGACCCACTCAACCCACTCTGAGCGGGCCTCGAAACCGGGTATTCCGGCATGGGAGTTGGACGCTCTAACAAAGAAGCTAAAGGCATCTGTTGCTAGAGCATCTCTCGAGGTCAGAGGAGTGAGGTTTACTCGCACAGCAACTACTAGCTGGCCTCCGTTACATATACATATATATAGCATTTGTAATGATATGTATATTTTTTGTATATATCCTCTGTAGTGAGCAGTATCTATTTTACAGCCCCTGGCTCTTAATGCATCACGTTTCCTTCTGGAGCATCAGTGAATGTTTGAACCTTTTTTAATAGTTGTGTTTGAGTCCCTCAGTTGTCCTCAGTGTGAAAAGATGGATCTGAAGTCATTGTTGGAAAGGGTTCAAATATGCAAAAGATGCTGGAAAACCAAAGAATTTGCGGGACATGGAGGATTTTTCTGAAGAACAGAGCTCAGTTTACCTGCTCAGGACAAACAAGGGGTTCAAGAACAACCATCACAAAATAAATAAATAAATAAATAAATAAACTAACCGTCGTGGATCATCCAGATAAGAAACTTTTGAACGGGGTCATTTTTATAAATTTGTCTTGTGGACTATATATAAACAGCTTTAAAGTAAAATATCTTATTCAAGACAGTTAAAAAATAAAACAAATAACAAGCATTTTGTATGATCCCTCTTATTTTTGATCAAATAAATTAACATTTTGTAGATTCTTCAAGGGGTATATAAACTTTTGAGCTCAACTGTATATATTATATTATATATATATAATATAATATAATATAATATAATATAATATAGATTTTTATATATATATATTTTGAGCTCAAAAGTTTACATACCCCTTGAATGTTATATATATATATATATATATATATATATATATTTTATATTTTGAGCTCAAAAGTTTACATACCCCTTGAATGTTATATATATATATATATATATATATTATATTTTGAGCTCAAAAGTTTACATACCCCTTGAATGTTATATATATATATATATATATATATATATATATATATATTTTATATTTTGAGCTCAAAAGTTTACATACCCCTTGAATGTTATATATATATATATATATATATATATATATATATATATTATATTTTGAGCTCAAAAGTTTACATACCCCTTGAAAGTTATACACATATATATATATATATATATATATATATATATATATATATATATATATATATATATCACGATATATATTTTGCCTGGAAAATGTGTAATAAATGATCACATGGTAATGTCCTTTTTGATAATCCAATAATAAAATACTTTACACTGAAATGCATTTCTCAGAAAAGATAAGATCCTTCTAAGTCTGGCATTTGAGTGCAAACACTTCAGATTACTTAAAAACACTAAAGCTAATTTTTATTACACAAACAGAATTCTGACCGGATGAGCCACATTGGAAGTCATTGTAAAATTATTGATATTTGCGCATTTGTGTCTGACGTCAACAAGTCACCACAAGGTGTCAGACTTGTGTTTAAATGTTCAGGACAGCATTATGACAGGAAACATGTTTCACAATGCATGAAGTGCAAGTTTGTGGTTCTTGAGAGATCGACTAGCATTCCATCGCGCTGCAGTTGGATTTCCGTAACTGTCTGCCTGTGGTTCATGTCTGTGCTTGTGTGTATTTGGCTGTTGGTATGTTACCGAAAGAGGACTCCTCCCCCAGTTCCCGTCCATATCGCAGCATGCAGTCTCCTAATAGCCCTTCAGTTTGAGGATAACCCGTCGTCTTCACCTGCCCTCGGATTTTAGACACGGTGTTGAGCATTCCCAGCTTGGCTCTTGATGCTGTGCGGATATATACCACACGAACAAGCCATAAATGACAACGCTGCACTGTAAACACGAGTCATTGAAAGTGAAATTACAGTCATTTTGCAGCGTTTTTCTTGAAGGAGGGAAGGGAAGCAGTACTCAAACAAATAGTAAATAATGCAACACCAAAGCAATGCAATTTCCAAATACGAGATAAAACAGTGTGTAAACCACTTTCTTATAAATGAATATTTGTGTAACAGTAATGAAGTTTCAGAGGGAGGCGAGTTCTCACATTTTAATGAGTAAATATTCAAAGATATTATTGATCTGACCGTACTGACGAGAACTGAGCTGTTTTCTGCAGATCTGCTTTACAGATGAAATGAACTAATTTAATAATTGATGATCTTTACAACAGAACTCAATAGCTCTTGTAGAGCTGCTGTACAGCTGAAATGAACTCGGTTTGCATCTCTGAATCATTGTAAAACAATCTGTATTGTACAAAGAGTCATAGAAATAAAGGTGACTTGACAATCAGGTCCACAAATCAGTCTGGATGGAGGGAATGGATGACTACATTGGTGAGTCGTTGAATTATTAACTATTCTAGATTACATTTCATTCGAAATACACTAAAATATGAGTTTGGTTAAATTGAAAGTCATGCCACATTTAAGGATTAGTTCACTTCAGAATTAAAATTTACTCTCCTCCATGTCATCCAAGATGTTCATGTCTTTCTTGCTTCAGTCAAAAAGAAATTAAAGTTTTTGAGGAAAACATTCCAGGATTTTTCTCCATATAGTGGACTTCAATGGGGTTCAACGGGTTGAAGGTCCAAATGTCAGTTTCAGTGCAGCTTCAAAGACTCTACATGATCCCAGACGAGGAATAAGAGTCTGATCTAGAGAAACCATTGCTCATTTTCTAAAAAAAAAACAATTTATATACTTTTTAGCCACAAAAGTATACCATTTGTTTACCAAATTATGCTCGTCTTGCTCTGTGATATGCCACGCATTACGTAATCACAATGGAAAGGTCATGTGTGACGTAGGTGGAAGTACCGATCCAGTGTTTTCAAAGTGAACGTGCAAAGACTAAGTTAAACGTCCTTCACAAAAAAAAAGGTAAAACAACGATGTTGGATGATTTCGAAGTTGGAGGAGAAAATGAGATGGAGATTTTCGCCCTACCACGGTACTTCTGCCTACACCGTGTGACCTTTCCAACGTGATTAAGTTATGTGCCGCATCACAGAGCAGTGCAAGACGAGCATTTGTGGTTAAAAAATATACACATTTTTATTTTTTTAGAAAATGACTGATCGTTTCACTAAATGAGACTCTTATTCCTCGTCTGGGATCATGTAGAGTCTTTGAAGCTGCACTGAAACTGACGTTTCAAAACCTGTTGAACCCCATTGAAGAAAAATCCTGGAATGTTTTCCTCAAAAAAACATCATTTCTTTTAGACTGAAGAAAGAAAGACATAAATATCTTGGATGAAAAACACATACACTACCGTTCAAGGGTTTGGGGTCTTATTGCTAACAGAAAGCAATAAGAAATGTTTCCTGAGCACCCAATGAGCATATTAAAATATTTTGCTGAAGGATCGTGTGACACTGGAGTAACGATGCTGGAAATCATCACAATTACGGTTTAAAATGTATTCAAACATAAACCTGAAATAATATTTCATCATTTTAATGATGAAATAATGCATATAATTTTTACAGCAGCCTTGGTGCGCAAAAAGAGTTTAAAAATCTTACACACCCCAAACTTTTGAATAGCAGTGTGAATCTGATGTGGCTTGGTTTTAATAAATAGTGTTAAGTTATTGCATTGATAGTGTAAAGTAAGCGCGGTTCTTTAACTTCCATGCCTCCTCGTTTCAATGTGAATGACTAAATGCAATCAAAAGTGCAGCAAAGCGGTCTGATTTCTGAATCATACCTGGGTTTGGTTGAAGGTATTCTGTGGTTTTAGTTATAAGTTCAAAAACAGACTTGTTGGTGACTTCTATTTTCTGAAAAGCAGTAAGAGTAAATACAGTAAAGATTAAAGATGGTAAAAGTAAATATGCTTGTAACATGAATCAGGTGAGAAGAAGGGGTTTCTGCAGCCCTCACCCGCTCCATTTCCATGAAGTCTTCATCGAGTTTTGTCCCTTCAGCACCGCTTATCTTTTCACTTAATAACTAGAAACACAGAGAGAGAGAGAGAGAGATTAGATCAGAGACAGGAAGTAGTGACATTAGGCAGACTGAAATCACATGATGTTTTCCTGTGCACAAACTGGGGAGGGTGGAAGTAAAAATCAATAAATAGACTCCATCTTGGCTGATTATTATTAGCTTGACTAATATGACGCTATTCGCTTGATTTCGTCTGTATTAGCCAGAATCTCAATATCATTGATTCACATTTACTATATAAATAGTCCACTAGACTGTTTGTTGTGACTCAGTAAAACTATTCAGAAACACACAACTAGGGTAAAGTAGGTGTCGTTATGTAACACTGAGTGGCCACGCTAAAGGAAATACAAATATCTCAGTATATGTGAATGGGCGACTCATATCAAATGGTGCTAAACATAATCCAGACTAGTTAAGAAGCACTAATAATCATTAAGAGGATTAACATATCTTGCATAGCATGGAAATTGGGTTAACATTTTTGCCATGCGGGTCAGTGAGCATAGATTGAAAAAAAAAAATAGTTTTCAGACACAATTTCGAACGTTTTTAATCTGCAATTATTCTTCAATATATCCGTGTATGGTGGATAACACCACACGTCAGATTTTGGAAGTAAAACAGGTCGAGAAACAGAACTGCACACTGACTTTTGGCTCATTTTTTGTTTCCCTTGCAGATGCATTTCCTTTCACCATGTGAGCATCTTTGCCAAACCTCAAAAACCTTTGAAATCACGGCTGAAAAAAGCTGTCTCACTATACAGAGCTTGTATTAGAAGGACAAGTTGATGTTTTTTGAACTAAAAAATGTGTCGTTTTTCCAGTTGTTCCAACTGACCCTTCGCAAACAGTTTGATTGACAGGCGATCTGACCGATCATAACCTCGAATCCGCCATTTGGTCCGTCAAAGCAGTCAGGAGAGTTAGTAGATTAACGTTGGTGAAGTTGAACTTAAAAAATTGTGTGTACTCACGTCTTTGAAACAACATTCCTTCTGATGTTCATTCGTGTTTATTTGATGCTATAAATGAACTAGTATGAAGAGATGATCGGTTCACGAGGAGCTACACACTCAAAAAAAATATTTCAGTCTAAACGTAAGTTTTATGTAATTTAATTACATAGTAATTTTCCATCCATTTGGATTACATCGTTTTAACATAAACAAACTAATAAACTTAATGTGATTCATATTTGTCAGTCATACGTGAATGAAATAGGTAAGATTTATGTAATAGTTCACAGAAAAATGCCCAGGTTAATGAACACTGTTTAGTGGTCATGTGTGTGCGCACTACTGAGTTAAAGTACCATTGAAGCAGTGTCAGAGTTAATGAGATCATTAAGTGATGATTAAGCATTAATGATGAACACCTGCTGTTAACAAGCAGAATCACTGAAGGACAGAGAAACACAAGAACTACAACTGATGAAATCAACTGAAGATAAAAGACATTTAATCTCTCACTATTCATATACTCAACTATTACATAAATCTTACCTATTTCATTTACGTATGACTGACAAATATGAATCACATTAAGTTTATTAGTTTGTTTATGTTAAAACTATGTAATCCAAATGGATGGAAAATTGCTATGTAATTAAATTACATAAAACTTATGTTTAGACAGAAATATTTTTTTGAGTGCAGCGATCTGTCACGACACATTAAAGACACACTAGACGCTATTTATTGATTAAACTTCTTTACAAAATTACGATATTTTGAATATGAATCCTTTTCATACATTGTCAAGTGTCCTCTTTGCTCCAGGATGTATTTTTCACTGCGTGAAAACATGATGTGTGGCATGGCTTGTCAGACAGAGCAACAGTAACTAAAGGGGGCGGGGCTTTGCGTTTTGCCATTATCTAAGCTCAGAAATTATTTAAGCCTTTTCCTCTTTGGTAATACAAAGCAACAACTGTGGCCGTATGAAGTGGCCTATTTACACAAAAAGAGTCAGAATACTGACCTACTTCTGCCTGAGGTTCACCAACAGACATTGTAGTTGGTCCGTCGGCAGTTTGTTTACCATACTGCTGTGCACGAGTGATGAAGGCGTGAGGTCAGAAGGTCTGAGCAAAACTCTCTCTCTCTCTTTAATGCACTGGTGACTGCGAGCAGAGGTTGTTTAAACACCCACGTGAAACACTCACACTGTTCAGAACGAGCTTCTAATGACAAGACTGTCATACGCAACAGCAGCAATAGTTGGCAAGAGTTTATTAAATCCCTGAGTGGATCGCATCCGATGGCTCACTTACTGAATTACAGGCTCTCAAAATATAGTTTCAAAATAAATCAACCGTTACTGTATAACTTTGTCCTAACTCACATCCATATGCAGGATTCTATATATATATATTCTATCCTTATTATTGAGACTCCAAGAGCAGAAATATATGGGTCAGATAAGGGGGACGTCCTAAATGTGCACTGTTGATGTGCCTCCAGGAACAGGACTGGGAATCACTGGTGTACCGTATGTCATTTGCGACAGAATTTGTGTATTTTTTATTTGTTTTATTAAAAATTTATTTATTACCTGCTGAAAAAATTTCCATTAGTATTGTTATTCATCTCAATAAAACAGTGTCGTATACAGTGCATCTGTAAAGTACTCACAGCGCTGCACTTTTTCACATTTTGTTGTTACAGCCTTATTCCAAAATGGATTAAATTCATTATTTTCCTCAAAATTCAACAAACATGAAAAACACAATTCTCTGGTCTGATGAAACAATGATTGAACTCTTTGGCCTGGAGGAAACCAGACACTGCTCATCACCTGGACGATACCATCCCTGCAGTGAAACATGGCGGTGGCAGCATGATGGTGAGGGATGTTTTTCAGCGGGAGGATCCGGATCGAGGGAAAGATGAATGCAGACATGCTTAATGAAAACCTGATCCAGAGCGTTCTAGACCTCAGATGGGTCAAAGGTTCATCTTCCAACAAGACGACGACCTTAACACACAGCCGAGATAACAAAGGAGTGGCTACGGGACAACTCTGGGAATGTCCTTGAGTGGACGTTCCCAGACTTGAACGTGATTGAACATCTCTGGAGAGATAATAGGGTAGTCATGGCCTAATGGTGAGGGAGTCGGTCTTGTAACCTGAAGGCTGTTGATTTGATTCCCACACCGGCAAGAATTGAAGGTGGGGATTGTGAATAAACAGCACTCTCTCCACCTTTGATACCATGACTAAGGTGCCCTTGAGCAAGACACCTAACCCCTAATTGCTCCCCTTGTAAGTCGATATGGATAAATGCGTCTGCCAAATGAATAAATGTAAATGTAAAATCCCCGTCCAACCTGATGGAGCTTGAGAGGTCCTGCAAAGAAGAATGGGAGAAACGGCCCAAAAATAGGTGTGCCAAGCTTGTAGCATCAAAAAGACTTGAGGGTGTAATTGGTGCCAAAAGTGCTTCAACATAATTAAATTTTTATCTATTGTTAATAAATTTGAAAAGATGCGGTATTGTTTGTAGATTTTTGAGGAAACTAATAAATTTATTCTATTTTGGAATAAGGCTATAACAACAAAATGTGGAAAAAATGAAGTGCTGTGACTTGATAGATAGATGGATGGATGGATGGATGAGGGTATGATGACCCACTGCTACTTGTGAAATTAAAAGCAGATGGAGGTTTTGTCTCACAGCGGTTCTACAAAAAAAAGACACAAATAAGCTCTATTCCTCATTTCCCCTTCATGGACAAACATTCACTTTACCAAGGAATGAACAATGAGTTCCTCCATTTGAATAAGGAAGGAAATTGCAGCACAAGTCCAGACATGATGACACCCACACCAGCACGCAGCACTTTCTCTCGCAAACTAACCTGCAATTAAATTAAGGTCAGAGGCATATTCAGTGCTGTCAACAAGTCAAACGAAAAAGTTTCCATCTATGAGGGTAAAAAACACCACAAAAAGCACAGGCAAACCAATCCGAGCTGGAGTAAAAAACATGAGTCGCTAATTAGCGTTGACAGATAGCGGCATGACACCTTGTGAAATGAAGTCTCAGAATAGAAAGAATGATAATGTCTTTCAAAGTAGCGACTGCTTTCCTGTCATCTGTCCAATTAGCAGCTATACCCAACAATGCGGTGATGTCATCATGAACTGCAGTCATGTGGGCAGATCTGAAAAGTGTGTGTTAATTTCACAACATTCAACACAGAAGTCAAATGTCAGAAACTTCCCTACTAAGAAAATGGTGATTGGGATGTAACTAAATGATGTAAGATGCTGTATGAAGACAGAATGTGTTGTAGCGATCGTCGTACAGGAAGACTAATGTTCACATGGCTATAACGGTAATTAAGTGATTCAATACTATTATGTAACATCAGAGCCCTTTGTGCCGAACACAACGGCATAATCCTCCTACACACTCACTTTACAAACACACACGACTGACATTCAAACCTACGCACATGGCAGACTCTTTCCAGGATAATCCAATAGAGTGCAAAAAAATACAAATTATTTTGAATCCATACAAATTAACATTTAACATTAACATACAACTGCAAACCGACAAAACTGTGGGTCAACTGCAAAGTTAAAGGTGAAAATTTAATAGCATTTTCATTTATACTTCATGTCGGTTATGACTTAAATCCACACGTTTGTGTTTCTATAGCGGAGGAATTAAGACAGTTATCTAACGGACAGCTTTTTGGTCGATTTGCATTGCGCAATGTTAGGGAAAACAGGTTTTGTAATTTTAATTTAAGTCAATAATGACTGTAGGTCATATCATAATCAGGTCACATTTGTAATACAACACTTTAAATGAACTTCCGGTGACAAATATCAGATCTAAACCTCGAACAAAGCTTTCCTTCAAACCCAAGGCCTTTGGTCAAATCATCTATTCTGTGGTGACCTTAGATATTTCACTGGAAGAGAATTTCATTTTTAAGTGTGTTAACAGCAGCACAAACACTTCCTGTCTAATAAAACACAATAGATTTGACCTGACCCTGTGAACTGTGTCTCGCTGATGTTGGGCGGCTGTTTCACAACAGCACGCGGATGCCGAACAGATAACACTCCTGTTTGTTCAGGCGGTGTGACTGCTGCGTCCTCCACATCTAAAGAGTGGAGGATGAAATGAAACGCACATCAAAGAGCTCGACAAAGTCTTGAGTGAATGCAGGACATTTGCAGCAGTTTGGTCCTGACAATGATATTGAATGATAATGTCAAACATAGAGTTGTTCAGTGTATTTAAGGGTGCGTTCACACTTGTCATGTTTGGTTTGATTAAAACGAACCCTGGTGCGATTGCTCAGTCAGTGCGGTTCATTTGAACATATGTGAACCCTGGTGCGCACCAAACAAGCTAAAAAGATGGGTCTCGGTCCGCTTCCAAGCGAACTCTGGTGCGGTTCGATTGATATATGAACGCAACACGGACCAAAGACGTGTAAACGAACCAAAAACAGGACGTGATGTCACAAGATGCGACGCTACAAGTCAGCTGATTTGACGACGCGGGAAGATCGGAGTATCCAAAATGAGTCGAGGGCAAACGTGGAGCAACGAGGAGGTGAAGTTTCTGTTTCTGTGAACAACGGAGGAAATCCTGCTGCTGTTCTGAATGTTTTCAACATTTTATGAGCTCTTCGTGATTCTCAGCTGGTAAAAATAAAGCATGAAATGATGGCGTTTAATCCAGAACACAGCGTTGTTTTGAATGTTCGGTAAGCGAGCTCCGTCGTGAAATATACGTCATAAAAGCGACCAATCAGGTCGTGAGCGTATCCCTGTGCCTTTTGGTTCGGTAACTTAAGATTCGCTGTTAAAAATGCCAGTGTGAACGCTAAGCGGACCAGGACTATATGTTTTGTTTTTGTTTTTTGGTCCAAACGAACCAAACCAACCGAACAACAAGTGTGAACGTAGCCTGATGTGCTGCACTTAATGTTGGATGCTGTCAACAAAACAGGCTAAAAATGAGTGAAATGGGAATGGTTGTGAATGGGAACCCAAATTTTAAAAAATTAAATAAAATATAAAATTAATGCATACAGTTAATAAAGGCCTTTTGAAGCGAAGCGATGCGTTTTTGTCAGAAAAATATCCATATTTTATAAATTAAAACAACTAGCTTCCGGCGGACGACCGTACGCATACTGCGCACATCGATTTGAGCGGAAGAGCAACCTTTGACTCCATGAAATGAGGACAGAGCAAAACAAAACATTGGTCATGAGATAGAAGTCTAAAACGAGAAGTTTTAAAGGGAAATGTCGGAGGACTTCGATATAAGAGCAGTAGAGCTTGAGTTTGTTGCACAGCCATATTTGTTTGAACGGTGAGAGGGATCTAATGATACTCAAGACATCCTGCGTCATTCATCGCGTCATCTTTGGACACGAGTCAACTTGCGCATTCTGCATCCGGTCGTCCGCCGGAAGCTAGTTATTTTAATGCATAAAATTTTAAAGCTGCACTATGTAGTTTTTCGTCCACTAGAGGTCGCCTATTCAAAACAAAGGCGTAGCTTGATGACGGCGAGTTTGAGCGAGGAATCGTGGGACATGTGGTCTTCACCTCACAGCTGGTGGAAAAGAATCGGGATGAGACTCGGGAAGAAATCATGTTCACGGATTATTAAGATTACTGTATGAAGCAGAGCAGGAGCGAGTGTTGTGGAGCTGAACGAGACGCTGGAGCGATTGATAATGAGAGACGAACGACACACGAGAGCAGCGGGACTTTTATTATGACACAGTCGCCGCTTCTGCTTCCACTTTTCCGGTCATGAGTGTGAGGAAACGCAGCTCTGTTTATCATATTAGACACATTTGAGTGTGTTGAAGATGATGTTATAACGTTACTCTGAGCGTTCGCTCGCCGGCTGCTGTGAGACACTTCAGTAAGAGAGATCCATATTAATATCATATTAAATGCTGGATGGCTTGTGTTGATAAATGGCATGCAGTTCATTTTAAAATGTATTGTATGATTGAGTAAATTTATGCTATGTTAGCTACTTGACAAAAGCGTTTTTCTCCGAGGCGAAAATTAGATTTAAACAATAAGACTAAACGTTTTGAGTTATATAACAATAATTCGTTTTCTGTCTATAAATGTATCAAAACATGTTCCCTTGTCTAATAAAACATGTAATATATATTAAAGCGTCTTTGGTGTTTCCTTGGTTTCTAAAAAATAAACCGAGGGTGACGCGGATATGACGTCATTGACAGGCGACTCCCTCACACGTCGCGGATCCTTAGTTAAAAATGTGATTTTCTCACGATTTATGAATAGTTCGAAAAATTTGGGATATTGTAAGTACTCAACTGAACAAAATATATAACACTGGCTCAGTGGTTTTTGGATATTTTGCTGCAAAAATTTTACATATTGCAGCTTTAAATATTGATATTTTTCTCACAAAAACGCACCTGTCCGCTTCAAAAGGCCTTTATTAACCCTCTGGAGTCGCATGGATTCATGTTTTTATGAATGAATGCATTTAATTTTATTTTTAATTAGGGCAGCCATTCACAAGCATTAAAAACCTTGGAGGACTAAGGACATTTTTTAAATATATCTCAGATTGTGTTCGTCTGAAAGAAGACCTAGGATGGCTTGAGGGTATAATTTTCATGGTTATAAAAATTAATCATGGGGTAATTTTCATTTTCGGGTGAACTATCCCTTTAAGATCACACCACACGCTATTAAAAAAAATAAGCATGGTATTATTCTAAATAACAGTAGCTATGTTTCCATCACCCTGTTTTTATGCGCATTTTGAGGTATCGCATCAGAAACGAGTGATGGAAAAGCCAAATTTCGAATAAAATTTTTTACGCTCGCTTGAGGTGGTTTTTGACTTGTGCGAAAAAGAGTTAATAACGGGAGATGGAAATGCATTTTCCGAATAAAGTCTGACGTAGCGAACGTTAAACCCACGGTGAACTTCGTTTGATTCTGTTCTGATGCATTAATTCTGGATGTACCGGCGTCGTTGTCTGGATTGCCGTGGATCGGGTCATGCCCGATCGGAGTGTCGCGGGTTTCCGCACACGTGTGTGACACTCAATAAAGTCGATAAAGTTCAGCCGGCTCTCGTTTATTGTGTTCTTACTCATAAGTGTTTAAGCGAACCCTTCACAAACGCTGTCACATGTTTTATTGAAGCTACTGTTGGTGACTAGACTTCCAACACCACCGTCATGCGCTCACACAACATGACGGAAACGCGCATAATTCGCATTTGCGAACTTTGAACAGATTTGCTTCACGTTTGAGTGGAAACCCAGCTAGTAACAACTGGTGACTCCCTGAAATCAGGTTCTTACCCAAGATACCCCTGATCATGTCAGTCTCTGGAGCTTCCTCAAACTCCACTCTCTAGCAAACAACTAGGTCAGGCTAAATTTAGCCATAACACACAAAGGAAATTAGCCTCATATGGCAGTATTGCTTTAGACTCACACTGCTCAATGACAATATTTCAGAACCTTGAAGCAGAAGGACACTGACATGCATTAAATATAAAAAAAAAACATCAATGTATGATTAAAGTCAGCCTGAAATCAAAACTGACCTTCTTTTTTAATGTTCATTCCTGGTTTTATTGTGTACAAACACAGAATTCCACAGAAAGCAAACGCTTGTCTATGTCATTTTCCAACAAAATGTAATTTGCTCCACTTTTTGGTTTTGATTGACATATAAATTGTGGCCGTCAACGTGAAATTAAGCATGCAACATTTATCTTGTTTAACACATTCATTTTGTCATCATTTGCTATATCCAGCAAATGATTCTCATAAAACTGTATTTTTCAAGCTTTTTTCAAGGGAAATTTAGGTTGCTTTTCAAAAAAATGAACTCCAAAGCTGAACCTCTCACGAGATCATATTTAAAACAGTTCATGCGAGTACAACTTCAATATTATAAAGAGACGAGAATACTTTTTGTGCGCCAAAAACACAAAATAACGACTTTTCAACAATATCTAGTGATGGACGATTTTAAAACACTGATTCATGAAGCTTTACGAATCTTTGGTTCAGATCGAGATGCTCCGAACCACTGATTCGAAACAAAAGATTCATTCTATTTCGCAGAAATTCCTCTAGAAATATCTGGTTGAAATGAATATGTGATTAAGATTTATTTCTAATTCTTTTTCTCTGTATGATTCTGGCTGACTATAAATGTGATTTAAAGTGTTATTTTCAACTTAATGTCTATTTACTGCATCTGCGGTATAATTTTGAGCTTGTAAAAAACACAGGTGTGTTTACAGTAGCGCATTAATAATGTGTTCAAAGTTACAAAGCAGGCCGCAGATGTGATCCGTAGAAACAGAAAATAACCTGCAAATTTCCTTGTTCCCGTTTGACAGTGAAGGAATGAAGTGAGCTTTGTAACCAGAGGCTGAGTTTCACTACAAACTATTACATACAACAGAAACAACAGGCTTCTGGGAGTCTGGCGGTGATAATGATCACTGAACACAGCTGTCACTGTGTCTGTGATAATAACAGTCGCTGAAGGCAGCGGGAAACCGTGACTCCATTACGGATCCAGTAGTGTTTTATTATCACTGCGCATGATGAGAGATGAGCAGCAAGTGTGAAATCAACTTGACGTCAGTGTGGTGTGACTCTCATCTTGACACGCTGCCACTCGTAATCCATTAGCCTACACTTCCATAATGTGACATATATCCGAGTGAAACAGGATATTCAATTTAAGAAATTAGAAGGTTAGTACATTTTGATGGAAGACAAATGAATATTTTTGTTTATGTTTAAAGGAAACAATTCTGATGAATTGCTCACAGATTTTTTTGTGACGTACTGAATAATGAATTATCTGAGTAGAAGTTTGGTTTATTTTGTCTAACAGCCATGATTGTATAGGTTAAGATTTGTTTTCCACAGCCTTGGTTTTGTCATCCAGCGTTATTATCGTTAACTAAAAAGTATTACAATATTCATTTTTTGAAATAAAGCTGAAAAAAAAAAATAATAATATATATATATATATATATATATATATATATATATATATATATTTTTTTTTTTTTTTTTTTTATATATTTATATATATATATATATATATATATTTTATTTATTTTTATTTTTTATATATATATATATACATTTTATTTATTTTATATATATATATTTATTTTTTTTATTTATTTTATATATATATATATATATAATTGAAAATTCATAAAACTACATTTAAGCTAAATAGGAATATTTTTTAAAAATTGACTAAAGCACTAAAACAAACTAAAATTAAAACTGAAAATATAAAAATAATAGCTAAAAATTCGAATAAATATTTTATTATTATTAATATAATATTGTAGTAACAGGCGGGTTATACTTTCATTAACTTTTCTGGAAGGTTGCTTGAAATTATGCTTAATAGAGGACAAAGTTTCCTTTTCATTTTTTGTCATCAAACAAATTATATGCCAAAAATATTATCACAATATTTTTTCCCATATCTTACTATATCTATAGTTATCATGATATTCACCAATCAAACAGTTTATACTTAGTACAAATTTTTGAAATATTACAATATTTTCCATGTTTTATAGCGGTTGCACCGAATGACCTGATGTTTCGGGACATGCGTATGTGAAAACATTAATTTTTTAAACAGTTAAAAGAGACTTAGTTACTTTGTTTCATGACCATGTGGTCCTTTCCAGGTGTCTGAATGATGTCACATCCTGTCACATGATATTGACAACATAACTCGATCCAAAACGGTCCCTTTACATTGGTTACTCCAAATGACATTAATGAAATTCATTTTTCCAGACATTCTTTCTCTTAACAAAGCAATGACTTCTACACATAATTTTAATACCATTTTGCACTATGTTGATATATGATATTATAAATCATGCCAGAATAAATATATATATATATATCATATAAATCATTTATCGCATTTTAAGATATTTTAATGACAAATTAACTGGCTGTATTGGCCTTTGGACGGTTAAACCGAATGACCTTTGGACACTTGAAAATCTTTAAAAAAAATCTTTATATGTATCAAAATATAATTAAACCTTTTGGATTCAATAAAAAAGATCCAGTTGTAATACCTTACATACTTTGGATGTCATATCTTTGTTTTTTATTATTATTATTATTATTAAGGCCTTTGGACAAAAAAATGAGCCATAATGTCAATGACCCACATATGGACATATACAGCACGGTATGTGAAACATCTGAGAAAAGACTCAATGTTCTCTCAGAAGGGTAATTTCCTGCAGGGTACTGGAGTAAAAACACAGTGGTTTATGAAAGAGTTTCACAGCATGAGCTACTCTGACACTTTTCCTCCCCAGAGAACGAAGACAATACTGCGGCATCGATCAATCGAACAGCGATGAGGCCCTTTACTCTACGGGTTAAAAACAAACAAACAAAACAATAAAATAACAACAATGACTGTGTGGGTTTTTTGTTGTGTTTTCAAGAGCTGATTCATAAATAAAAGGTCACGAAAACATGAACAACACTAGAAACAGACACCTAAATGTCAAATTGTTAATTTTTTTTAATATTTTTAAGATGTTTTTTATAATCTATTTGAATGAATGATTCAATGACTCACTCAAACAGACTTACTGGATATAATTAGCATTTTTGAACGAATCTCTTGAATGATTCAATGACAGATACATTTATTTTTAACAGTCACTTGTCGCCCCCTACTGGCATAACAATGTAATTGATAATCTTTATTTGAATATTCAAGTTACTTTCAGAGGTGATTTCCTCTCTTTTGATCAGTACCATAGACATCAGTGTTTATAATCGAATTTTAAACGTTTATCCCGGTACTTCCGTAATAATTTGAATTATTGTAAAACTGAAATAATGATACTGTGTGGTTGAAAAGATTGTTTTTGAAGCTGTTTCATACCTATACATGACAACTGCTCTCTCTGGCTCAGCGCCAACAAATGTTCGTTGTGATCATATCATTGTACTTGTCAAAACTTGTCTATTGTCTTGTCAATAAACAGAACCAAATCGTTTTCATTTACGAATAAGATCGCGTTGGTGTTTGAATAAAGATCGAAACTTGAAAACATTTCAAAAAATGGGCTAAATATCCAAACTTTCATTCAAATTTTTGGGGTCGGTAAGTTTTTTAATTGTTTTTAAAAGAAATCTCTTCTGCTCACCAAGATTGCATTTATTTAAGTAAAAAATATTGAGAAATATTATTACAATTTAAAATAACTTATATATATATATATATATATATATATATATATATATATATATATATATATATATATATATTTATTTTATTTATTTTTATTTTATATATATATATATATATTATTTATTTTATATATATATATATATATATATATATATTTATTTTTTAATGTATTTTATATATATATATATTTATTTTTTATATATATATATATATATTTCTTTTTATATATATATACACATATACACACATACATACACAGATGTACTACTAGATGGAAAACTAAGAATAAGTGAAATAAAATGACTTGAAGTATTAAAATTCATAAAACTACATTTAAGCTAAATAGAAATATTGTTTAAAAATGACTAAAGCACTAAAACAAACTAAAATTAAAACTGAAAATATAAAAATAATAGCTAAAAATTCAAATAAATATTTTATTATTATTAATATAATATTGTAGTAACAGGCGGGTTATACTTTCATTAACTTTTCTGGAAGGTTGCTTGAAATTATGCTTAATAGATGACAAAGTTTCCTTTTCATTTTATTTTATCAAACAAATTTAAGGCAAAATAGTTAAATGAACAAAAATGTACTTCAATTAGAGCTGGGTGATATGGCCAAAAATATTATCACAATATTTTTTTCCATATCTTACTATATCTACAGTTATCATGATATTCACCAATCAAACAGTTTATACTTAGTACAAGTTTTTGAAATAATACAATATTTTCCATGTTTTATAGCGGTTGTACCAAATGACCTGATGTTTCGGGACATGTGTATGTAAAAACATGATGTTTTTAAACAGTTAAAAGAGACTTTAGTTAAAATTAGAAATTATTACAATTTAAAATAACTTACATAAAATTTAATTTATTCCTGTGATGTCAAAATTTTCAGCATCATTCTTCAAAGTCACATGATCCTTCTAATCTTTTTTCAGGATTCTCTGATTAATAGAAATAAAAAAAAAAACAGCATTTATTTGAAATAGAAATCATTTAATCTTTTATAACATTATAGATGTCTTTACAGTCACTTTTAATTTAATGTGTCCTTTATTTATTTTTTGCAACTATTTCCTCAAGCACAACATTTACTGCAGTTTTCTGGGAGACACCCGACTGCAAAATACAGTCTTTCAATCGCTCCACAACACCTCACACATAAACCTGTGGATTCTGCATAATTACAGGAACGCTGTGATCATGGTTTTGTACATACGCAGTGTTTTGACGGCTGTGGTGATGGTGCTTTGTAGATGACTTCAGAGAAAATCATGCTGATTGTTAGAGGTAAAATACAGCATTATTTTACTGCTCAGCCTCTCATATTCGTCTCTCATAGCGCACAAGTCTTTTGCATCCTCAACATGTGCGAATATCAGTTGGATCCTTCTGATCAGAGGCCGATCGATTGGAGTTAGAAAAATATAATGCGCGCTGTTGCATTCTCAATATTTAGTGATCTAGCCTCAGAAACAGGATATGTTCATTCGCTTTTACAAGCAGGTATTGTTCGTAACCACGGCAAGCGCTTCTGAACACACAGTTGAACATGCTTCTCATGTGTAAAAAGTACAAAAAAATGTTAGAAGATAGAATTGATTGATGTGTGTTAATTTTTTTCTTCCACACATAAACGATATGCGACCCTGGATCACAAAACCAGCCACAAATTTTTTCAAATTGAGATATATACAGCATCTGAAAGCTGAATAAATAAGCTTTCCATTGATGTATGGTTTGTTAGGATAGCCGATGTTTGAGATACAACTATTTGAAAATCTGGAATCTGAGGGTGCAAAAAAAATTGAAATATATTGAGAAAATTGCCTTTAAAGTTGTCCAAATGAAGTCCTTAGCCATGCATATTACTCACAAAAATAAGTTTTTGATGTATTTACGGTAGGAAATGTTCATGGAACATGATCTTTACTTAATATCCTAATGATTTTTGGCATAAAAGGAAAAAAAAATCGATAATTTTGACCCATTCAATGCATTGTTGGCTATTGCTACAAATAAACCTATGCGACTTATGACTTTTGGTTTTGTGGTTCAGGGTCACATGTAGCAAAATCTCTAACAATAGACACTTTATATTACCACAATATATATCGTCATATACCGCCCAACATCAGAAATCCACGCAAAACTCTGAACATAGTAACTTTGAGAATATTTACATGAGAAAATTCTGCCCTCTTCAGAGAAAGCCCGTTTTGTTTCGCATCCTAAACCTTCGTATCTGATGCCAGGACATTTCATTCTTCCAGGCCTATGAGACAAAGAGCCAAAAACTTGAAATGACCCCATCCATCAAGTGCAGACCCTCAGGAAAGGACAAGCTTTTAACATCACCCTGAGAAGTCACTTAAACCGCCTGGCAGAGTGAAATGCCGAGAGGGCCTCTTCTCCGCGGGTGGGAAAGTTCATTTAACTGCCATTAGAGAGAGTGAAGCATTGTTACAACAGGGTGCTTAAAGAGAACCATCTCCAGGATGTGATCTCCAAATTAACCATATTAATATGTGTGTTCATCAAATAATGCTTTAGTATGGTATACTCAATTTCAATCGAAGCTTAACCATTACAGTCTAGAACAAGATCTCCGTCTCTGGTCGCGATCTTACGTAAATCGCATGAGCTTATTTCGTCCATTAGATCTAAAGATCTGAAAAGGCCCATTCGAAGAAATTAGGACAGGAAAAGGAAGAAAAAGGAGACGTCTCCCTCGTCCACAACGCATCTTAACAGCACGTGTAAACAGGGCTTAAGCCTCGGCATGTGTGTTAATAAATGAAACTCCATAAAAATTAAAGAATAATTACTTAACAGATCTTGACTGACACAAAAGCACCATAAGAATATCATATAAGTAGTCTTTATGACTTGTTTACTATATACTCCAGAATCCAGAGTTTTGTGAGAAAACGACCACAATAGCCATTTTCATAATAAAGTCATAATAAAGACGTGCAGGCTTGGAAAAACATGACGGTGAAACAAAATTTATTTTTCATCATTTTTCCACACGTGTGCAACAGTTTGTGCAACGGTTTGTGGAAAATAACATTTGAAAAACCATGTATAAATTTTAAAGAGTTTGAACGATTTTGCCGATTAATCGGCACCAATAACCGGTTGCTGGAACAATCGGTTATCGCTAAAATTCCATACTGTAACGCAGTTCTTAAGTACGGGAAGAAGGAGGCGGGAACCGGCCACAAATTTTTTTAAATTGAGATATATCCAGCATCTGAAAGCTGAATAAATAAGCTTTTCATTGATGTATGGTTTGTTAGGATAGCCGATATTTGGTCGAGATACAACTATTTGAAAATCTGGAATCTGAGGGTGCAAAAAAATTTAAATATATTGAGAAAATTGCCTTTAAAGTTGTCCAAATGAAGTCCTTGGCCATGCATATTACTCACAAAAATAAGTTTTTGATGTATATACGGTAGGAAATACGGGAAGAAGGAGGCGGGAACCGGCGAACATTCAACGTAATTTTAATCAAATAAATAAACAAACAATAAAATGAAAGTAAAATGGCGGCAGTTCCTCACGGCGACTGCCGCCGACACAAACATAATAAAAACACGACATAAAATCCAGGCCTGGTCATCTCTCGTCCTTCACTGTCGTCGCTCCTCTTTTATGCTTCCGGAGCTCCTCCGTGACCGGTGTAGCGCGCAGCTGACGCTCATTATCTCTCACGCCGTTCCCTCATGGCTCTCGCTCACCCTGCTCGTCACACATACCAATAGTTTTTCCAGGTTGGATCCTTTGCTGGAGCAGTTGAGAAGGGTGCACTGTTATTATACAGTACAAGAGCGACCTCTAGAGGCGAAATAAATACCATCGCCGATGCCTCGTGGAGTTTGTTTTGACACGCAAGACTACGCGCTGCACAGAGCGGGACACACAATGAAACGATACGTATACCGTACATGTTTTCATATCACTATAAAGTAATTTATTTGTTGACTAGATGCTGCATTAGTGGAGAAAGAACGGCAGACGCTAACATCAGCAGTACCTCGAGCGGTTAAAAAAACTCACAAAAATACAATTCTTGAACATCACGATTGTTACCATCGATTTGCATTAGTTTACATTCAGCTGGTCGCTTTCATGCAGTCGATATCCAGAGAAGTTGCATATTTACAGCACATTTTCATGGTTCATTTCTGTTTGAATTTTTACTTTTGTATTGAAGTTAAGCTCTATTTTATCGGTCGTTCGTTTTCATTCAGAAGCCATTTTAAAAAATATCAGTTGATTAAACAGTTATCTACCGTGTGTGCTCTAGTCGTTATCACTATATCGCTATCGGTGTGAATAGTATGAATGCTTACTTAGAAAGTCCATCAAGCACTGAACACCATTCAGGTACTTTTAAAATACTCCCTCCAACATATTATGGCTTAGGATGCAAATTGAGGTTCAGTTTTACACCCCATCATGAAATGTCTTATGCTCAAGACTGAGGCGCTGAAGTCAGAGCAGAAAACAACTCTTCAGTCCAAAACAGACTGTGGCCCATATAAGTGGTTTACATTCCATTCTGCGCTAGAATAACTCTAGGAGTGTCTGCTCTCAACCATCTGCAGTAAAACTATTACTGTGCCAACGGACCATGGGAGCGCTCGCTAATGTGAGTAATAAACATAGATCAGCCTTGTCAGAATGATGTCTCTCTACTGGATGGGTTCTCGGATCGATAGGACATAATCAATAATGAATGTGGCAGTAGGACTTGAGTAAATGGTCTCGCTTCTGTGAAGAGGAACTTCAGTTTTCGAGGACTGTGTGTTCTCTGTATAGCGTGTGGCCTGGATTTCTGATACTAATTTGTGCTGATGAACAACTTGTGCTGCTTTAACACTACTTTCTGTAATTTGCAGTTTTTTTTCTGCAGCCACAACAAAAGAAAATCAAATTTGAGACTGTAACAAACGGCAAAATGAAACGGTACATAAGGCTGCAATCTTATCGGACAGTTGGTTTCAATGTCGAAAGAAGAAACAAAACTCAGCATGCTACCCATTTAAAGAGAAAAAAGTATTTAATTAAAATTTAATTAGTTAATTAATAAAAATGTAAATAATATAAATGCTCAAATTTAATAATAATATAAAAATACAGTTAATTTAATATAATAATAATAATAAAATATAGCAGCCATTAAGGGGCCAAGCACAAAGAAGCAGGCAAGAAATAAACCATCAGTAAAATATAACATTTTATTTCATATACTTTATTGTAATTAGTGGCAAATTAATATTTTGTTCAGTTATAGCACCACCAACAAGCACAATCCCACTACTATTTTTATGTGTCCTCAGAGTGCACCCATAAATAAGTGTCAAATTTGGTGAAAATATCTCATTTCGTTTAGGAGTTATAGACATGTATATGTATGAGTACATAAAAAATGACCCATGCACGATTTTTTTTTTTTGCCATTTACTATTAAAATTTTGGCATTTGCATATAACATATAGCCAATGACCCATGTTTCCGAACTTCCTATGGTGGTTTCGTCTCGATCGGACTCGATCGGCGAAGATATTAGCAAACGTTGTTCACTAATATTGCAATTTTGCACAAAGCATAAAGCGAAACCTATCATGTTAGGTACCGTTGGACTTGGCAAGGAGTCATGAATCTGAGATCACTCCCATGAAAATAAGTCAACCACATCAAAAGTTACGAGAATATGAATATTTTATTTCACCACTGTCTCAAAACTTCTCAGGCTCCTTGTTGCAGAGATAAAGCTTCGAATCCAAATCTTCAAATTTGTTAGCGCGTTATTCGAGAATGGTTGAGTTTATCAAAAAGCTTTTGATAACTCTTCCCCAGCATAGTCTGAAGATGATCTGACCTGATTTTCAGAAAAAAACTGGCGTTTCATGATGGAAAATACTATCGAAAATGATGGAAAATCTAATCGTATTGATCCAAGGAATTAGAGGAAAAGATTTTACTTTCTAACACTTATGGCTCAAAAGTTATTAGCATAAACATGATTGAAATTTTAGACAAGTGGTGGCGCTAGAGAGTTTGAGCTAGAGACACCAGATTTGCTGTGGTTAATGTTCAAACTGCCCTCTATCAGTGTGCCAAATTTCATAACTTTCCCATGAACGGTTCTATGGGCTGCCATAGACTCCCTGAGCCGAAGAAGAAGAATAAGAACGCCAACGGATTCAATAGATGCCATCGCACCTTCAGTGCTTGACCCTTAATAATAATGTTTTCCACAGGTGTTATAAACGCACTATATATCAATGTATTTATAATGAAAAAAAAAAAAAATGCATGCCAAATAATCATGCTGGGTGTGAAAGGGCCTTCACACCCCATTGGGCTCAATGCCAATTAGACGTCATCGATTACGTCGACTACGAAAATACGTCGACGCGTCACACTGTTTACATTCATTTCGCGTAATGGCGGCTTCTGCTCCTGGGAACGCAGAAAGTTCCATTCTATCACAAAAACCCAGACCACGATTATCAAAAGTATGGGAATACTTTAAACAGAGGCCAAATAAAACGGTCCTTTGTTGCCTTTGCAGAACCGAAATGGCGTACCACCTGTGGAATTGGATCTTTGCGCATGCAAGATCATATTTTGAGCGTGCAAAAGGGCATTTCGAGTTGAGGAGAAAATCTTCGTCTCGCAAATAAGAAAATATTTCGAGTGAACGAAAATCAATTTTGCATTTCAGAGTTTATTTGCACGGACGTTCTCTTTCGCACGTGCAAGATTCTCGCGCTCCTGATTCCCGCCCTGCGCGCTCGCTAAACACCGACCACTCGCCTGCTCAACACAAACCAGCGTTACAATGTGCCAAAATTCCAGCCAATCAGAGATAAGGCTGCCAAATTCTGATTGGCTGGCTTGACAACCAATCACAAGACTCCCTTGCATTACAGGAAAAATACATAGTCCAGGATACGTTTGTTCAATAGCTTGAACACTATCAAAGTTCCTTTAAGACTGTATAGAAAGTCTTTGACTCTCTTCATTTTAAAGTTCAAATGTCTCCCACTGGACGAACACACATAATGACTTATTTTTAATCAAAATCAAATCGTATTATTACATAATGGCGTGTCCCAGTGTTTCTACACCTCAATGAACTGCTAAATTAGTTCTAACTTCTTACGTAAAAAAAGATCACTAGATTAATAATTAAAAAAAACAAACATAATAATCGTTAGAGTAGTCGACAGAAAAAAAAATAATCGTTAGTTGCAGCTCTAATCCCAATGCCATGGATTTGATTCCAGGAAATATAATAAAGGATAAATGTATGCTTGAAATTGCTCTGGATAAAAGCATCTGCTAAATTAATAAATGTAAAAGCATAAAGAGCAGCCACTAGATTTTCCTCGTCCATTTATGTGTGAAACTACAAAATCAGTGAGTTTGCCTGAACGACTATAAGGAAGGCCTGTACAATCAGCCAGCTTCAGGTTCTCCTGACCCAGATATTAATATTTCAAATTGTGAAATAAACCATGAACAGCAGTGAAACGAACTGTCATCATACAATTATTCACAAAGTATCATCTATTATACAAGGAGCCAAGAAATACAGAAGCAAAACAGTAAATGTAAGAGGTTACAAATTGTATCTCTGTGATTTTTCCTTCTTTTTTCCATTTAATATCTGCATTTGTAAATGTGGCGGGTTTCCAGAATGTAGATTGATAAAGAAATAAAAATAAAATAAAAACCTTTGCACCTAACTTATGCAGCCATTTCTCCAGGTTTACATAATATGGCTCATGAAATCACACATGCCTATCCCTGATACATGTTGACAACTGGTTACTAAGTTACTCTGATCCCGGTGCATTGCTTAACTGGGAAAATCCGTCCTTAAACTCGTTCACACAGCTTTCCTGTCAGACAATCTCTTTAAAAAGAGCCACTGACACCAGACGCATTAAATTCCTATAGTGATTTGTTGAATATGTAGAGAATAGAGCCTTTGGGAAAAGAGGACAAAATTAAAAACAAGCTCTCGCCTGCCCAGTTCTTATCTGTTTAAACTATGACGTCAACCAATGACAACCAGTGAACTTTGTATTAGAAATAGACTGAAGTGCCTACCAAGGAAGTTTGGATGCTGTATATCCAGGGTTGGGGAGTAACGAAATACAAGTAACTTAGTTACGTATTTAAAATACAACATTTGAGTAACTGTATTTCATTACAGGTACATTTTAAATGGGTGGTAATCAGATTACAGTTACATCTGAAAAGTATTTTAGATTACCAAAGTGATTACTTTGAGTTTTAATGTCTTTTAAACATTAATGTGATAACTGTAACGGGCAATAAATGTGAACAGAAATTGGTTATTCTCCGAAACTAACAGTTTGCAAAATCATCCTAATTCACATTTCTGCTCATAAGTTTCATACCCCTGCAGAATATGCAGCATTTTAATCATTTTAATAAAATAAGAGGGATCATAAAAATGACATTTTTATTTAATCCTGAATAAGCTATTTCACATAACAGATAACTGAAGTTATAAAAATTGAGAGGTAAAAAAAAAAAAGGTAATTGTGACTTTTTATCTCACAATTCTGACTTTTTTCTGGAAAATTGCGAGTTTATATCTCAATTCTGACTTTTTTCTCAAAATTGAGTTTATAATTAATTAATATAATTGCAACTTTATATCACGGAATTCTAAGAAAAAAAGTCAGAATTGTGAGATAAAAACTTGCAATGACCTTTTTTGTGTTTGTTTCACACTTATTAGTATTCCAAAGTATTCTAAAGTATTTAGATTAAGTTACTAAACTTGAGTAATGTAACGAAATATGTTACAAATTACTTTTTAAAGCATGTATTTTGTAATCTGTAGTGAAATACATTTTAAAAGTAACCTACCCAGCCCTGTGTATACCATCCAAACAGAATGTAGGTAACCAAGATATTATTAAAATATCATTTCCATATTCATTTCCATATTCAGAATTATTGCGTTTCCAATATCAGATTGGTATTGAGCAACATGTTTTTTAATTAAAACACAGTTCCAATGCAGGAATTCACATGAAATTTTGACCAGACATTGGTATTAACTCAAGAAACCCAAACAGATAGAGAAATCATAATATTAAAATCGATAAAAATGTTACTCTACAGTTTCAAAAAACCCATTCTCCACTAAAAAACATTCGAAATGATGTACAACTTGTTGGAATCAGACTAAAAATGAATGATCTACACCTGTTTTAAGTCAATAGAGTCAGAAAATCAATTTTGAGAAAAATCTAGTTAATATTTTCTGAAGGTTCCAAAAAAAACACACACACATATTGCAACCAAACCCTGGTAATAACGGCAAAAACCCATATCTATAAGAAAAATATCTGCAACTGTTTTGACCAATCAAGCGTTATTGTGACTTTAGATGTGAATCTTCACTTGTCTTATGATTCGATTATGATTCATAGGATGACGATTTGATTATAAAACGATTCACGTTGCATCTTTTCTTCCAATTCTTTACTTAACAATAATTACTATATCACAATATAGCTTTTTTTGGTATTTTAACAAAGATGCAAATAAACTGTAGAACAATACAATAAAAAAATTAAATTAACAGTGCTTTACTTTTTCATTTTCCATATAAACAGAGGCATTTAAGACAAGTAGGAACAGAAAAAAGGATTAATCACAAGACAGATATTTTGAAATACTTCAATTATGCGTGTAGGTATGGGTGAGCATTTCATTGGTTCAGACTCGTGCCACCAAAAATTTGCTATGAATATTCATAAAGTTGGAATGCTGCACTTTACAACGACACCAAACTTGTGCTGAGGGGAAGTCGTCCAGAAGGATTTTTTTTCATGGATTATTAAAACGTAGGAAAGATCACCTCTCAGAAAACGTACAAATAAAGATGTTTAATTACTATTTGGAACATTGGGATCGCTAGACGAGGGCTCAAAGAACCACTTTTTGTGAAAACCTCAAATTTGTTCATAGTTATGACAGCCAAGCCAAATACATGTCAGCACAATTTGGCATGTTTTACCGCATAATCACAAATAAAACAACTGACTCCAACCAAGTACAACGACACAATATGCTTAGACAAAATTTTCAATAATATTTAAATAAAGGGTGAAAATGTACATTTTTCTGGCTTGGACATCACTTTCAGTCAGCCACAATTCATGTTATTTTACTACTGAAAGTGCCTTTTATAGGAGCAGTTACTGTGTTGTAATGAGCATTGAGACGGCTTTGTGATCTCAACAAGTCATAAAAGCTCTGATTAGACAAAATCAACTAAAAACCAAATCTTGACATTGTTATTAAAAATACACATTATATAGCTTCACATGAAAAGAACTTGTAAAAAGAGCAAAAATCATACTGCCTCAGGCTCCATGTCACCAGTATGTAAAGGTCTGAACTGCAGCAGGTGAATAAAAATCCACACAATGGAAAAAAAAATCAATTTTAAAATGCCAAAACACAAGCGTGTCATAATATTTTCAAAAACTGCAAACCAGCAGGGGGTTCCAAAACAATAAAATGGGAAACTACAGCCAGCGTTGGTATATGTTTTCTGTTTTGTTCAGTTTATGACTGGAATGATTATTATCTAGCTGGTGTGATAATGTTGCGATAATCATAACAAAGCACAATGACCGACAATGAGCATCACAATATCAACATTGACTCAAAAGATTAAACAATATCCTCATATGAAACACTGAGAATATGAAAATGAACATCAAACACAATTAATCTCCGATTCATAGTTGCACAAAAACTATAAAACTACAACAACACTACTATATTATTATATGAAAATTAGTTCTGCTTTGGGATAGTATGAGTATCTCTATTGCTAATACAAGTTCACACTTGTCATGTTTGGTTGGATTAAAACGAACCCTGGTGCGATTGCTCAGTCAGTGCGGTTCGTCACCAAACAAGCGGACCGAGAAGCGAAAAAGATGGGTCTCGGTCCGCTTCCGAATGAACTCTGGTGCGGTTCGGTTGATATATGAACGCAACACGGACCAAAGACGTGTAAACGAACCAAAAACAGGACGTGATGTCACAAGATGCGACGCTACAAGTCAGCTGATTTGACGACGCGGGAAGATCGGCGTATCCAAAATGAGTCGAGGGCAAACGTGGAGCAACGAGGAGGTGAAGTTTCTGTTTCTGTGAACAACGGAGGAAATCCTGCTGCTGTTCTGAATGTTTTGAACATTTTATGAGCTCTTCGTGATTCTCAGCTGGTAAAAATAAAGCATAAAATGATGGTGTTTAATCCAGAACACAGCGTTGTTTTGAATGTTCGGTAAGCGAACTCCGTCGAGAAATATACGTCATAAAAGCGACCAATCAGGTCGTGAGCGTATCCCTGTGCCTTTGGTTCGGTAACTTAAGATTCGCTGTTAAAAATGCCAGTGTGAACGCTAAGAGGACCAGGACTATATGTTTTGTTTTTGTTTTTTGGTCCAAACGAACCAAACCAACCGAACTACAAGTGTGAACGCACCCTTAGGGTTAGGGGTTTGTTCAAATCAAATCTAAGACGTGGTTGACCGATATATCACAAATATCGGCCAATATTTGACATTTTTAAAATATCACAAAATAGTGTTTGAACACACAGTCAGGAAACACCAACCCGACGTCAAAGAACTAGCGGCAACGAAAGCCGACGGTGTTGTCGTCTCACATCGGCTTGAACACACTTACTCTCAACTAGCACGTGCATTCTGCGCCTGCGTATGAAGGAGATAACTATTTAAGCAGATAAATTTGTCAATGTTCGTCATTCAAAAAGGGAAAGCGAAACTAAGACTGCATGTGCACAAACCTAAACAAAGCAGCGCTTGCTTATCGTATTGAATATCAATTATGCTGATCATGTTATTATGAAAATATTCGTGCATTCGAGGTGCGATGACGTAAAATTAGAACAAACTTCTGTCTGTACCGTCATGACTTATTTTACTTTCGCTTTATATTCTCGTGAACTGACTTGTTTTCTATACTGAACAGCCAATCAGAGTTCTCTCTCTCACCGACGGCCCGACGCCGATTCAACATGATTCAAAAAAGCCGACATGGACCAATTTCAGCCGGAACACACCGAGAAACTGACCGTCCGATTGGTGTGTTCCGGACTTAACAGTTCAACTAAGAAATTAAACAGTAAATGAAAAAGTAGATTTGCTTTTACATTATTAGTAATAGGATTGCAAACACTATAATACTTCCTGTCAGCAAAGAGCAAATATATCATTATATCAAATCTTTGAATAACTAATAAACTTTTCATTGTGCAAACCTTGCATTCAAACGCATGAATGCGCGCAGGAGAGTTTTAAACAACTTTAAACCCTTGATTTCAAATTATGCTGTGCTTCATTCAGTTCCCCACTGTGTTATATCAAAGTCCCTTTAAGTCAAGTCATTTCACTCGACGGCCATCTCTAAGACTTGAACACTATCAAAGTTCCTTTAAGACTGTGTAGAAAGTCTTTGACGCTTCATGTTAAAGTTCAAATGTCTACCACTGGACAAACACACATAAGTGGCTTATTTTTAATCAAAATCAAATCGTATTATTACATAATGGCGTGTCCCAGTGTTTCTACACCTCAATGAACTGCTGAATTAGTTCTAACTTTTTAAGTAAAAAAAGATCACTAGATTAATAAAAAAAAAAACCTTAATAAAAATAATCGTTAGATTAGTCGACTAATCGAAAAAATAATCGTTAGTTGCAGCTCTAGCTGAGTGAGTTCTGATTGGTTAACATCTTAAACATGCGCACAATAACGTTGCAGTGTTCTGAATTAAAATATAAATAAATTAATAAATAAAATTGCAGACTTATGCGATTTAGAAATTGCATGTGCTCAAATCACGATTGCGATTAATTGCACAGCCCTAATATCCACTAAAGTCCATTTTCGCATTTGGCTCCTAAACTCTGGAATAGCCTTCCTGATAATGTTAAGGTCTCAGACATGCTCTCCCAGTTTAAATCTAGATTAAAGACATCTCTTTAGTCAAGCATTCAAATAATGCATCTCATAACCTCACAGTAAAATCCCCAGAGTTAAATCAACTCTGCTCAGATAACATTTGGTCCCTCTCTAAATAGTGTTAAAGTCACACGGAACTAGAGTTAAAGTAACACTCTTCAGAGATTGAATGTCTTTTATCTTCAGTTGATTTCATCTAAGACTGTGGCTGAAGTCAGTTGTAGTTCTTGTGTTTCTCTTTTCTTCAGTGATTCTGCTTGTTCACAGCAGGTGTTCATCATTAATGTTCAATCATCGCTTAATGAATTCCTTCATTATCTCATTAACTTTAACTCTGCTTCAGTGTTACTTTAACACTATTTAGAGAGGGACCAAATGTTATCTGAGCAGAGTTGATTTAACTCTGGGGTTTGGCTCCCGTTATATCAGATGAATTGTCTTTTGTTTGAAATGTTATGAACAGCAGCTACGCTAATTATTTTCCATTTGCTTTTCTACCCCGGGATGCCAGTTATGCATTAAAGCTTGTTACGGTTTGTGATGATGGCAATTTAAATTATCAGATCACTATAATTTGAGACGTACAGCTGAATTAGCTGCATCTGATCCAAACATTGAAGCCTAATGATGCAGATCCACCTACTACCTGAGTTACGGCAAAACATTAATCAGGTAAAGAGGCATTTGGCTGCTCTCCCAAACAAACACATCCTCCACTGAATGTCTGTATTAAAAAAAAGAGGATGCTAAACTCAGAATGGCTGAACAAAGAAGCCTACACACACAGAAGTGAAAGTGTAAAACATTTACAGTATGAATGTGCCTACATGTTGGGGGTTTATCAACAAAAATGTTAAAAGTGAAATATACACGGATGAATCAGACTGAGTAAAACGATAAAGTAATGCTTTAACTTCTGTTTCTAATAAATGATTAATAGAGATGAACTGATATGAAAACATAACCCATCATTCTTTGTATTTGAAAGCCGATAACCGATAAATCTAAATCCAAAATGTATGTAAATTTTGAGAGCCTGATAACAAAACAAAAGCCCCAAGCACACAATTATGATGTTATATCATTATAATTTTATGTAGCCTATATGACAGATTTGCGCTGCACGCCGTATTTTCATTTTTTGAATCATAATTCAAGCAATTCAAAACCATCATGGCGTACAGTGTGTGTCTGAAGTGTCTCGGCTGAAGCAAATAATCCATTGTTTATCGACTATAATACATATCTCGGGCAAATTTTCTTATGGGGCCGATAACGATAACATTAAAAATGATATATCGTGCATCCCTAATGATTAATCAATAATAATATTGCCATCTTTCTACTCTTTGGGCTACAATTTTCAAACACATTAAACGTGAACTCACTACATTTTTTGAGTACGCTTAGCCGTATCTCATTCTGACTCCTAGAAATATTAAGTATGTGTAATGGTCCTTGACCAAAGCTGTTTGTTTTATCTAATATTTTGTTCATTTTCATCTGTATTTTTACAGATATTTGATCCAATTTTGACTTGTAGCACAACTAAAACTAGAACTAGTAGTTAAAGGGATAGTTCACCCAAAAATGAAAATTATCCCATGATTTACTCACTCTCAAGCCATTCTAGGTGTATATGACTATCTTCTTTCAGACAAACACAATCGGAGATATATTTAAAAATATCCTTTGTGCTCCAAGGTTTATAATGGTTGTGAATGGCTGCCCAAATTCTGAAGACAAATATCCTTCTTTAAAACTTTATGAAATAAAATAACGGCATGGCATTGTGTACTACGTTGCGGAAGTTAGCGCTTTTTGGACATACATCGCATGCGTTTGGCGGGTGCGTCGGAAGCTCGTTATTTAATTAATAAAGTTTTAAATAAGGTCGATTCACTTCAGAAGGCCTTTATTAACCCCTGGAGTCATATGGATTTGTTTTTTTTGTTTTTTATGGATGGGAGTATTTTTTTGGTCTTCAAAATTTGGGCAGCCATTCACAACCATTATAACCCTTGGAGGACTAAGGATATTTTTAAATATATCTCCGATTGTGTTTGTCTGAAAGAAGATCATATAGTCATATACACATAGAATGGCTTGAGGGTGAGTAAATCATGGAATGATTTTCATTTTTGGGTGAACTATCCCTTTAAATTAGTAACGTTCAAATTAAATCACAATAGTAAAATGAATAATATTACTAGTAACAACTGGAAAACATACTTGTGACAAATCCACAAGTATTAATGGAACGGATAGTGGTCACTAAGTTATTTGAAAAGGGAACAACATCTCACAGCAGAATTGAACAGTAGGAAGGAATCAGTACTGGCATATAATGAACAAGTAGTGACTATTGAAAATGTACTAGTCATCACTGGAATAAAATTTTCATCAGTTAGGAACCTGGGTGTGTTCTTTAATACCAATCTTTCATTTGAAAGCTACATTTCTAGCATATGTAAAACCATTCTTCCATCTTAAAAATATATCTAAACTACGACATATGCTCTCAATGACAAATGCGGAACAGCTAGTTCATGCGTTTATGACCTCGAGACTAGATTACTGTAATGCTCTACTGGGTGGTTGCCCTGCTCGCTTGATAAACAAATTACAGCTGGTCCAAAACGAGTCCTTACTAGAACCAGAAAGTATGACCATATTAGCCCAGTTCTGTCAAAACTGCACTGGCTCCCTATTAAACACCGTATAGATTTTAAAATCTTTCTAATTACTTACAAAGCACTAAATGGCTTAGCTCCCCAGTACCTGAGTGAGCTCTTAATGCATTATAGTCCTTCGCGTCTATTACAATCTCAGAATTCTGGTCAGTTGTTAATACCTAGAATATCAAAATCAACCGCAGGCGGTAGATCCTTTTCCTATTTGGCACCTAAACTCTGGAACAATCTTCCTAGCATGGTTCGGGAAGCAGACACACTCTGTCAGTTTAAATCTAGACTAAAAACGCATCTATTTAACCTGGCAAACACATGTAACATTATCAATTTTTGTCTTCATATCCGTTAAAGGATTGTTAGGCTACATAGATCAGGTCAGCCGGAACCGGGAACACTTCCTATAACACCGGATGTACTCGTTACATCAGAAGAAGAATGGCGTCTACGCTAATTTTTGTCTCTTTCTGCTTATCCCGAGGTTTACCAATTAATTATCGGCTGGATCCGGGCCGTGTCCGGGTCGGATGTTGGCCAGAGGAGAACTGGCCCCCCGACTAAGCCTGGTTTCTCCCAAGGTTTTTTTTTTCTCCGTTTTGTTGGAGTTTTAGTTCTTGCCGCTGTTGTCTTTGGCTTGCTTAAGTTGGGGACACTTGTTTGATATTCAGGAGTGTTTTTGATATGCCTGCATTGGCGTCGTTGTATGTGAACTGAGCCGAGCCGGACGATTACGCCACTGTTTTCTCCAGTGCTGATATACATAAATTAACTAGACTAATAACTATTGATCTTTGCAACGGAATGAATCAATAATATACAGAATAAGCTGCACAATGCCACCATTTTCTTTAAGAGCTGCCGTGCAGCCAAAATTTATTCGCCAATTATTACTGTAAAACTGCTTTGCCACAATTCGCATCGTAAAAAGCGCAATATAAGTAAACCTAACTTGACTTAAAAATAAAAACAAAAACAGTAAAAATAAAGTAAACCCAAACAGATTTTAAAGGATAAATGTCCAAACCGCCTGGTCACACGTGACTTCATAACAATACCGTTATCTTGATCAAAAATGACGTCATCACGCAACATGAGTCGTGAAAACATCTCCACACTTCAGTCCCATACAGCTGATGATGATTAACGATAATAAATCAATTAACGAACACAATTACAGTTTTATTTAAGCAGGCCTCGCAACAGCAAGCATTTGCAAAATACAAAAAAACGCGTAGTTAGGTCATGTATCAACAAAAGCGTTGACACAAATGGGATAAAGTTGGCAGAAATATTCAGATGTTAAGTGAAGCGTCTCTCCTGCGTCTCTGAAGGGCCTCTTAAAGCACAAAACCCAACCACACCACTTCAGTTAAACAATACTCGAGCGCTGTCTCCACATCCACCTGTGAAGATCCTCATAACTTTAGTATCAGGCGATAAACATAAACAGCGTTAATAACTCGGGCGTCTCCTTACCTGACTCGCTTTGTGCAGCTGCTTTTTAAACCCCGCCACCGACATCCTCAAAATAAACGAAACACGAAGAGAGATGGCAAGAAAATCTTCAGGGGTTTAAAAGATTGTGATCCGATCCTTCAAAAAAAGCACAGACATGTATATATAGGAAACGCTTTCGGTTTATTTAAGATGGACCTGCATTTCGCGGTGGGTTTTTTTCCTCACTGACAAGTGCTGCTCGGTTATGTTCGTTCCGAGGATTGTGATTGGCGGAGAGGCGCTTACGTCACGGCAGCATCTCGGAGAACCCCCTTACTAGCATAAACACGATGTCAAGGAGCAGATCTAAGATGTCTGTGTGTGTGAAACTGGGATTTAGTGTAGTGCGACTCCAGTACTGCACATTTTTAGATGTCTCCCGAAATCAAACATATCTTATTTAACTCTTCAGCTCGTTAGAAAAGACCGCAGATAGTAAAAGAGATATGAAAAAATGTGCATTATTGTGTATTCGAGGACCCACAGAGCTTTTAAGGGTTAGTTCACCCAAAAATGAACATTTCTGTCATGAATTCCTCACCCTCGTGTCGTTCTGCACCTGTAAGACCTTCGTTCATCTTCTGAACGCAAATTAAGATATTTTTGATGAAATCCGGTGGCTCAGTGAGGCGAGAAAGCTACTAAAAACATATTTAAAACAGTTCATAGGTTCAACCTTAATATTGTAACGCGACGGGAATACTTTCTGTGCGCCAAAAAACGACTTTTCAACAATATCTAGTGATGGACGATTTCAAAACACTGTTTCATGAAGCGAATCTTTTGTTTCGAATCAGTGGTTCAGAGCGCCAAAGTCACGTGATTTCACTTCGTTACGTCATGAGCGATTCACAATTTCAATAGTTCACGTGACTTTGGCAGTTTGATACGCGACCCGAACCACTGATTCAAAACAAAAGATTCGCAAAGCTTGAACAGTGTTTTGAAATCGTCCATCACTAGATATTGTTCGTCATTTTGTTTTGTTTTTTGGCGCGCAAAAAGTATTCTCGTGGCTTCATAATATTAAGTTTGAACCGCTGTACTCACATGAACTGTTTTAAATATGTTTTAGGGGAATCTGAAAGTGTAAATTGTTTTGCTGGCAATAGAGACTCACTGAATCATCGGATTTTATCAGAAATATCTTAATGAAGGTCTCACGGGTGTAGAACGATATGAGGGTGAGGAATTAATGACTGAATTTTCATTTTTGGGTGAACTAACACTTTAACAGCCATCTGCTGCCCCCTAGTGGCACTTCATGAACCCTATCAAGAGAGCACTAGTGGGATGTACTGAGACCATTGGTGAAAGTTAGTCGTGAATAATGACACAAAAAATATTCAACATTAAATTAGATTTTTGAATACAGTTACAGTGACTTTCCTTTGAATCTTTAATTTCTGAATTCATTGTAACATGTGCATCAATATGTTACTTCCTGAACTAAACAAACTCAAATGAATTGGGGTATCATTTGAATGTTGAGGCAGATTCAGATGTTTTATGTGAATGTGCATAGAAATTTACTGTATAAAAACTGTATTTCATGAACTGATGTAATGGTGAATTCAGGTAAAGTGGGACACTTTTTGTTAAACGTCATTTAAATACCTAAAAGTTTTTTTTTCTTTTCTTTATTATTTTTAACATTAAAGTCTTGCTATAATATTTCAATGTGAATGCAGTTGGTATAAACATTTTGAGGTCATGCTCTCCTGACAAGTTTCTTTTCAGGTAAAGTGGGCCATCCCTTATTAATCAAAAATTATCCTGTATATTAATTAAAAACAATGATTTATTAACACATATTATCAAACATATTCAACACCATATTTAACTGACCTATAGCCGAGGCTATGAGTAAAATTCATCGGTTCACTCGATGCATGTGTAAAATTCAAAACTACTGATGTGCTAATGTTGTGTTGACATTAAATTTGATGAAATCTGAATATCAGAATTTTCTGAAATCAGAATATGGATGGAAATGAACTCTACAGAATATTAAAAATACAACTATAACACATGCAACAACAATTAACTGAATAAGATGAACATTTAAATTGGTAA